>CM061242.1:13457500-13785000 GCA_030848705.1 Heracleum sosnowskyi
CATATCGTTGTTATGGATCATGGATTTAGTATGGATTTTATGGATTAATATGGACTAGTTTGGAATTTGGCATTTTTTTTACTTGTATTTTGGCATTTTACTTGTTTGCATATTGTGGCCTTTTTGAATTGGATTGTGGCCTTTTGGTATTGTGATTTGTATCGGCTTTTTGGTACGGCCGTGGTCATTTATATTACAAATGAAACCTGTTTGTGATGTGGTTAAGTATGTGTGGCTAGTACCACACTTCAGCCACACTACCTATTATATTATATTGGGGGATAGTTACTACAATTATTAGTGACTAAAAGCAGTTGTTTAATAGTATATGAAACATACAAACGACCACAGAAAAATTATAAAATGTGGCCATACCCAAGTTTTTTGCCACGATTTACCAATAAATAGTGCGACCAAAACTAAGCCTTTGATGAATGTTGGTATTTAGCCACGTTATTAATTATCTTTAGCCACGACCCATCCTGTGGCTGAAAGCTGGTATTTAGTCACACTTTTGAGCTTAAAACAGGGGCTGTCAGACCCAAGGGGTGGTATGCTTTAGTCACTCTGTTTTGAATTACAGCCACACATCTGGGGTGTGGCCGTAGGGGGCGTAAAATGATCCGACCTTAGGTGACACTTTGCTGAAAAATTAAAACGTGACGTAAAGTGCTTAGCCACACGTATTTTATGTGACGGAAGCCAAAATTTGACGTAGTGATTGCTGACATAATCAGGATTGCATGATCGTCAGGATCAGAATGAATATCAGGACTGTGATCAGGATTGATCATCAGGACTGGAAGCTGATCAGGATTCCTACTTCGAGTTATATTTGGAGTCTAGTTAAATAAGGAAGATTATTCTGTCGGTTCCTGGTTTGTAGTATTGTAGCTATCGATTAAGGATAGGTTTCAATCTTTGTAATTGATTAGGACTTATCATTGATAGAGAAGCTGTGTAGTATATAAACACAGTTTAGGTTTCGATTTAGAAGTGGGGAAACACTCGAGTATTTTTGTAATCTAGAAGCTCTCAAGAACACAGAATTTCTTGAGAGAGTTTTTGTAATCTAGCAGCTCTCAAGAACACAGAATTTCTTGAGAGAGTTTGTAACAGTTTTATATCAGATTTAATAAAGCTGTTATCATTCTTTCATATTTGTGATTCATATCTTATGAAGTCGAGAATCTTACACAATTGTATTCAACCCCCCTTCTACAATTGTTTATTACTGGGCAACAATTGGTATCAGAGCAGACTGATTTAATTTGAATCAGATACGATCTAAGATGTCGACAACAAAGTATGAAAGCATGAAAATTCCCATCCTGAAGAAATCAGAATATCCAACATGGAAGGTAAAGATGTTAATGTACCTGTAGGCTATGGATCCTAACTATTTGGACAGGATTCGTGATGGACCATATATTCCTACAAGGATTGTAGAACGAACAGACACTGTACCTGAACATTATGTGGTCAAGGCCAAGAGTGACTGGACTCCAGAAGAAAAAGCTCATGTACTCAGAGAACCAAAGATAAAGAACATCCTGCACAGTATTCTTGATGCTGTCATGTCCAACAGAGTGATTGCATGCAAGTCTGCTAAAGAAAGCTGGGATACCTTGGAAACTCAGTGCCAGAGATCTGCATCTGTCAAGCAGAACATAAGGGCTCTTTTGATTCAAGAATATGAACAATTCAATGCTAGACCTGATGAGAGCCTAACTGATTTATATGATAGATTTCTGACACTTCTGAACAGTTTATCTTTAGTTGACAAGGAGTATGAAGCTGAAGATTCAAACACCAAGTTTCTAAGAGCTTTACCTGAAGAATGGGATACTCAGACCTCGATCATTAGACATCAGTATGATCTCAACACTGTGTCTCTTGATGAAGTCTATGGAATGTTAAGAACTCATGATCTTGAAGTTCAACAGAGAAAGAATAAGAAAGGTAGCAAGGCAAAATCTATTGCTTTGAAAGCAGAGGCTAAATCAAAAGGAAAAGCTGTGGAGGTCTCGAGAAGGAAATCAAGAATAGATGAGTCAGATCCTGATGACTCTTCATCAGATACTGATGGCAATCCTGATGCCAATACTGATGATGACTCTTCTGACTCAGACATTGAAGAGATGGTTGCTATGATAGTCAGAAGCTTCAAAAAGATGAAGTTCAGGAAAGCTAGGAGACAAGGCAATTTCCAGAAAAGAACCTTCAATGCAAACAAAGACAAGAATATCAAAAAGGACATCAAGGGTAGCAAATTTGACAAGTCAAAGGTTAGATGCTACAAGTGTAACGGTATGGGTCACTTTGCTAGTGAGTGCAAGAAGACAAAGGCACTCATTACATCAAGCAAGGATTGGATGGACTCTTCCTCGGAATCTGATACTGAGGTGGTCAACTATGCACTAATGGCCAATACTGATGATACTGCTATTCCTGATGATAAGGTACTTAATATTGTCTTTGATTTTGATACTGATAATGCTTCTGAGTTAAGACGTTTTCTAAAGTCATTGCATATTAGCTTTAGAAGTCAAACTGCTGAGAATACTAGGATCTTATCTGAGATGTCTGAACTTAGGAAAAGGAATGAGCATTTAGAAGCTGAATTTTCTCTTATGCAAAAAGTACAAATAGAATGTGATAATGCTAAACACATGTACTTAGAGATGAAACTTAAATGTACTGCTCTTGAAAAGGAACTTGAGTATGCTAATGAGAAAATCAGAACCTGGACAGACTCTGGTAGAAAATTTCATGAGATTAATACCTCTAAGAATTGGAAAGAGTGTCTAGGGTACAAGTCAGACGATGATAAGAAACTTAAGGAGAAAATTATTGTTGATGAGACAGCTAGTCCAAAAACCTATAGACATGTTATAGACAAAACCAAATCAAAGATTACTCCTGTTAATTTTGTTTTTGGTAAAGATTCCAATTCAACTTATGAAAAGGGATCTACTTCTGTTCAAAATATCAAAGTTATTAAGTCTAAACCTGTCTTGAGTAGAGTCACTAAAAATGTAGGTTTACTGTCTCAGAAACAACTTAAGGATAAAATCTGTGAGGTTACATATAGGCAAAAGGAAGCTACTGTTAAGAGAAACAGGAATGGTAAGATTGGGATCAATAAAGAAAATGGTTATAAGTACATCCCAAATGCACCTAGGAAATGTTGTTTTAACTGTGGTAACTCTAATCATCTTGCTATTGATTGTAAAAAGAGATTTAAGAAAAGTACTGAAATTCCTATTTCTGATGTCAGGAGTAGATCAGTATTTTATAAACCACAGAAGTCCTGTTTTCATTGTGGTAGTATATGGCATTCTATTCATACTTGTAAAGATTATCATGATTTGTACTATAACTTTTATGATCCATTGCCTAAATTTGATCATAGTACAAAGTTTGGTAGAATTGATAATGTCATAGTAAAGCATGCTTTTGTTAATACTGATACTGACAAAGCAAATCCCGATGGAATAAATCCTGTCAGGACTGCTAAAGTCATAAAGTCTTTTGCTGCTAAAATTAATAAATTGCATGGAAAAGGAACCCAACATGTGTGGGTTCCTAAATGTTCTAACTAGAATGTTTCTATTCTGATTGCAGGGAAAAAGGAAAAATGTGTTAGTCATGGATAGTGGATGTTCTGTGCACATGACTGGAAACAAAGCCCTGTTATCAGAATATGAGGAAAAAGCTGGCCCAACTGTGTCTTATGGAGATGGCAACATTGGACAAACTTTGGGATATGGCAATATAATCATTGGAAATGTCATCATTGAAAAAGTAGCTCTAGTGAAAGGACTAAAACACAATCTGTTGAGTATTAGTCAAATCACTGACAAAGGTTATCATGTCAACTTCTATTCCACACATTGTGAAGTAGTCAGCAAAGAAACATGAAAGATTGCATTGACTGGCTACAAGCATGGTAACATTTATGAAGCCAACATTCTCTCAAATACTGATGACTCCCCTACATGTCTCATCAGTAAAGCATCAGTAGATGAAAGTTGGAATTGGCACAAGAAGCTTTCTCATCTCAACTTCAGCAATATCAATGAGTTGGTTAAGAAAGATTTAGTGAGAGGATTACCAAAAGTGTTATATACTCCTGATGGACTCTGTGATGCATGTCAAAAGGCTAAACAGATAAGGACATCATTCAAGAGTAAATCTGAATCCTCTATTGAAGAACCATATCACATGCTGCATCTTGATCTATTTGGACCAGTCAACATTATGTCCATCAGTAAGAAAAGATACACTCTTGTAATTGTTGATGAGTATTATAGATTCACCTGGGTGTACTTTATGCACAGAAAAGATGAAACTCCTGAAATACTGCTGGATCATATGAGAATGATTGAGACAACCACAAAGTACAAAGTCAAGATACTGAGGAGTGATAATGGTACTGAATTCAAGAATTCAAAGATGGAAGAGTACTGCAAATACAAAGGAATTATTCAACAATTCTCTGCTCCTGGCACACCTCAGCAAAATGGAGTAGTTGAAAGGAAAAATAGAACTCTTATTGAAGCTGGCAGAACTATGTTGGAAGAAGCTAAATTACCTACATATTTCTGGGCAGAAGCAGTCAACACAGCATGCTATACACAAAATCTCACATTGATAAACAGACATGGTGTTACTCCTTATCAATCTCTCAAGGAGAAGAAACCAAGTTTGAAGCATCTGCATGTGTTTGGCTATAAATGTTTTGTTCTCAGAACTCATCCTGAAAAGCTAGGAAAGTTTGAAACAAAGGCTGATGAAGGAATTTTCATAGGCTATCCTGCATCAAGAGCCTTTAGAGTTTTTAACTTGAGAACAAGAACTGTCATGGAGTCAATTCATGTGTCTTTTGATGATAAGAAGATAATTGGATTGAATGAAGACTCACATGATAGACTGATTTTTGAAAATGAAGCTACCAAGGAACCTGAAGAAAATGAATCAGATCCTGTCAGTTCATCAGATCCTGATGGGTCACCAAATCCTGATGACACATCAAATCCTGATGACACTTCAAATGTTAATTCTGTTGATGAAAACAATAGTAATACAACTAGTAGTGCTAATGTTGAGGGGGAGCAACAACATTCTACTACAAGTTCAGAGTCAACTTAATCATTAGGACATAATTCTTCAGATACTGATTCAAATGATGATCCTGATAATTCATCAGGAGGAGATAGTTAATATTTCAGGGGGAGCTTCATCTGGAGAAAATTCTTCAAATCAAGTTAACACCAATCCAGGGGGGAGCATCTACATCAAGGAATGACTTACCATCAGCAAGGAAATGGACTGCAAGTCATACTCCTGATTTGATAATTGGAGATCCTGATGCAGGTGTTCAGACAAGAAGTGAAACTCAAAATGAATGTCTATATAATAACTTTCTGTCAAAGGAGGAGCCAAAGAAAGTTGAAGATGCACTCAAAGATGCTGATTGGGTTACTGCAATGCAAGAAGAATTGAATGAATTTGAAAGGAATGAAGTCTGGAAACTGGTACCAAGACCAAATAACAAATCAATTGTTGGTACAAAGTAGATTTTCAAGAATAAGACTGATTCATATGGTGTAATTATCAGAAACAAAGCAAGGCTAGTTGCAAAGGGGTATTCTCAACAAGAAGGAATTGACTATGATGAAACTTTTGCTCCTGTTGCAAGACTAGAAGCCATCAGGATCTTTCTGGCTTATGCAGCTCATAAGAAATTCAAAGTTTTCCAGATGGATGTGAAAAGTGCTTTCTTAAATGGTGAACTGGAGGAAGAAGTCTATGTTGAACAACCTCCTGGTTTCATTGATCCAAAATATCCAAATCATGTTTACAGATTGGATAAGGCACTTTATGGACTAAAGCAAGCTCCAAGAGCATGGTATGAAACCTTTGCTCAATTCTTATTGGAAAGTGGATTCAAAAGAGGTACTATTGATAAAACTCTATTCTATTTGAATCATGGCAAGGATTTGCTTTTAGTTCAGATTTATGTTGATGATATCATTTTTGGGTCAACAAACAATAAGCTGTGTGAAAAGTTTTCCAAACTTATGCAGTCAAGATATCAAATGAGCATGATGGGAGAAATGAGTTATTTTCTTGGTCTTCAAGTTAAACAGACTGATGATGGCATTTTTATCAATCAGTCTAAGTATTCAAGGAATTTGTTGAAAAGGTTTAACATGGAAGATTGTGCTACTGCAAGTACTCCCATTGCTACAGCTACCAAACTTGATCCTGATCAAAGTACCGAGGTAAATGTATCACTACAGAGGAATGATTGGCTCTTTATTGTATCTCACTGGAAATAGACCAGATATCATGTTTGCAACCTGTCTGTGTGCAAGATTTCAAGCAAAACCTAGGGAACCTCATCTAATTGCAGTTAAAAGAATTTTCAGATATCTCAAAGGCACTCCTTCTCTTGGCCTTTGGTATGCAAGGGAATCAGATTTTGGTTTGTGTGGTTATTCAGATGTTGATTTTGCAGGATGCAAAATAGACAGGAAAAGTACTTCAGGAAGCTGTCAGTTTTTGGGTGGAAGACTAGTTTCATGGTTTAGTAAGAAGCAAAAGTCTATCTCAACTTCAACAGCAGAAGCTGAGTACATTGCTGCAGGAAGTTGTTGTGCTCAGATAATGTGGATGAGAAATCAGTTGTTAGATTATGGCATGTCATACTCAAAAATCCCTATTTATTGTGATAACCAAAGTGCTATTGCAATGACAGGAAATCCAGTTGAACATTCTCTTACTAACCACATCAGTATTAGATATCATTTTATAAGAGAACAAGTTCTGGAAGGAACAATTGAACTTCACTTTGTTCCTACTGATCAACAACTAGCTGATATATTCTCCAAGCCACTACCTGAAGCTACGTTCAATAAGTTGGTGAATGAACTTGGAATGATGAACTTTGAGAATTTTTGAGAAAAGCTACAGAGAAGAAATCCTGATGACTATCAAATCCTGATGGTCATTCAGAAATGTTAGATATAATTGCTGATGTTTGTTTATCAGTGTTTAAAGTACCCGGAAACTATCAGAGTTTAGCCGGAGGACTAGTTAGAGTTTAGCTGGAGGACCAGTCAGAGTTTGTTAAAGTCTGATGGTCAGAGTTTGCTTAGCAGTCGGTGCAATTCAATGAACATTCTAGAAGCGATATTCTTTGAAGATGGAAAGAAGCAAAGATATATCGAGATGGCTAAGGAAACGGAACAGAAGACAGAAGCAATTCTTAATTGATTCTGATTGTATAGCTAATTTATAGGAATATCAATTAATGATTGTATGTAGCTGTGTACTATATAAACACAGATAGGTTAACCCTAAAAGGGATGCGAATACGTGAATTATCATTCTTGTAACCTAGCAGCTCTCTGTGATATTTTACATCACTAAGAGAGGAGTTTTTAATTCCATTCAGTTTATTATTCATAAACAGTGTTCTTATTGTTATTCTCATACATATACTTGATTATATATTGTGTATTCGGCCTAACAATTGGTATCAGAGCCAAGGCTGTTTAATATATACAGTTTTTGATCCAAACACAAGTTATAATCATGGCTGAAAATACCCAGGCAGGTTCTAATGCTCAGAAGGTTCAACCAACTTCTGTAAGTCGATATGAGACAATCAGGGTTCCAATTCTAAGACCAGTGGAATATCCAATATGGAAGGTGAAGATGACCATGTTTCTGGAAGCCACAGATCCAGAATATCTTGATAGAATCAATGATGGTCCTCATATGCCAACAAAACTGTCTCCAGTTATTGCTAGTCAAGAACAAAAGAGCGTTCCAAAAGAAAAGAAAGATTTGACTCCTGAAGACATCTCGTCAATTGCAAAGGATGCAAAGGTTAGACATCTTCTCCATAGTGCTTTAGATAATGTTATGTCTAACAGAGTTATTGGCTGCAAAACTGCCAATGAGATTTGGGATGCTTTAGAAGTCAGATGTCAAGGAACAAGTGCTATAAAGAAGAACAGGAAGACTATTCTTACACAGGAGTATGAACACTTTGATTCGAGACCTGATGAAACTTTGACTGAGACATATGACAGATTCTGCAAACTGTTGAATGATTTATCTCTTGTTGATAAAGAATATGAACTTGAAGAGTCAAATCTCAAGTTTCTTCTATCTCTACCTGAAAGATGGGATTTAAAGGCGACAACAATAAGAGATAATTATGATCTTACAGAAACAGATCTTGATGAAATATATGGGTTGCTTAAAACTCATGAACTTGAGATAGAACAAAGAAACAAAAGATCTGGAAAGAAGACAAAATCTGTTGCTCTCAAAGTTGAAGAAAAACTTCTTAAGAAAGAGACATCAAAGAAGAAAGCTAAAGGAAAGGCTTTGGTCATAAACTCTGAAAGTGAGTCATCAAACTCTGATGATGACTCAAACACTGATGTTTCTTCTGAATCTGAGGATGATGAAGAACAAATGATGCAAATGGCTGCTTTGATGGTGAAGACTTTCAAGAAGATGGGTTTCACGAACTTCAAGAAAGGAAAAAGATTCTCTAGGAGAGATTCAAACTCCGAAAGGAAGAATGTCAGAAAGTCTGAAAGAAGGAATATCAAATCTGGGAAGAAAGACAAGTCTGAGATCCAGTGCTACAAGTGTAAAGAGATGGGTCACTATGCTCCAGAGTGCAAGAAAGGAAAATCTGAAAAAGCACTAATCACTAAAGGAAAAGACTGGGCAGACACTTCAGATCCAGATGAGGATGTCAACTATGCTCTCATGGCAACTGTCAAAGAGGAATCTGAATCATCTGAAAATAAGGTACCCCTAACAACTTATGCTTATGATACTGATAATATATCTGAATTGAGAATTTATCTTAAAAGCATACATGTTAGCTATAGGGATCAAACTTTAGAAAATGAAAGAATTAAATCTGAGAATCTAAAGCTTAAAGATAGAAATAAATTTCTTGAAGAAGAACTTGTTAACACGCAACAAGTTCAAAAGGAAAGAGATGATGCTGTTTATGTTGAACAGGAGTTGCTTAAGAAATTTAGGCAATTAGAATCTGATTTGGAAAAAGAGAGAAAGGTAATTAAAACCTAGACAAACTCTGGTAAGGACACACATCAGGTATTTCAAACAGATACAGTTGGGTTAGGTTACTGTGAAAAAGATGAACTTAGGTTTAAAGATAAGGTTAAAGTTAGAACACATCTTCCACCTATGAAATTTGTTCCTGAATCCAGTAAACTAAACTCTGTACTTGAAAAAGAAACAGTTAAGGAAGAACCAATAAAAACTTGTGTTAAACAGGTTAATGTTGGTTTAATGACAGAGAAACAAATCAAGTACAAGCTCAAAGAGGTAAAGTCTGTTGAGAAACAGAAAGTGTCCAGGAAAAATAGAAATGGAAAGGTAGGCATTAATAAGAGCAATAATCATTTGCCTATCACTGATGCTCCTAGAAAAACATGTCATAATTGTGGTAGTTCTAACCATCTTGCAAGTTTTTGCAAGAAAAACAAAGATATTAATTCTTTACCCTCCATGTCTGGAGTTAAGAATGATTATGTTAGGGTTAGACCACAGACTTTATGCACTCACTGTGGGAGTACTTGGCATTCTATTTATACTTGTAAGAATTATCATGCCATTTATCACAACTATTATGAGTTGAAGCCAAATTTGAAATGGGTTAAAGTTGATTCTGCAAGTGTAAACTCTGATACTGTTAGCTTAAACTCTGTTGATAAGAATTCCGCTGCAAAAGCTAACAATGTTAAGAAATCCAAAGGATCCAAGCAAGTCTGGATCCTTAGATCTAGCTCTTTGTAATTGTTTGTGATTGCAGGGCATAAGGGAAAGTACCCTAGTCTTGGACAGTGGATGTTCAGGACACATGACTGGAAATAAAGCCCTGCTATCAGATTATGAGGAGAAAGCTGGCCCAAAAGTTTCCTATGGAGATGGCAACATAGGACGTACTATGGGATATGGAAATATCAATCTTGGAAGTGTCATCATCACTAATGTAGCTCTAGTCCCAGGACTCAAGCATGACTTGCTATCTGTGAGTCAAATCTGTGACAGAGGTTACCATGTAGATTTTCAACCTGAATACTGTGAGGTTATCAGCAAATCTACACGGAAAGTTATTCTAGTTGGACACAGACGGAATAATATCTATGAAGCAAGTTTGGTAACAAACTCTGAAGGAAAAGATGTGTGTCTGTCTGCAAAAATGTCTAATGAAGAGAATTGGAAATGGCATAAGAAGCTCTCTCATCTAAACTTGAACAACATCAATGAGCTAATTCGAAAAGATCTTGTAAGGGGACTTCCAAAGTCAATACTCAGCTTAGATGGTCTGTGTGATTCTTGTCAGAAGGCCAAGCAAAAGAAGTCATCTTTCAAGAGTAAATCTGAATCTTCAGTTGTGGAGCCTTATCATCTTCTTCATGTTGATATATTTGGTCCAGTAAATGTAATGTCACTAGGCAGAAAGAAATATGCTCTAGTCATTGTTGATGAGTATACTAGATACACTTGGGTGTACTTTCTAGTAAAGAAGGATGAAACTGCCTTAATACTGATGGAACATATAAAGCTGCTGGACAAAGGATCACAGTTTAAAGTGAGAATTATCAGGAGTGATAATGGTACTGAATTCAGAAATGCAAAAATGGAAGAATTTTGCAAAGAAAGAGGAGTGAAGCAAGAATTTTCTGCACCAGGGACTCCACAGCAGAATGGAGTGGTTGAAAGAAAGAACAGAACTTTAATCGAAGCTACCAGAACAATGCTTGATGAAGCAAAATTGCCAACTTATTTCTGGGCAGAAGCTGTTCAAACTGCTTGTTTTACTCAAAATGCAACACTGATCAACAGGCATGGGAAAACACCATATGAGATGGTGAAGAATAAGAAACCAAACCTGAAATATTTTCATATTTTTGGGTGCAAATGCTTTGTGTTGAAAACTCATCCTGAGCAGTTGACCAAGTTTGATTTAAAAGCTGATGAAGGAATTTTTGTTGGATATCCACTATCAACTAAAGCATTCAGAGTTTATAATCTGAGAACTAAAGTGATCATGGAATCTATACATGTGTCATTTGATGACAAGAAAATAACTGGAATTGAAGATGAAGAAAATCATGATCAACTACGCTTTGAAAATGAAGATCTAAACTCTGATGATGTAAACTCCGACGAAGCAAATCCAACAAACTCTGATGTAGCATACTCTGATCCTCTACTGGTAAACACTGAGGAAATTTCTCAGACAGAAGAAAATAGAGAACCAGTTGAGGGGGAGCATGAAGATACTTTAGCAACATCTCAAAATGATGACTCACATTCAGAAAGTGAGTCAGCTGAAGAATCTAATACAAACTCTGAAAGTTCAAACACTGAGCAGTCTAATTCAGGGGGAGCCTCAGAGAATGCAGATGGTCAACAAGAAAATCAGGAAAGCATGGATCAAGGGGGATAATCCAATAATGATGAAAGAAGCCACTTTCCAACAGCAAGAAGGTGGACTCAGGCTCATACACCTGATCTGATAATTGGAAATCCAGATGCAAGTGTGAAAACAAGAAGTGCCACAGCAAATGAATGTTTGTTTCATGCATTCATATCTCAAACAGAGCCTAAGAAAGTGGAAGAAGCTCTTCAAGATGCCAACTGGATAACAGCAATGCAGGAAGAGTTGAATGAATTTGAAAGAAATGAAGTATGGATACTTGTACCTAGACCTAAAAATAGGTCTATTGTTGGTACAAAGTGGGTGTAACAGCCCCAAATCCGGGGTCAGGGATTTAGGGTTGTCACAATCCATGTACTCCTTGCTTTACCTGTATTACTCACACCATTCATAATTCACCTGTTCATGACTCCACAACATATGTCTCTCTCACACACACACACACACAGGTTAGAGTCTCAGAAACGACACACTACGACAACTGCGGAATAAATAATTTTTATTACAATACCCAAATGTCTTTTGAATCTGTTACTGATACAATTTCTAAGTATTGTTACATTACCAACTTAGCCTTCTGATGCTCACAATCCTCTAATACCATTCATGTCTATACATGAGTTGAATACCAAAAGCCGTAGCCTGCTTCGATTGGTTCGTACTATTCCCGGGATCACTGCTAGAAACTGTTTATGGAAACGCCTTGCGAGGTATGTGCCGTCCCATTGGCATCCTGCTTCGCTGCTATATAATATATATAAAATAATAGCAAGAGTGAGCGATAGCTCAGCAAGGTAATGAAAGTATGGCATAATTCTGCCTTTTATTCAACCCAAAAATAAAGCGGGTATAAGACAATAACTTGTCGAAATATCTTGATACTGAAATCATTTCCTTATCGGAATGTATTCCAAAAATACCATTGTTGTATTTCAAATATCATCTCCATAATATTCTGCAAACTTTCGATATTCATACTAAGAACAAAGTTCTAGTATAAAATAAAAGATGAAGTAGCAAGATAACTCAGTATATCCTTTCTGTAAAATATCTGCTATATAAAATGTAAGCAGACTATCAACATATACTTGAAAGATGAAGTTATAAGGAAAATTCAATATCATCTTTCATATCAAACATTTACCTCATATCATAATTTGGAAATAAATACAATGTAAAATATTTCCAATCCATTTCTAAGCTCATCTGGTTCCATATATCTTTTTCGTAAAATCATATGCTTTCTGATAAACTCATATACTGGAATAAACTTGAATACTCTTGAGTAATCTTTCTCTTTCTGAAAACTTGCATAGATCTGAATGACTGGAATAAACTTTCTTTTCTGAAAACTTGCATAAAACTGAGTAACTGGAATAATTTCTCTTTCTCTGAAAACTTGCACAAAATGTGCTCTTTCATGAATGATGAACTGTAGATGGAGATTCTGGGCGCCAAGGATACCCTTACGATGATCAGTCGCAAGCTGTATCCCCCTGAACTTTTTCTACGTAGAAGGGAAGAATAGACAGTATCTGACTGACCTACCTCCCCGCCAATCGGTTGTAGGTAGGAAGTACAGACCCGTTTCACCAGTCCGTCGGCCTGTGACTCTCCTTTGAGGAAGAACAGACCCGTTTCACCATTCCGTCGGCCTATTGCTCTCCTCTTTCCTACGGTCGGGCAATTTCTGATACACTAAGGGAAGAACAGACCCGTTCACCAGTCCGTCGGCCATATTGTAATTCCCTTAGGGGACCGGCGCTACTCAGTCCCTTACATTTTCTCCAAGTTCGAGTAAATCCATAACACTGAAACATAAAGTTCCTTTCCCTTTTTCCCCAAGTATACAACTCCACAAAGTAGTCGTATCTGGTTGGAAAGGAAATTCACTCATATTTCCCAGGCTGATGCCTGTTAGTGGATATCACTGATTCCACTGATCTTACTCCTCGAGTCTTGAGGAAGTAATCAAAATCATTTTGATGGTAGCATACGAAGCTGTTAAATTAATAGTTTCAAAAATATTTAGGACCGGGCAGTCCACTTGAAACAAACATAAAAACTTGAGAAAGATCCCCCGAGTCTTTGTAGTTTGAGCGAACATTTAAGTCTTTCAGAATATAGACTTAAAAGGAAAATAGATTTGGGAATCTTCTCTAATTATATTTATAATTGTCTGAATAAAACTTTATTAGTTATCTAGGGTTAAAGAATAGTTTTCACAAAATACTTTCTTAAGAAGTAGGGCTTTAAATAATTAATGAAAACTATATTTAATAAAGAATATTCATTTAGAAGTAATTCCCAAATACTTCCTTAAGAAAATAATGGATAATAGTATAATAATATAACCCTAGATAACAACTGATACCATCCCCGGTCCGTAGAATAAACACAGAGTATATACCCCCCCTACTGAGGGATTTTCGTAACATATCAGCTCCAAAAATATTGCTAGAACCATAGCTAATAAGTCCAACTTAAATCATCATATGTATCAATTTGAACTCAAGAAAACGTACATATATCTCATACTCCAAGTCCAATTACATTTGGAAATCATACCATATGCAGTTGTTCAACAACATACAGGCATCGTATATATATCATAAAACTGTTTATAGCATTTCATGCCTTTTACTCTAAGCATGCTTTCAAAACATGTATTATATCATCAAAACAATAGTTTACAAAGAGGGTTTGAAAACTTGCATGCATCTATCATATGCATATATTACGTCTCAACATTTTTAATACCATTACATCTATATACGATGTAAGGTTTGAAAACATGCATAATATCATATCGTATGCATCATTAGTATACTTAATGGAAAACATAGCATGAAATAAGAAAACTTGCATCTAGTATATGCATACTTCAAAATATGGTTTTAGAAACTTGCCTGATGCTCGAGAGGTGATAGGGGTTCGCGACGATGCCGGACAATCTAGACAAAGTCAAACGAAAACACACGGTTAATCCCCTCGATAAACCACTTATAACTTAATGCTTAAACACGTAAGCGAAACACAACCAAGGCATTACTTGCTCGCTCTAGTGTCACACTAAGTCCATGTTATTCGTCAACTACTTATATCATAAGTTTGGTTCGAAATCCATCCTCAAATCCAGGTTATACTTAACCATTTGGAACCTTGGTTTCTAAGTCTCGTTTTCGGTGGTTTTCACTTGCGCGACCTCGACTAAAACATTTTTATAAAATCGAAAAATAATCTTTTTAATCCGAATCTTTTTCGTGAGCCTTCCTAACTGTCTCTAGTATTATTACTCAAAGTTTCCCATTTTAATATGGCTTCTAAGTGGTCCAAATACAGCCTCAAGGTGACTGACCAGAGAGGGGTTGTTCCTCCGAACGATGTTTACTAAAACTCACTTTTCTCCTAAACCGTAAATCGTATGGACATGATCTTTATACCAAAACAAACCTTAAAACAAGACCTACATGTTCATGGTCAGTTCTGTTCAAAAATATTCCAATACCAGTTCGTAATTCTTGCTCAAAACAGCCTTAAATCAAATGGGCATTACGACGGCTATAATCGAAACGTTTTCCATTTCCAAAACACAACCAAATCAATACCAATTAAGCCCAAACTCACCATCCACCTTATACACCCTCCACTCAGTCAAATCCTCCATGAATAATCAAAACAAATTCATAACCCATCCTCCAAACTCAACCAACAATTCATATAATTACTTAATCATGATCTTAACTTTACATAAACACACTACGTCAAATTTTGGCTTCCGTCACATAAAATACGTGTGGCTAAGCACTTTACGTCACGTTTTAATTTTTCAGCAAAGTGTCACCTAAGGTCGGATCATTTTACGCCCCCTACGGCCACACCCCAGATGTGTGGCTGTAATTCAAAACAGAGTGACTAAAGCATACCACCCCTTGGGTCTGACAGCCCCTGTTTTAAGCTCAAAAGTGTGACTAAATACCAGCTTTCAGCCACAGGATGGGTCGTGGCTAAAGATAATTAATAACGTGGCTAAATACCAACATTCATCAAAGGCTTAGTTTTGGTCGCACTATTTATTGGTAAATCGTGGCAAAAAACTTGGGTATGGCCACATTTTATAATTTTTCTGTGGTCGTTTGTATGTTTCATATACTATTAAACAACTGCTTTTAGTCACTAATAATTGTAGTAACTATCCCCCAATATAATATAATAGGTAGTGTGGCTGAAGTGTGGTACTAGCCACACATACTTAACCACATCACAAACAGGTTTCATTTGTAATATAAATGACCACGGCCGTACCAAAAAGCCGATACAAATCACAATACCAAAAGGCCACAATCCAATTCAAAAAGGCCACAATATGCAAACAAGTAAAATGCCAAAATACAAGTAAAAAAAATGCCAAATTCCAAACTAGTCCATATTAATCCATAAAATCCATACTAAATCCATGATCCATAACAACGATATGGAGTATAACTCCACAATCCATAAAAACCACATAACCATAACCAGAGTACAGAAAATTAACAACTTATCGAAAAGTTAACAACCAGAAAACCACATTAACATGAGTCAAATTAAGTTTACAATTACACCACCAGCTTCCGCTTCTTCCTCAGATTGTCTGCCTTGTTCGCCTTAGCCTTTGAACGTGTTACTGGGGAACCAGTAATGGTATTACATCTCTTCTTCTCCTTCTTAACTTGATCTGCGCTATGTTCTTCCTTAGCTTGAGCTGCGCTATGTTCTTCCCCTTTCCCATTGGCCGTTGGATTTGGTACCTAGAGTAAAACATGAAAACAAATACGATGATCATTCCAACAGCCCTCAAGTTAAGACCATTCTAACACAAGTAATGTAATTCTATAGATAAGCAAGTTAAGACCGTTGGACAAGTAATGTTATTTAATTAAAGCTCCATCATTTTAAACAAAATTATAAAGCAGGATAATAAATGCACACAACCAAAATGGAATGCAAAGTAAGAAACGTACTTGATGATCAATTATCTTGATAAGGTTTTTGGGCCAAGCCACAAAAGAACCCAAAGCATCCTCAACTGTCCGCATATCACCGGCTTCATAAGGTAAGAATGCTGCCCCCTTCACAACTTCATCAACAGAAACTCTATAGCAATCATCTTGTAGGGGGACTCCATGAATGGTTTGTCCTTTCTGGTCTGAAAGGATAGCCGTACCACGTGCAACCGGGTTGTTGAAATTCAACATATACAGAGTACACTTCATTGGCTAAAAAACGTACGTGGCATAATTAACATCATAAAGGTAAAGTGAACTAATATACATACGCATTTAGAAATATAATGCATACCGATTGGACAACTGTTGAGGTTTGATTTGACTGAGATGGCATTTGACCAGAGATAGTGCTAGGCTGAGATAAATTAATCTTCTTCCTGGTTCCGGATCTAATTACCTTTTCCTACAAAAGTAGAAGCATAATTGCCAACATATTAAAGTTAAAGTTAATCTCAATATACATGTGCATTTAGCAATGTTGTAATACCTGTTGCACAATTGTTGGATCTTCTTGTGATTTAGTGGTACGCGGAGATATATAAACTTTCCTCCTGGTGGTGATGACATTTTGCCCCATTATGGATGTGTCGGCAGTGATCACCTTTTGCGCCATTATGGATGTGTCGGCAGTAGGAGTCACTTGCTTCTCCACAGATTTAACCTACAATTTAAGAAATTTGGACAAGAAATCAGCAACTACTTGGAAAAAATTAAAAAGAAATTAAAGTAGCCATTACTTACAGGTGTTAAAAACTCTTTCGATGCTGGGATGGTAACATTAATGAAGCTGTCCCTCGAACCATTCCCACTTATCGGTGTTCCCTACAGAATGTAACGTGAAATGGGAAAGTCAAGTGATAACACAAGTTTTGTAAACTATGTTTTGGAATATAGACACAAGATAACTAAATTCCAACACAAAAAACTCCAACAATTTACGTAGTGCTTACATCTTGTTTTGTTGCTGAAAGCAGTCCTTGCGAATCCAATTGAGCCATGACTTTATTCAGTTTATTGTTCGTTGCCTCCATCTGCAACGACAGGTTCTTCAGCTCTTCATCCTTCTTCTCACGCAGCAGTTTTTCATTTTCCAATTGAAGCTCCAGAATCTTGATTTTATCTTTTCCTGTTGTCCTTTGCCGAGGACAATGCCAGTACGCACTGGGAGTGACTCCACAACCAACACCTCTCAAGTATGAACCCTGCTCCCTGCCAAAAACCACTGTAAGGGCATCCTCGTCCGGCCCAATCTTGATTAGTCCGTCCTTTATCTGTGCTTCAATATCCATCTGTAAAGAAAAAAGTGAAGAAAATTAGTAACAAGGACATGTTCTTCACTTTAGGATATACTAACTCTCATATTTAAACTTACTAAATAATCTGCCATGCTCTTCACTTTTGGATCTCCCAACTCTCCATCTTTGTTTTCCCTCCCCTTCCTCCACATAAAAGCACGGGAGGGGACATCATCAACCTTTATTTCATTTTTTGAAACCTTGCATAATGCAACGATGACACAATCAGACATTTAATATCCAAAATAATCACTAGTAACACAATAAAAACACATCTGAATTACCAATTTTTCTTTGAGACGAGGGTATCCTCCTCGTCCCAAGCGATGATCAAAAACTGACCGTGATCGCGCAATTTTCGTAGTTTTGGAGACATCCTTCCAATAGTCAAAAGAATTATTTCAGCAAAGTGCATTGGAAAAATACGTTAATTCAAACGATGATCCGTATATTAAAGTATTACAACCTTGAATTTATCCGTTTGCGTGTGGGCTACGAACCTATCCCAATCAGCTTGCTCTACCAGTGTACGATACTGCCTAGGAACTTTTGCAAGCTTTGCTGGTTTATTCAGGTTAGGTTGTATGAATCTTGCATACATCTTTCTTCTGAAATTGCGAAGCAGCCCACCAAGCCGAGTCATTGTAAACTTTCGACGACAAAGTTCTATATCAAAAAAATGCTGCAATATATAATACATGGTGTTAATACACATAAAAGGCAAGCAGATAAGTTCAACAATAGTGTTTCATATTAAAAATGTAACATATATTTAGAGTACTTAATGCGAAGTAGCTGATTTACCGTTACTTGATCCCACAGCTTATCCTTCACTTCTTTTGGCACCTCCTTCCATGTTAACCATCTTAAGCCAACATGCTCCCTGACCGTGTCTCCCAAAAAGCTCGTAAATTCTGATCTGTATTCCCCCATTAACCTACCAAGTGAGTCAAATTCAACCTCATGTCTTTTTCCACCAGAGTTTGTAAACCTGGTACGCAGCTTCGGCAACCTGGTTAGCCCCCTCTTAGCTTTGACATCATTCTTTTGTTGCACCTTTTTGCACTCTTCTACTTCTTCTTCTGCGTTTTCTCCTTCGTCTTCTACTTCTGTGCTTTCTTCTTCTTCGCTACACTCTTCCGTTGAATATTGTTCCTCAAATTCCTCATTGTCCTCACCTACAACCAGTATAAGAACCCTTAGCAATTACAGGATTTATCTGTTCAATATACATAAAAATGCATAAATATGAGAAGTCAAAAATTAGTCTACCTAGGTATTCTTCTTCAACGCAAACTGGTGCAGTAGCTGTGGACCAGGAATGGAAGACATGAATCTTGCAGACTCCAGTCATGGTAGAAGCAACAGCCAACTCTTTTAAGTCACTGTCTCCAAGGATCAAACCATATCCATGATCCGGGGTCACCCCATCTTTCATGAAATAAAGCTTATCATCATCCGAAACTACATCCGCTACCAAATCCCTAACTTGTTTAACAGTCATGTTGTAGACTTCCATTCCGTCGAACACCTTTGCCTTAGGACCGGTGTATTGCCACTTAACCTTTGTCATGAACTGACCCCCATAGTAAACAACTAACCTGTACTTCTTTCCCATGGTACTCAAATTAGCTGTAGACAACAAGCACAACAATGTCAGATATTAATACATCAACATTAAAGCATAAGTAGTATTATTCATATAATTGGAACTCAATTCGTCCCAATCTCTCAAATACAACTCAAATATGCAATCTCTCCAACCATATATCTCAAACATATAGTCTGTGGAAGAATGGTTTACCTGCGACAAGCAAGGTGATTTAAACGCCGGTGGAAAAAACCCTAATTTCATGAACATAAACCAGATTGGGTCACCAGATCTGACCGACGGCGTAACCTAATTTCACCGACTGAAAGTTGTGGAGAGATTATGGTGCACAGAGAGGGAGAGTTTGAATGTGAGTTGGGTAAAGTGATGTTGAAAGTGAATTGGGGGGAAGTTTGATATTTTGGGGGGGAAGTGAATTGGTAAAGTGATGTTGCCGGTTTTTAGAGTATTAAGTCAATAAGCCATAATGTTCCAAGTGCAGTCAAATCTTACTAAACTTAAATTTGAAACTATTTTCTATTTTATTTTTGTAAAAAATATATATATAATATTTATGATAATATGTATCTAAATAATTTTAATATATTTATTTAATTATTTAATTATTTCGTGTACTTTCGTTTCGTGTCGTGTACCCAAGGGTAAATCCAAAACCGACACGAAATTCGCTCGTGTAATTTCGTGTTCGTGTATTTTCGTGTTCGTGTACCGAAAAGGTAAAACCAAACCCGTTATTATCGTGTCGTTTTCGTGACGTGTTTTCGTGTCGTGTACGAAATTGCCGGCTCTAGTCGAATCTCGTTCTTTCGAGTAGTACTTTGGCCAGATCCCTCAAAAAATGTCGTACAAGATAAATTCCCGATTTTTCGATTATTTTTCCCCAACATCACAATGCGTATCCATTAACATCCGTACGGTTGGATCGTCGAAAAATGCATTAAAAAAAATTATTTCCCCAATCGGGGTCGAATCTCGTTCTTTCGAGTAGTACTTTGGCCAGATCCCTCAAAAAATGTCGTACAAGATAAATTCCCGATTTTTCGATTATTTTTCCCCAACATCACAATGCGTATCCATTAACATCCGTACGGTTGGATCGTCGAAAAATGCATTAAAAAAAATTATTTCCACTTTCGGGGTCGAATCTCGTTCTTTCGAGTAGTACTTTGGCCAGATCCCTCAAAAAATGTCGTACAAGATAAATTCCCGATTTTTCGATTATTTTTCCCCAACATCACAATGCGTATCCATTAACATCCGTACGGTTGGATCGTCGAAAAATGCATTAAAAAAATTATTTCCCCAATCGGGGTCGAATCTCGTTCTTTCGAGTAGTACTTTGGCCAGATCCCTCAAAAAATGTCGTACAAGATAAATTCCCGATTTTTCGATTATTTTTCCCCAACATCACAATGCGTATCCATTAACATCCGTACGGTTGGATCGTCGAAAAATGCATTAAAAAAAATTATTTCCACTTTCGGGGTCGAATCTCGTTCTTTCGAGTAGTACTTTGGCCAGATCCCTCAAAAAATGTCGTACAAGATAAATTCCCGATTTTTCGATTATTTTTCCCCAACATCACAATGCGTATCCATTAACATCCGTACGGTTGGATCGTCGAAAAATGCATTAAAAAAAATTATTTCCACTTTCGGGGTCGAATCTCGTTCTTTCGAGTAGTACTTTCATCCACAACGATAAATTTAGATTTTTTTTTAAATTTTGCATATGTCTTCTAAATATTCCAAAATGATTTAAAAAATTAGATGAATTAAATTTGGAGTTTTGGTATTTTAAAATGATTTTTGAAAATTAATTTTCATTTTGAGGTAAAACTTGTAAAAATCATAATAAATTCATTTTTGATCCCAAAATTATTTTAAAAATATGGGAATGAAGCTAATTTTGTGATCTTGTTTTTTTTAATTAAAATTTTGATTTTAGAAATTATCTTCTATTTAAACTTCAGATTAATAAGTGATTAAATTTGATTTTCAGCAAAGTAGTATAATAAATTAGTAAAGTAGAGGTTACATATGGTTATGTTTTAACCCTAATTCATTGCTACACACAGCAGTAGCCACACTCTCTTCTATTTTGCCGCCTAAAACAAGAACCCCAATCATATCCTTTTTTTCCCTCTTATACAACAACAATTGGTTCTAGATTTGATTGAAATACCTAAGTGGAAAGCTTATTCTCTCAATTGGAAACCACACTAGCTGCCGCTTCTAATCGGATTCAAACAAGTAGCTTCAAACAAGCAGCCGACAGAAACCACTCATACTTTCATCCACAACGATTTCATCCCTAATTTCAGTAAGTCATGTGTTAAATATATGCTAATTTTTGAATTTTATGCTTTGATATATGCTCGTAATTGCTGTAGTTATGCTGTAATATGCTCGTAATTGCTGTAGTTATGCTGTAATATGCTCGTAATTGGTTTAGTTATGCTGTAATATGCTCGTAATTGGTTTAGTTATGCTGTAATATGCTCGTAATTGCTGTAGTTAGGCTGTAGTTATGGATAAGTCTTGGATGGTAACCGATAGAAACAGTGAACCATATATGGATGGAGTTGTAGCATTTATCGATTTTGCGGTTTCTCATCTGAATATGTCAACGAAGACTATTCCATGTCCATGTGTAAGCTGTTTAAACCACTTCTCTCTTTCGGTGGATGAGGTCCATTACCACTTACTCGTTAAGGGATTCGATCGGAATTATACAACGTGGATTAAACATGGAGAAGAAGACAAGCCACCAACTTTCAACCACTTTGATGCAGTAGAATTTCCAACAGATGCTGCAGAAACAATAGAAATGGTAAAAGCTACGGAAGACAATTTCATAGCTGACATTGACAAGTTTCAAGAACTACTTGCAGATGCGGAGAAGCCCTTGTATAAATATTGTCCTAACTTCACAAAGTTGTCTGCAACAGTTGAACTACTAAACTTGAAGAGTAAGCATGGAATGACAAATAATTGCTTTACTGAAATGCTAATTCTGTTGAAAAGGATGCTGCCTGCAGAAGGTAACGAGATGGTGAACAACACATATGAGGCCAAAAAGATAATGACAGCAATGGGGTCAGGATACGAAAAGATACATGCTTGCATTAACAACTGCATTCTTTACAGGAAGGATTACAAGGACATGGTGGTATGTCCAACTTGTGGCATGTCACGGTGGAAGGTGGATGAGAAGACTAAAGTCATATACGAAAATGTTCCTACAAAGGTATTATGGTACTTCCCCCTTATTCCACGACTGAAACGACTTTATAAAGTGAAAAGCATATCAAAAGATTTGATATGGCACTCCACCAGTTCGAAAAAGCCCGGTGTTCTACGGCACCCATCTGATTCACCTGCATGGAAAGCAATAGACGACAAATTTCCGGAAATTGCATCTGATCCAAGAAATCTTCGGCTTGGCATTTCCACAGACGGGGTTGATGTAAACAGAGGGAATAGGAATCACAGTGTGTGGCCAGTATTAACTGTCATTTACAACCTTCCACCTTGGTTGTGTATGAAAAGAAAGTTCATCATGCTTTCGTTATTAATATCGGGAACGCCTGGAAACGATATCGATGTGTTTTTGGATCCTTTGATCGATGATCTGGAGCTCTTGTTTGAAGAAGGTGTTGAAACATATGATTCCTATGCACAGGAACAATTCACTTTACGTGCTGTTGTCTTATGGACGATTAATGATTACCCTGCTCTTGGTGCATTATGTGGCTGTCCTTATAGTGGATTCCATGGTTGTGTGGTGTGCAGGAAAGAAACTCATTGTGTAAGACTTCCGTTCTCTGCCAAGCAGAGTTATGGTGGTCACCGAAGATATCTACCATATAGTCATCCCTTCAGAAAGCAAACTAAGGCATTCAATGGAAAAGAAGAGTGGGGAACTGCTGCAGATCCTATGACAGGGGAAGAAATATTCAACGAGGTTAAATTTATTCGGAATATGTGGGGGAAGGGATATAAGGATAAAGATTCAGAACTGATGGAGACTTCGACTGGAAGAGGGGGGAAAACAAAAAAGAGAAAATCAGAAGGGGGTGGTAGCACAAATTCCGGACAGAAAGAACAGACCTATTGGAAGAAATTCAACATATGGAATCGACGACTTAGGTATTGGCGGTATAATTTGGTCCAACATTGTATTGATTTCATGCACACTGAGAAGAATGTGGCTGAGAGTATTATCGGAACATTACTAAATGTTCCGGGCAAGACGAAAGATGGGTTGCACGCTCGAAAGGATCTGGCACATTTTGGGATAAGACAAGAGTTGCAGGCTAAAAGTCAAGGCGAGAAGACATTACTTCCTGCAGCCTGCTACACATTAACTAAAGATGAAAAAGACATGTTCTGTGGCACATTACACAACTTAAGGGCTCCGCAAGGTTATTGTTCCAACTTTTCTAGTTTGGTGAATGAAAAGGATAGGAAGCTTATGGGACTTAAATCACATGATTACCATATGCTTATGCAACAGTTCTTGCCAATTGCAATACGGTCTATCATGCCTAAACCCACAAGATATGCTATTATCAGACTTTGTTTTTTTTTCAAATCAATATGTAGCAAAGAAATCAATGTAGCAGAACTCGATAAATTGCATGAGGAGCTTTGTGTTACACTGTGCTTGATGGAGAAATACTTTACCCCATCCTTTCTTGATGTTATGCTTCATCTAACTGTGCACCTTGTTAGAGAGGTCAAATTATGTGGCCCAATATGCTTTCGGTGGATGTATCCCTTTGAGAGGATGATGAAAGTTATTAAAGGGCATGTGCGGAACAAAGCTTACCCAGAAGGATGCATTGCTGAGGAACATATTGCAGAAGAAACAATTGCGTTCTTCAACGAATACAAAAAATGCATGAGGTCCATTGATATTCCAGAACACCAGCACAACACATCTGAAAATGGTAATGAAGAGGGAATTCCTTTGTCAGCTGGTAAACCAGTTGAAGTTTCTCAAGATCTCTACATGAAAGCACATTTCTATGTACTGCAAAATACGCCTGAAGTTGTGCCGTATATCGAGTAAGGACTCCTACTGAACATGTTTATTTGTGTTTTTCTTTTATTTAACAGTAGGATCATATTTGATACTCATTTTTGTACTTGCAGACAACACATGACATTTTTGAAAAACAAACATCCTGGTAAACAACAAGCATGGCTGGAGAAAGAGCATAGCACAACGTTTGGTCACTGGTTACGCAACAAGGTAATATTTAAATCAGTATGATCTTAGTTTTTTCTCAATTGTAATTTGTGCAAGCTGAATCTTATCCTTGTTATTGTGTAATTTAGGTTGAAAGCGAGTTATCGATCTCCAACGAAAGTGTATCAGAAACAGTTAAGTGGATCTCACATGGAGCACGCAGAATCGTGAACAAATACGATGTATATGACATCAATGGCTATACATTTCGTACAAAAATTCGTGATGGCAGAATTCACCAGAACAGTGGGGTTTGTGTAGAGGCAACTGAGATGCACATTTCTAAAGAAGTAGTAACCTATGGAAAGAACTTTTATTACGGGGTTCTACGAGAGATATGGGTACTAGATTATCATATTAAGAAAATTCCTCTTTTCATGTGCGACTGGGTTGACAGTAGAAATGGTGTCAAGCAAGATGGCTTGGGTTACACGTTGGTCGAACTTAACAGATTAGGCCACAAGGATGATCCGTTCATATTGGCCTCACAAGCACGACAGGTGTTTTATGTTAAAGACCAGCTGGATAAAAAAATGTCTATTGTCTTGATGACACCTCCTAAGAATTATAGAGATCTGTACGATGATGTCAATGAGGATTTCAGTACTGTAATTTTTCCTCACAATGATAATATATTACCACCTGTAGATCCACGTGACTTGGGTAATGAATCTCGTGATGATTACTTCAGACAGGACTGTAAGGGTATTATTATACGTAATGCTAACTGAATCCGGTAATTATTATCATTATGTTTGTCATTTTCCATGTTTTTTATGTAATGCTAAATTCTATTGTATGGTTAAATTCTATGCTCTGTTTGAATTCCTGTTTTTTTTCTCCAGGTGTGTGCAAAGAAAGAGACCTGATCATGATGTCGTCTTCAAATTCCTACAGCTCAAACCAAAATCGATGTGATCTGTGCTACTGTGGTCTTCCTGCCCGGATTAGAACATCAAACACACTTGACAACCCTGGAAGAAGATTTCGGGTGTGCCACAAATCAAGTTCATTGGTAAGCTGATGTCTATCAGTTTCATCTGTTAAATTTAATAAACAGCTTTTAATTTGAATTCCCTTTTCAAGTCTTCTGGACCCAAATGTTCGTTTTGGGAATGGATTGATCCTGAACCAGTTGGCATGAAGATCAAGATCCAGAAAGAAGTTGATGCTGTGAAGACTGACCTGCAAAACTGCATGTCAACAGTTGAAGATCTTCGAAAGGAGGTTCATGTCATACGTGGGAAGTTGTATAATGTTATCATTGTCTTGGTCATTTTCTTTGTTTTTTATTTGATGAAGAATTAATATGTAATGGTGAATTCTAATGTTGGCCGAATGACATGGATTAGTTGAATTGTTCTAGTTTTAAGCTTCATTATCAAGTTTTAAGCTCATCTGGTATGCAACTTGGATAAATCAAGTTTGTGTTTGTCATTTCTGGTTAATCTGCTATACCAATACTTCATGTCCAGTGGTCAAATATTTTGCCACACCCTAATGTAATAATGTGACAGATCAGTTGGAAATGAGGATCCTCAAAACAGAATGCTCTGTTCCTGAAAACAGAGTACTTTTTAGTCACACAATAATACAGTCACTAGTTTTTAGCTGCCTTAGCGAACAAAGATCTGACATAATGCAGAAAACTCTACTTTTTAGTCACATATAAAATGTAGTGACCATAGGTTATTTCACATTTAGCCACATCCCCGAAAATGACTGTGACCGTTTGGTAACATTTAGATACAGCAAAGAAGCGTCACTATTTTTTGTCACACTTCTATCTCTCAAGTATGACTATAAATGTTGGATTTGGTCAAAGTCAACAAAAAAAACATGCTGTTTCATCTCTCACTTGTCACACTTTTATAAATTGTGACTAAATCTTCCAAAAAATGTGTCTTCGGTCACTCGAAAAACAATTGTGTGGCTAAAACTTGGGACGATGATCTTTAGCCACTCGTTTGTTCCAAAGTGTCACAGCCCTTACTGTACAAAAGAGTGACGAAAGCCCAAATTTGACGTAGTGACATCAAAACCACTTCAAACTCATATAAACAAAAGGGGGCAGAGGTCCTTATACCTTCCTTGAATCCTTAAACACACCACAAGAGCTTGTAAGCCTCAAAAGAGTCTTCATCCATGGTTATCATCCTGAAACTTGCAAAAGAAAATCAAGAACAAGTTATGAATTCTCGGAGTTACTATACATCGGTTTAAAGAACTGGAAAAAGGAAGGTCTTACCTTGCTCAAATGAAAGAAACTCGTGAAATAGGAAATGTAGATTATCTCAAGACCTTTCCAACGAGCTATAGATCGCCATTTGCCACCGAGAAATGAAGGAGATATGGATTTTACAATCCGGCAGTTGGTTTTTGGCCGAAATAAAGAAAAGAGAATGGTTTTACTTTTTGATTTGGTTGACTTGATAATTATGATAATGATGCTGATTTTGGTATTAAAAAGTGATGAGTCATTGCATGTCCAGGACACGTGTCAATCAGTGGAGCATCATGGTGGCAAGCAGGGACACGTGTCACGCAATGGAGATCATGGTGGCAAGCAGCTTTATTAGTTCGCTTTCCTTTCACATGGATGATCCAAATGTTGCATTTCTCGAATTAATCTTGTTACATGTTACTTCCATGTCTATATTTAATCCTGTCATAATTTCAATTCTTAATCCATGATTCGTTCGCTTAATCACTTAATCTCGTTATAAAGTATCAGCGGTTTCTAGAACCTTCGTTTCACTGTCTCAGTGGTTTTCGTTCTAAATTCTCAAATCAAATAAAATAAAATTCCAAAATATTAAATCCTCAAATCCTTAATTTAATATCTCATTTCTTGAATATAATAATATATAATTCGCTGCCCGGTCAAATACTACACCAAAATAAAATTTGGAATTTCTGAATTCCGATCGTCTTTACATTCACTTATTTACTCCGTAGATCACTAATATGACTTCCGAATATCCACACTACGTCTCGTACATAGGTGGCATGAAAAACTTTGTTAATTCTCAAAATCACTATTCATCCACCAAATTCACTATTCACTGATGCACTTAATCATAATAAGAAAAGTTTTAAATTTTACCAAAAATTCGGGTTATTACAATGGGTTTTCAGAAACAAGACTGACAGTGAGGGAGTAATAACAAGGAATAAAGCTAGACTTGTGGCAAAAGGATATTCACAACAAGAAGGAATTGACTATGATGAAACCTTTGCTCCAGTTGCAAGATTGGAAGCCATAAGAATTTTTCTAGCATATGCTGCTCACAAAAAGTTCAAAGTCTTTCAGATGGATGTGAAAAGTGCTTTTCTCAATGGGAAACTTGAAGAAGAAGTGTTTGTTGAACAACCACCAGGGTTTGTGGATCCCAAGCATCCAGATTATGTCTACAGGCTTGACAAAGCACTTTATGGACTAAAGCAGGCACCTAGAGCATGGTATGAAACTCTGGCTCAATTTCTTTTAGAAAGTGGGTTCACTAGAGGTCCAATTGATAAAACCTTGTTCTATTTCAATACTGGTAATGATTTGCTCTTAGTTCAAATCTATGTGGATGACATAATTTTTGGGTCTACTAATGACAAACTCTGTAAGAAATTTGCCAAGCTTATGCAGTCCAGGTATCAAATGAGCATGATGGGAGATCTTAGTTATTTTCTAGGCTTGCAAGTAAAGCAAACAGATGATGGGATTTTTATCAATCAAGCAAAATATACCAGAAATCTTCTCAAGAAATTTGGTATGCTTGATAGTTCATCTGCAACTACTCCTATGGCAACTGCAACAAAGTTAGACAAAGACACAGGAAGTTCAGTAGATATGACAAACTACAGAGGCATGATAGGGTCTCTTCTTTATCTGACTGCAAGTAGACCAGACATTATGTATGCAACCTGTCTTTGTGCAAGATTTCAGGCAGATCCCAGAGAGGCTCATCTAACAGCTGTGAAGAGAATTTTCAAATATCTCAAAGGAACCATAACCTTGGGTTTGTGGTATCCTAGAGAATCAGAGTTTAAGTTAATTGGTTACTCTGATGCAGATTTTGCAGGCTGTAAGATTGACAGAAAGAGCACTAGTGGAAGCTGTCAATTTTTAGGTGACATATTAGTTTCTTGGTACAGCAAGAAACATAAATCAATTTCCACATCCACAGCAGAAGCAGAGTATATTGTTGCTGGTAGCTGTTGTGCACATATTATGTGGATGAAGAATCAATTGTTGGATTATGGGTTAAGGTACTCTAAAATACCTATTTTCTGTGATAATCAAAGTGCTATTGCTATGACAGGTAACCCAGTACAACATATCATGACCAAGCACATCAGCATAAGGTATCACTTTATCAGGGAACATGTGGAGGAAGGAGATATTGAGCTTCATTTTGTGTCTACAGAACAACAGCTTGCAGATATCTTCACCAAGCCTTTGAGTGAAGCTACATTTACAAGACTGGTAAATGAACTTGGAATGATCTCTGGTTTCGACTAGAGATACTGGTTAGACTCAAACTTTACTCATCTGTGAAAATTTGCTCATGTTTTTCTGCATATGTTAACTGTCATGCAAATCATGTTGATAAACTCTGGTAGCATACTCTGATGGAAGCATACTCTGATGATAAACTCTGATGTTATACTCTGATTGTGGTATTGTTTGAAACATAAAAACCGATGAAGAAAATAGTATGAAGCATGATTCTCAGTAAGTAATCATGAATTCTTCTGAGTTATATATGACCTATCTCAAATGTGTGCAGAAATTTTACACAGCATGATACTGTCTCTATATTTATAGCATCTCTTAGTTTATTGATCCTATACACCGAGTCTGTATTAGCTGTTTGCACTTTTTCTCATAAATGATATACATTAAATGATGTTAGTCTAAACTCTGATGAATAGTTACTGCTACTTCACCCCTAAGAAAAAGATGCAAAAACATGCACAAATTCCTTTGAGATCATGTTGTGCCTAGGAAGACCCATGAACTTATTGTATGAAATAAGGGCTAAAATTTTCAAATTTTTGGTGACTAGTGCCAACCACTGATTACTGGAAAAAGAATTAAAAAAAAAGAAAAAAAAAGAAAAGAAAAAAAGGGGGGTGAAAACAAATAAATACATCAAAAGGTACAGAGTTTAGATGATATCAGATTTTGTTTCGCATATGAGAGTTTGGGCAACCAGTTTTTACTGATTTATTTTGTGGATTTTATGCACTTTGAGATGCTCTCAATATTTATATTCAGTAAACTCTGCTATTTACACACAAATATTCACAACTGTGCATTTTGAGAAAAGAGATTATTAATGAAGGAGGAGAATTGATAAAAACTGATGAACTGTGTACTCTACGCTGAGGTAATTTATTTTTAATCTCTGATGATTAAAATAAATAAGGGTGTTTCAGACATTTCATAATTATTGAGGAACATTATTTTTGGAAAATAGAGAGTATGATTGATAACGGTTTGTTGAGTTTTTGAAAATGAAGAAAGGTGTCTAGGAAATAGCAGTAATTAGTGCCTTTTACTGCGCATGCGTGTTGGAAACAACCACGATTTACTGCTGTCAGTTAATACGTATGTGCCAACTGTCCCACTCACACATTATTCGAGTAAGCCTGCTGTGTGTTTTAATGATTAAAACTCTTCAGTTTTAATTCATATTTAATCATTATACACACAACGTTCAAATCTTTTACAGACTTACTCTATTCACAACACAGTTTCACTTACACATATTCACAAACACTTTTCTGCATCACTTTTTCAAACACTTTCTCGAAGCATAAACTCTGATTTATTTCAAATATTCTAATGGCAACTACCATGTTTCAGTCTTTTGGTCTCGATTTTGTTCCTAACAACTATGCAGCACCACTATCTACTGAGAACGTCCCAGAGGCGTTTCACTTGTTTCAGAATTTCCTCGCTCAATCAGATATTGGGCAAGCTCTAGTGGAACCAACAAGGTTATCTGGTACTCAAATCAAAGCCTTCTGGGAAACAGGCGTATATGATGATGAAGGTGAATCAGGCACTGTTAGGCCGAATTACACAATATATAATCAATATAAATATGATAATAACAATTGAGAACACTGTTTATGATCAATAAACTGAATTATATAAATAACTCTTCTCTCAGTGATGTTAAAGAATCACAGAGAGCTGCTAGGTTACAAGAATAATGTATTCAGTATTCGCATCCCTTTTAGGGTTAACCTATCTGTGTTTATATAGTACACAGCTACAAAATTAATCTCTAATTGATATCCTATAAATCAGCTATACAATTTATATCAATCTAGGATTGCTTCTGTCTTCTGTCCCGTTTATTTAGCTATCTCAATATATTCTGCTTCTTTCCATCTTCAGAATATATTGCTTCTAGAATCTTCATGTTAGCACCGACAGCTAAAATAAACTCTCATCCCGTCAGACTTTAAATAAACTCTGACTGGCTTCAAGTAAACTCTGATGAGTACCTGTTTCTTAAACACTGATAAAACAATCATTAGCAATTATATCTAACAATCTCCCCCAACTTGTGCATAATAAAGATGTACAAGTTAATAGATAATTGATGATGTCAAAACATATAACAAATGCAGTGTTTAAATATAATCAGAGTTTAACTTTAACTTAGAACAGAAAACTTTAAAAACTTACAGTCAGACTTTACTTAATCTCTTCAATATCAGGCACTGTCCTGAGATAATCGATGAGAAGTCTCCTTTCAGCCTTTTCTAGCTCTTCTACCATGATTTCTTTTAATTCCTTAAGCTCTGGATCACTTTCTCCAGTCTGGTATATAGCAGCTCTTAGAGAATAAATGATGTTCTTCCTCATTTCATTCCCTAGCCGGATAAAGTAAGATTTGTCAGACTCTAAGTTGAACTCCAAGACTTTTATTCCCAGTGTTGTCTTGAACTTGGCACTGTTTCTCTTCATCTCAACAATCTTTCCATAAGCATCTCTGTACTTAGGAATATATGCACTTGAAACACCTCCTCCAAGCATAGCTTTTGTTTTCAGCATCCTTTCTCTTAGAACTAGAGCAGCATTGTGAGTACTTCTATTTTTGATTTTGAGAAGATATAGAACATACTCAAGCTCTTCCCATAGCTTCATTTGAACATCAGCTTCTCCTATTCTGTATACTCTTCCATCAGACATAAAGTATAACAGAAACTCTTTCTTTAACCCTTTGTGGTAAATCATCTGAACAGACACTAGTTTGTCAAGATTTTCTTGAGTAACCCCAACACCAGGTTCTGCCAGTGATGTTTGATCTAGAGGTATGTTATTTATCCTTTTCTCTCTATGTGAACCCAAACTAGACTTATCATAAGATTCTTTTCCAAGTACTGTTCTGGTTTGAAGAAAATTCACAGATTCTGGCTTCAGAGTTTGAGGCAGTATAGGTCTTTTGAATCCTTGGAGTTGTGTAGATAATTGAGTTTGCACAACTTGAGCAACGTCAGAGGTTGTCACAACTTTAGAAGAATCATCAACTTGAGCTTTGTCAGTGGTTGATTGATTTAGAACAGATTCAACTTGAGCTATGTCAGAGGTTGAATAATTTTTCTTTGTTACTATATCTTCTATCAGCTTCCCTTTGCCCTTACCAGAAATAATATCTGTTGGCCATCTTGAATATTGCATGCTCTGTTGAGAGTTTTCCTTGATAGATATACCTAGTTCTTTCTTTCTTGGAACTTTTACAGCTTTCTTCTTGTAATTTCCAGAAGCAACTTTCTTTCTATGTTCTTCAGATAGCATCTTCATTTCTGCTTCCAAATCCTCAACTGTCACTTCACCATCATGCTCATCTAAAAACAGCTTGGCTGCAATCTCTTCATCAGTTATTGGATTAGCTGAAATCACTAGACTCTTAAGTCTTGAAGAAGATTGAGCATGAGTACCAGAACCAGTAGCACCAGAGTTTATCATATCAGAGTTTGTCTGTCTAGCAGAGTTTGACCTAAGTCTCCCTTGCTCTTGAGAAGATTTTGACCTTTGCTCTGCTCCTCTGCTTCCACCATCATTTGCATCATCCCTCAGTCTTAAGGTTGGAGTCCTTTTGCATTTGTCTTTAGAAACTCTCTCCCCCTTTTTGACATCATCAGGAATAAGCACTGATGTCAGCAACTCCAGTGAGGCAGCAATAGAATCTATCTTAGTAGATAGTTCAGCCTGATTGCTCTCAACATTTGTTAGCCTCTGCTTGATGGTTTCTTGATCCTTGATCAAAGATGAAAACTGAGCTATGTCTTTCTTCAAAGCTAATTCTTTAAGAGCTATATCATTACTTAATCCAAGAACTACCTTGTGAGTCTCATCAAAGCGATTGTGCAATGATTTGACTTGAACAATGGTAGCCTTAAAATGTGATAAAAGCTCAGAATTTGTGATCTCCTTGGCAGATTGAGCGATAAAATCAGCAGTCCTTTGCTTGGAGAAAATACAATCTGCCCCTGACCAGTTGGCATAGTACATATCTCTATAATGTGCTTCAGTGGCATTGACATTTTCCTTGATATGCTCAGCTGTAGGATCCCTTAGAAAAGGTATGGATTCATCAGAGTTTGAAAATTCAAGATTAATGTTAGAGTTGGCATGAAGAGAATGTTAAGAGTTTGCAGCTTCTGCAGTAGCTTCAGTATTTAACTGTGCAGCTTCTTCAACATTTTCTGCAACAGCTTCAACAAATTCTTCATCTACATTGTTTGTATTTATCTTTGCAATTTCAGGAATGTCAGAGTTTACAAGAACCTCTGTTTCGACAGGAATAGACTCTGCAACAATGTCATTCAATTTCTCTGCTGTAGCTTCATCCAAGTTATGGACAACAGCTTCAATTACCTGATCAACCTCCTCACCCTGTTCAGGAATTGTATTATTGCCAGAGAGAATCTCTGTATGAGTTGCAAGAGACTCATCTAGAATTTGGGTGGGTTGATCAGCTGCCACATCCTCAGTATCACAAACACTGATACTAGGATGTGCTTCAATTTCAAAATCAGCAAAGAAATTATCTTGCTCAAAAACTTCAGCCTCTTTATCAGCTTGTGCCATCTCAGGCTCAGTAGCTGCTGCATTATCTTCAGTAGCCTCCTGAACAATAACTTCAGGAGCTTCAGTGTTTAGAAAAACCCTGTCCTCAATATCAACATTTGCAGTAGACTCCTCAACAACAACTGCAGGAGCTTCATGCTGGACAGCTTCAGGAACAGCTTCATCCAAATTATCAAAAAGATAATTGGCTACCAACTTCCTCTTTTTGTGATGAAGAACCTCATGATCAGCATCATCTTCATCATCAGACTTTGGTCTATTTGCTCTAACTTTCCTCTTGAAGGCTCTTTTCTTAATTCTACCACCAGATTGTGGTTGTTGAGAAGTAGAGGGTAGAGGTTCAGTATTTAGAGTTTGAGGTTCTGGTTGTAATTGTGGTTGTGGTTGTGTTTGTGGATTAAGTTGATCATTTACAAACTGTTGCACAGAAGCAGGTAGCAACAATTCTCCAACAACCCCTTTCTTAACATCCTTATTAATAAGATCAGAGAATATACGTTTGTGCAATTTAAAACAAGGAATCACATCTTCATCAGAAATTTCCACCCCAGCAACACAAGCAGTAAATAAAAGTTGACAAAATCTTGAAAAGTAAACAACTCCCCTATTTTCTGTCATCTTATCACCCAAATTGCTAAGAACTAATCTACCATAATCAAAAGAAGTACCATAGATCAGAGAATACCCAATTTGAAGACTTTCAGTAGGTATGGCATCCCAGTTTGTGCACTTCTTACCGAACATTCTAGTGATGCAGTCAAAGAAAAATCTCCACTCTTTCCTCAAGAACGGTCGCTTCAGTTGACCAATCTTTGCTAAAGATCCACCATAACCAATTTCCCTCATCATCCTCAATAATTCAGACTCACCAACATCAATAGTGTAAGCATTGAGGTCAGGAAATCCCATAGCTGCACGAACTGTACCAGGAGTAATAACATACTCGGCTTCTTCAAACTCAAAAACAATTGATGGAGTACCAGAATCTCCACCATTATCATAAAGACCAGTTTCCCAGAAGATTTTGATTTGAACTGCAGACAGCTTCCCTGGTTCGACAAGAGCACGCCCAATAGGAGATTGAGCAAGAAAACTTTGTAACAAATGAAACGCCGCCGGTGCGTTCTCATTACTCAAAGGAGCAGAATAGTTGTTAGGAACAAACTCTAACCCAGAAGAAACAAACGCTGTATTTGCCATTAGCAAGATTTGAAAGAATAACAAAGAAACAGATGCAAAAGCACGAAAGAGTTTGAAAGCAGAAAAGTGTTTGTGAATATGTGTGTGTGAATTAGAGTAAGATGTGAAAGGTTTAGACATATGTGTGTGTATTGTTTAAATATGAAATTCAAAATTAAAAACTGAACAGTTTTTAATCATTAATACACAACTGTCTTACTCCGTTAATTGTGTGAGTGGGACACGTGGCACACATGCAATGACTGACAGCAGTAATTGACAGTTTCCAATGCGCATGCGCAGTAAAAATAGCAATAATTACCGCCTTTTACACTTTCCTAGACACGCAACCTCTCTCTTCTGTTTAATACACTCTTGAAAAACTGTCCAATCATACTCTTTTTGAATTTCCAAAACAAATGTCTTTTCTCAAAATCATAATATGTCTGAAACAAACAAAATTTATTTCAATCATCAGAGATTAAAATTAAATTACCTCGGCGTAGAGTACACAGTTCATCAGTGTTTACCAATCCTTCTTCTTTATAAATAAACTCTTTTCACAAACTGTACAGATGTGAATGATTGTGTGTGAATTAGCAGAGTTTACTGAAAAAAATATATTTAGATCATCTCAAAGTGCATAAAATCCACAAAATAAATCAGTAAAAACTGGTTGCCCAAACTCTCATTTATAACACAAAATCTGATAGGATCTAAACTCTTTACCTAAAAATTATTATTTACACCCCCTTTAATAAAATTTTTATTTTATTTTTAATTTTTCCAGTAATCAGTGGTTGGCTCTAGTCACCAAAAATCAAAGATTTTAGCCCTTATTTCATACAATAAGTTCCTGGGTCTTCCTAGGCACAACTTGATCTCAAAGGAATTTGTGCTCTTTTTTGGCATCGTTTGAGGGTGAAATATTTGCAACTAATTATCAGAGTTTAGACTTTTCATCAGTTAATACAATTAATTTATGAGAGAAAGTGCAAACAGCTAATACAGACTCAGTGTATAGGATCAATGAACTTAGAGATGCTATAAATATAGAGACAGTATCATGCTTGTGTAAAATTTCTGCACATTTTGAAATCAGAATTTATATCATTCAGAAGGATTCATGATTACTTACTGAGAGTCATGCTTCATACAAGTTTCTTCATCGGTCCATGTGTTTCAGACAAAAATCACAATCAGAGTTTAACATCAGACTTTAACCGACAGAGTATGACTGACACTTTATTACTAACAGAGTTTACTATCAGAGTTTAACATACTGGTACACATAACAGTTAACATATGCAAAGAACCATGAGCATAAAATCAATCATGTATAGATTTTGAATCTAACCAGTATCTCTAGTCAAAACCAGAGACCATTCCAAGTTCGTTTACCAGCCTTGTAAAGGTAGCTTCACTCAAAGGTTTGGTGAAAATATCTGCAAGCTGTTGGTCTGTAGACACAAAATGAAGCTCAATATCTCCTTCTTCCACTTGTTCCCTGATAAAATGATACCTTATGCTGATGTGCTTGGTCATAGAGTGCTGTACTGGATTACCTGTCATAGCAATAGCACTTTGATTATCACAGTAAATAGGTATTTTAGAGTACCTTAATCCATAGTCCAGCAATTGATTCTTCATCCATAAAATCTGTGCACAACAGCTACCAGCAGCTATATACTCTGCTTCTGCTGTGGATGTGGAAATTGATTTCTGTTTCTTGCTGTACCAAGAAACTAATCTGTCACCTAAGAATTGACAGCTTCCACTTGTGCTTTTTCTGTCTATCTTACAGCCTGCAAAATCTGCATCAGAGTAACCAATTAATTTAAACTCTGATTCTCTAGGGTACCACAAACCAAGAGTTATGGTTCCTTTGAGATATTTGAAAATCCTCTTTACAGCTGTTAGATGTGGCTCTCTGGGGTCTGCTTGAAATCTTGCACAAAGACATGTTGCATACATGATATCTGGTCTACTTGCTGTCAAATAAAGAAGAGACCATATCATTCCTCTATAGTTTGTCATATCTACTGAGGCTCCTGTGTCTTTGTCTAGCTTTGTTGCAGTAGCCATGGGAGTTGTAGCAGATGAACTATCAAGCATACCAAATTTCTTGAGAAGATTTCTGGTATATTTTGCTTGATTGATAAAAATCCCATCATCTGTTTGCTTGACCTGTAAGCCTAGAAAATAACTAAGCTCTCCCATCATACTCATTTGATATCTTGACTGCATAAGCTTGGCAAATTTCTTGCAGAGTTTGTCATTAGTAGACCCAAAAATTATGTCATCCACATAGATTTGAACTAACAGCAAATCATCACCAAAATTAAAACAGAACAAGGTTTTGTCAATTGTACCTCTAGTGAACCCACTTTCTAAAAGAAATTGAGCCAGAGTTTCATACCATGCTCTAGGTGCTTGCTTTAGTCCATATAATGCCTTATCAAGCCTGTAGACATAATCTGGATGTTTGGAATCTACAAACCCTGGTGGTTGTTCAACAAACACTTCTTCTTCAAGTTTCCCATTGAGAAAAGCACTTTTCACATCCATCTGAAAGACTTTAAACTTCTTGTGAGCAGCATAGGCCAGAAAAATCCTTATTGCCTCCAATCTTGCAACTGGAGCAAAGGTTTCATCATAGTCAATTCCTTCCTGCTGTGAATAGCCTTTAGCCACAAGTCTAGCTTTATTCCTTGTAATCACTCCATCACTGTTTGTTTTGTTTCTGAAAACCCACTTTGTACCAACAATAGATCTGTTCTTTGGTCTTGGTACAAGTGTCCAGACTTCATTCCTCTCAAATTCATTTAACTCCTCTTGCATTGCTGTTATCCAGTTAGCATCTTGAAGAGCTTCTTCCACTTTCTTGGGCTCTGTTTGAGATAAGAATGCATGAAACATACATTCATTATTTGTAGCACTTCTAGTTCTTACACTAGCTTCTGGATCTCCAATTATCAAGTCAGGTGTATGGGATTGTGTCCACCTTCTTGCTGTTGGTAATTGGCTTCTAACTTCATTATTAGATCCTCCCCCTTGATCCATGCTCTCCTGATTTTCTTCTTGACTATTTGCATTCTCTGAGGCTCCCCCTGAATTGGACTGTTTAGTATTTAAACTTTCAGAGTTTGACTCAGAATTTCTGTTTGATTGTATATTTGACTCTCTTTCAGAATTTGAGTCATCACTTTGAGAAGTTTCTGAAGTTTCTTCACGCTCCCCCTCAACTGGTTCTCTATTTTGTTCTGTCAGAGAAAATTCGTCAGTGTTTACCAGTAGAGGATCAGAGTATGCGTCGTCAGAGTTTGTTGGATTTGCTGCATCAGAGTTTACATCATCATAGTATAGATCTTCATTTTCAAAGCGAAGTTGATCATGATATTCTTCATCTTCTATTCCAGTTATTTTCTTGTCATCAAATGACACATGTATAGATTCCATGATCACTTTAGTTCTTAGATTGTAGACTCTGAATGCTTTAGTTGACAATGGGTATCCAACAAAAATTCCTTCATCAGCTTTTAAATCAAACTTGGTCAACTGTTCAGGATGAGTTTTCAACACAAAGCACTTACATCCAAAAATGTGAAAATACTTCAAATTTGGCTTCTTATTCTTCACCATCTCATATGGTGTTTTCCCATGCTTGTTGATCAGTGTAGCATTTTGAGTAAAACAAGCAGTTTGAACAGCTTCTGCCCAGAAATAAGTTGGCAATTTTGCTTCATCAAGCATCGTTCTGGCAGCTTCAATTAGGGTTCTGTTCTTCCTTTCAACTACACCATTTTGCTGTGGAGTTCCAGGTGCAGAGAATTCTTGCTTCACTCCTCTTTCCTTGCAGAAAGCTTCCATTTCAGAATTTCTGAATTCAGTACCATTATCACTCCTTAGAATTTTCACTTTGTACTGTGATCCTTTGTCCAATAGCTTCACATGATCCATCAAAGTTAGGGCAGTTTCATCCTTCTTTGCTAAGAAGTACACCCAGGTGTATCTGGTGTACTCATCAACAATGACTAGAGCATATTTCTTTCTGCCCAATGAAATTATATTTACTGGACCAAAAAGATCAACATGTAGAAGATGGTAAGGTTCCACAACTGAAGATTCAGATTTACTCTTGAAAGATGATTTCCTTTGCTTGGCCTTTTGACAAGAATCACACAGACCATCTAAGCTGAGTATTGACTTTGAAAGTCCCCTTACAAGATCTTTTCGAATCAGCTCATTGATGTTGTTCAAGTTTAGGTGAGAGAGCTTCTTATGCCATTTCCAACTCTCTTCACTAGACATTCTTGCAGATAGACACACAGTTTTTCCTTCAGAGTTTGTTACCAAACTTGCTTCATAGATGTTATTGTGCCTGTGTCCAACTAGAACAACTTTCCCTGTAGATTTGCTAATAACTTCACAATGTTCAGTATGAAAATCTACATGGTATCCTCTGTCACAGATTTGACTCACAGAAAGCAGATCATGCTTGAGTCCTGAGACTAGAGCTACATTTGTAATGATGACACTTCCAAGATTGATATTGCCATATCCCAGAGTATGTCCTATGTTGCCATCTCCATAGGAAACTTTTGGGCCAGCTTTTTCCTCAAAATCTGATAGCAGGGCTTTATTTCCAGTCATATGTCCTGAGCATCCACTGTCCAAGATAAAAGTGCTCTCTTTTATGCCCTGCAATCACAAACAATCACTGAGTGTTAGATTTAAGGATCCAGACTTGCTTGGATCCTTTGGCTTTCTTAACATTGTTAGCTTTTGCAGCGGAATCACTATCAACAGAGTTTAAACTAACATTGTCAGACTTTACACTTGCAGAGTTTGCTCTAACCCATTTTAAGTTGGGTTTTAGCTCATAATAGTTGTGATAAATAGCATGATAACTCTTACAAGTATAAATGGAATGCCAAGTGCTCCCACAGTGTGTGCATAAAGTCTGTGGTCTAACTCTAACATAATCATTCTTTACTCTAGGTTTGGAGGGTAAAGAATTAATATCTTTGTTCTTCTTGCAAAAACTAGCAAGATGGTTAGTACTTCCACAGTTATAACAAGTTTTTCTTGGAGCAACAGTAGTAGGCAAATGATTATTCCTTTTATCTATGCCTATCTTTCCATTCCTGTTCTTCTTGAACCCTTTCTGTTTCATGACAGACTTTACTTCTTTGAGCTTATGATTGAATTGTTTTTCTGTCATTAAACCAACATTAACCTGTTTATCACAGATTTTTACTGGTTCTTTAACAGCTTCTATCTCAATCTTATTCTCTGTTATTGAACCAATATTAACCTGTTTTTCACAAGTTTCAATTGGCTCCATAACATCTTCTTTCACAACTACAGACTTTAGCTTACTGGATTCAGGAACAAATTTCACAGGTTTAAGTTGTGGTTTCACTTTAACTTTATCTTTAAACCTAAGTTCATCTTCCTCACAGTAACCTAAACCTACAGTATCTGTCTGAAAAACCTGATGTGTGTCTTTTCCAGAATTGGTCCAAGTTTTAATTACTTTCCTCTCTTTTTCCAACTCAGATTCTATTTGCCTATATCTTTTAAGCAACTCCTGTTCAACATAAACAGCATCATCTCTCTCCTTTTGAACTTGTTGCATGTTAACAAGTTTCTCTTCATGAAATTTATTCCTCTCTTTAAGACCTAGATTCTCAGATTTGATTCTTTCATTTTCTAAAGTCTGATCCCTATAACTAACATGTATGCTTTTAAGATAAATTCTTAATTCAGATATATTATCAGTATCATAAGCATAAGTTGTTAGGGGTACCTTGTTTCCAGATGACTCAGCTTCATCTTTAACAGTTGCCATGAGAGCATAATTGACTCCCTCATCTGAGTCTGAAGTGTCTGCCCAGTCCTTGCCTTTAGTGATGAGTGCTTTCTCAGATTTTCCTTTCTTGCATTCTGGAGCATAATGACCCATCTCTTTACACTTGTAGCACTGGATCTCAGACTTGTCTTTCTTTCCAGACTTGGTATCTTTTCCATCAGACTTTCTGAAATTTCTCTTATCAGAATTTGAATCTTTCCTTGAGAATCTCTTTCCATTCTTGAAGTTCTTGAATCCCATCTTCTTGAAGGTCTTCACCATTAAAGCAGCCATTCTCAACATCTCTTCTTCATCATCCTCAGAATCAGAAGCTTCATCATCAGTGTTTGAGCCATCATCAGAGTTTGATGACTCACTGTCAGATTTAATGACTAAAGCCTTTCCTTTGGTTTTCTTTCTTGATGATTCCTTCTTGACAGGCTTTTCTTCAACTTTAAGAGCAACAGATTTTGTCTTCTTTCCAGATCTTTTGTTTCTCTATTCTATTTCAAGTTCATGAGTTTTAAGCAACCCATAGATTTCATCAAGATCTGTATCTGCAAGATCATAATTGTCTCTGATTGTTGTCGCCTTTAAATCCCATCTTTCAGGTAGGGATAGAAGAAACTTGAGATTTGACTCTTCAAGTTCATATTCTTTATCAACCAGGGACAAATCATTCAACAATTTACAAAATCTGTCATATGTATCTGTCAAACTTTCATCAGATCTAGAGTCAAAGTGTTCATACTCCTGTGTTAGAATAGTCTTCCTGTTCTTCTTTATAACACTTGTTCCTTGACACCTGACTTCTAAAGCATCCCAAATCTCTTTGGCAGTCTTGCAGCCAATCACTCTGTTAGACATGACATTATCTAAGGCACTGTGTAGTAGATGTCTAACCTTTGCATCCTTTGCAATTGATGAGATGTCTTCAGGAGTCATATCTTTCTTCTCTTTTGGAACAGTCTTTTGTTCTTGCCCAGTAATAACAGGAGACAATTTAGTTGGCATATGAGGACCATCATTGATTCTATCAAGGTATTCTGGATCTGTGGCTTCCAGAAACATGGTCATCTTCACCTTCCATATTGGATATTCAACTGGTCTGAGAATTGGAACCCTTATAGTCTCATATCGACTCACAGAAGTAGGTTGAACCTTCTGAACATTAGAACCTGCATTAGAACCTTCCTGAGAGTTGTCAGTCATGATTATACTTGTGTTTTGATCGATAAACTGTATATACTAATCAGCCTTGGCTCTGATACCAATTGTTAGGCCGAATTACACAATATATAATCAATATAAATATGATAATAACAATTGAGAACACTGTTTATGATCAATAAACTGAATTATATAAATAACTCTTCTCTCAGTGATGTTAAAGAATCACAGAGATCTGCTAGGTTACAAGAATAATGTATTCAGTATTCGCATCCCTTTTAGGGTTAACCTATCTGTGTTTATATAGTACACAGCTACATAATCAATCTCTAATTGATATCCTATAAATCTGCAATACAATTTATATCAATCTAGGATTGCTTCTGTCTTCTGTCCCGTTTATTTAGCTATCTCAATATATTCTGCTTCTTTCCATCTTCAGAATATATTGCTTCTAGAATCTTCATGTTAGCACCGACATCTAAAATAAACTCTCATCCCGTCAGACTTTAAATAAACTCTGACTGGCTTCAAGTAAACTCTGATGAGTACCTGTTTCTTAAACACTGATAAAACAATCATTAGCAATTATATCTAACAGGCACTCCTTCAATTATTTTTGAATTTGCTGACCAAGAGTATGTGGTCACTCCAACCACTGTTAGAGATGCTCTTGGGTGTGAAGATTTTAATGCGTTCACCATTTCTGTTGGTGATTCTGATCTTCAGCGTATGATGAGGGAGATTGGTTACTCTGGGCCTTTGGCAAGGACAGGTAATCTGAAGTGACCGTTCTTGAGGAAGGAGTGGAGTTTCTTCTTCGATTGTATTACAAGGGCGTTCGGAAAGAAGTGTACAAATTGGGATGCTATTCCAATCGACAGTCTACAAATTGGGTATTCTCTTCTCTATGGTGCTCATTTTGATTTTGCTAGACTTGTTTTGAATAACATAGGTGAAAAGATGACAGAAAATAGGAATGTAGTTTATTTTGCTCGTTTCTGTCAATCAATCTTTTCCTTTTGTGTTGATGGGGTTGAGATAGCCGAGGAGGATGTAATTCCCTCATTTAGATTGCATAAGAGAATATTTTCTGATCTCACAAATAAGGATATCAAGAAAGGGAATGTTGGTGACTTGATGCTTCCTGCTTCAGTCCAACAGTTTTTAAACCCTCAACCACAACCACAAGCACAACCAGAACCTGACCAACCTTTAAACTCTGAACCTCTTCCATCTACATCTCAAAAACCAAAGACTGGGGGTAGGATTAAGCATAGAGCGTTAAAGGCTGTCCAGGCTGCTAAACCTCTAAACACTGATGATATTCCAGTATCTGTTGGTACTTCAAGGAGAAAGAAGAGGGCAAACAGACCTGTTTCTGATGCAAATGTGCCTTCTGATGAAACTGAATCTGCTAATGCTAAGAAAAGGAAGCTTGTTGCTGCGTATCTGTTTGGTGGATTGGTTCCTGATTCTACAAATGTTGAAACAGAGGTTGTGATTGAAGATCATTCTGAAAATGCTACTACGCCTGAAGAAGCCAGAGCAAACACTGATAATAATGATGCTGTTAATGATGATTTTCTTGAACCCATCTTGGAGATGGATATTGAAGATGAAATTGAAGCACATCCCTCTGCTACTCTAGAAGAGTATGGTAGTCTTAATGCAACAGAGGATGTGGCAGCTGATCAACCCATAGTCATACTTGATGAGTCCTTAGCTACTCATACAGAGATTCTCTCTGTTAACCACCAGGTAATTGAAAAAGGTGAAGAGGTTGATCAGACAGCAAAGGCTGTAGCTGCAGAAAATATTGTTGAGGAAACTGCAGAGAATAATCTTGAAGAAATTGCAGAAATTGCTGTTGAAACTACTGCTGTTGATGCTGAAAATGAAGAAAATGCCCAAGACAATATAAACTCTGAGAAGCTCGCAAATGCTGATGTTCCAGAAACATTTGCTGAGAATATTCCTCATTCTTCAAATGCTGAACCTTCTGTAAAGTCTGATGATGATCAAGCTGATTCATCTTCTCAAAGACTTTCTGCTCAATCAAATCCAAAGGACATTCAGCATGCCACTGAACTTCACTTTCAGAATATGTACTTTTCCAAGTGGTCAGACAAGAATTGCATATTCACTGATCAAAGGGCTGATGACTTTGTAACAAAATCTGCTGAGTCGATTGCAAATACTGATCTTCTTACACATCTCAAGGCAACTATTTTTCAAGTTAAATCTCTTCACAATCGTTTTGATGAAACTCAGAAGTCAGTTACTGGGTTGAGAAATGATGTGGTTGCTCGAGATATGTCACTGAAGCAAGATAAAACTATGTTGCTTACTCTGGTCAAAGATCAAGAAGTTCTCAAGAACAAACTGACCAAGGTTGAAGACAATCAGACTTTAATGTCTGATAAACTGGATTCTATTGCTGCTTCGCTTGAATTGCTCACATCAGTCTTGATTCCCGATGATGTCAAAAAGGGGGGAGAGTACTTAAAGACAAATGCAAAAGGAAAAGAGTTCAAATCTAAATATACTCTACAGCAAGGAAAGATAAAATCACACTCTGATGCTACAAACTCTGAAAGGATAAACACTGGTGCTCAATCTTCTTCAAGAGCTAGAAGCTTAATGCTTACTTCTCATCCAAACACTGATGAAGAGATTGCAGCTCAGTTGTTCCTAGAAGAACATGGTGCTGATGCAACCATAGAAGATATCCAAGCTGAAGAATTGATGCTAGCTGAAGAGAATGTAAAGAATCTAAAGTCTGGGAAGTTGAAGAAAATCAAGAAAGTTTTAAGGCCAAAGGAGAAAGGAATTGTAATCAAGGAAAATGTAAACTCTCAACAGAGTTTACAATACTCAAGAAGGCCAGTTGAAGCCAGCTTAGATAAAGGCAAAGGAAAGCTTGTGGAAGAAAATTAGTTATTGAAGAAAGCTCAAACAACCTCTGACAGTGCTCAAGTTGTTCAAACATTGGAAGCTGTGACAACATCTGATACTACTCAAGTTGTACAGACTAAACTCTCTTCTGAACTTCAAAGAACCAGTCATGGCTCAACAAACTCTGATTCCTGGAAATGTCAATGTTCTTCAAAGCAAAACCATCATGGGTAAAGAATCAAGAGATAGATCTGGTTTAGGATCTCATAGAGAAAAGAGAGTAAACAATAGTCCTATGGATCAAACTTCATTAGCTGAACCAGGTGTTGGTGTGACTCAAGAAAATCTTGATGCTTTAGAGTCGGTTCAGTTAATACATCATAAAGGATTGAAGAAGGATTTTATGTTATACTTCAAGGCTGATGGCAGAGTATACAGAGTTGGTGAAGCTGATATAGGATTAAAGATGAAAGAAGAACTAGAGTATGTACTGTATATACTGAAAGTAAAGAATCAAAGAACTCATCAAGCATCTGAGGTATTAAGAAGCAGAATGGTGAAAGCTAGAGCTCTTTGTGGCCTAAAGACTGCTGGTGCTTACATACCGAAGTACATAGATTATAATGGAAAGCTTGTTGAGATGAAAAGGAACACTGCAAGACTCAGAACAGATCTTGGTATAAAAGTGTTGGAATTTAATCTGGAATCAGATAAATCTTTCATAATAAAGCTAGGAAATGATATGAGGGAAAACAACATTTATGCTCTAAGGGCAACTATCTACCAAACTGGAGAGAGTGATCCATAGTTGAAAGAGCTAAAGAAGATAATGGTAGCTGAGCTAGAGAGAGCTGAGAGAAGACTACTTATGGACTACATCAGGACTGTACCTGACATTGAAGAGATTAAGTAACTGAAGTCTGTAAGTTTTTAAAGTTTTCTGTTCTAAGTAAAAGTATTTACTCTGTGATTTTATAAACACTGCATTTGTTATATGTTTTGACATCATCAATTATCTGTTAACTTGTACATTTTAGTATGAACAAGTTGGGGGAGATTGTTAGATATAATTGCTGATGTTTGTTTATCAGTGTTTAAAGTACCAGGAAACTATCAGAGTTTAGCTGGAGGACTAGTCAGAGTTTAGCTGGAGGACCAGTCAGAGTTTGTTAAAGTCTGATGGTCAGAGTTTGCTTAGCAGTCGGTGCAATTCAATGAACATTCTAGAAGCGATATTCTTTGAAGATGGAAAGAAGCAAAGAGATATCGAGATGGCTAAGGAAACGGAACAGAAGACATAAGCAATTCTTAATTGATTCTGATTGTATAGCTAATTTATAGGAATATCAATTAATGATTGTATGTAGCTGTGTACTATATAAAAACAGATAGGTTAACCCTAAAAGGGATGCGAATATGTGAATTATCATTCTTGTAACCTAGCAGCTCTCTGTGATATTTTACGTCACTGAGAGAGGAGTTTTTAATTCCATTCAGTTTATTATTCATAAACAGTGTTCTTATTGTTATTCTCATACATATACTTGATTATATATTGTGTATTCAGCCTAACAAGAAAGGTATGTAATTTTTGATCAAATCCTGATAGGACTCTATCCTGACAGGAAGTCAACTGGTCAATCCTGATGCATGTATCCTGAAGCTGGTGTGAAAACCAGAGGTTTTAAGGCAATTTGAAAACAACAGTGCTGGTATTCTCTGGAAAGTAAAAGCTATACTTAGTCTCTGATTAAGTATTAAGTTTTACTTTTAAAATCTCAATTTATTTTCTAAGGAATTACCATTCATCATTTTATATGTCATATGCACTATTGCTAACAATTTGTACATGAAATAAAAGAAGATGAACAATTGAGAGGCGACGGTTCAGTTTTCCATGACTATTTTGCTTTGATAAATGGTAAGAATGTTTTAGTGGGTTCTACATCATTCATTTGGTGAATTTTTTTTAAAAAAAACATTTTTCAGGATTAGTGAAATAAAATTTTGTTTTCTTAAATGAAATTTTATTTTTACTTCAAATAGAAAATATTTTTTAATCCTGACCAGGCAAATGGTTTTATTGGAAATGCTTTTATTCCTGATGAGGTTAGGTTTTTCTTACATCATAAAATGCCTACTTGTTATGGATTACTTTCTCATGTTATGGGGCAAGGCCAATCACACCTTGTTCCTAACCCAAGCATTCATCCCAAACAGTCTAAACAGTCAACAACCACCTCTAATGTCTCTCAAAAGACTTTAGTTGTAAAAGCAAAGAAATCAGCTAGAACTGATGTGTCAGGAAGGCAATCAGGTTCAAAGGATTTTTCCTCTACACCACTCACTAAAAAGAAGTTACAAGGGGGTGTACAAGGGGTCCTGGTGAAGAAAGCTGCTAAGGGTGTTGAGGCTGTTTCTGTTAAAAGGAAGTTAGTGCTCAGGGATGAGACTGATTCAGAGGATGATTTACCTATATCCTCTATAGTGAATGTGAATAAGGAAGTTGCTGATACTGCTATTGAAGCTGTGGTACCATCATCAACGCCACAGAAGAAAAGGAAATTATCAAAAAGCAGGTATCATATTCCTTTTGAAAAGAAGCAGGATACTGATCTACATGACACTTCTATTCTTAATGAGCAATCAAGTTCAGCTGCTCAAGCAAATCCTGATGTTAGTATTCCTGATGCTGCACCAAGTCAAGTTGTTACTATTTCAGACTCTCCAGCACAGGACTCTCCAACAAAAAGACATGTTGATATTTCATGGGAGAAGTATGGTGCTGCTGCTTCCAATCTTGGGATTAAACATCCAATGGAAAAGCTAAGGAAAGCAGGAGAGTTAGTGTTTTCTAGACAGAAGAAACTGAAGGGATCAAGCCCACAAGAACCTGGACCTCAAAGTGGTTCAGCAGCTCTTACTGATGATCCAGCCACACAAGAACCACTCAATCAAAGTTTGGGTGAAGGCTTAGCAATTGGAATGGTCACACAAGAACCATCTTCTCAAAGTGAAGATGCAGGCCAAGCTACAGTTTCTGAGAAATTTCCTGACAATGCTCAAGGGATTTCTGGTGCAGATGATGTTCAAAGATTGGTCGAGGACACTGTCAATGAGGGAAGCACACAAGAACCTCCAACTCAAAGTGTTGAAGAAGCTTCAGAACTTCATGCTACACAAGAACCATCAGTAATAAACACTGATGCAAGCTTATCAAATCCTGACAATGTTACTCCTGATGCTAGTGGTGCTCCTGATGCTGAGCCAATTTTGATACAACCACTAAGATCACGACCAATGGATCATCCAATCACAGATTCACAGGATAAACTGAAAGGTATAGCTATTCCTGATCCTGATGTTACTCATGATGATGATGAATGATTCTGATGATAGTGATGATGATAATAATGACGAGAAGGAATAGCTTGCCAGAGTTCTAAAATCTAGTCTTGGAACTAATTATGGTTCGTCAAGCACCTTCATGACTGACAATGCTTCTACTGGAAAAGACTTCAGACAAGACTTTTCTATTCCTTCTGAAATCAATATTGCTGAAAAGCTGAGAAGGCATCAATGGGAAAACGAATGGTATAGGTCTGATGAATCTGTCAGCTATCCATATGCCTTGGATCATGCGTATGATGCAGTGAAGATGATAGAGAATCCAGATTTGAAGAATCATCTGAAGGCTACAACTCTTTTATCTAAAAGCCTGAAACATGAGATTGATTCTGTCAAAGCTGCAACTAATTTGGTGAGGGAAGATATTTCTATGAGTTTTACAAAGGTGCCCACTGCTCTTCAACTAAGGATAGTGGAATCCCAAGTGAAATCTGTTGTTTCTGAATAAACCTCCATCAACAGAAGGATTGATTCTCTTGATACAAAGGTAACTGACATTCAAACTTCTCTTGCCTTAATTTTGAATATATTGTCAAATGCTGATGTCAAAAAGGGGGAGAAGGTAAGTCAGAAAAAATGTACACCTGATCTAGTATTGAGAAATGATGATGATGATACTGGAAATGATGGTGGTGACAAAATTCTACAAGGAGAAACCTCTGATGCTGCTGTTATGAAGACAATTCAAACTTCTCAAAGTCAAACAACACAGTCAACTCATGTTTCTGATTCTGGAGTAAGGACAGTAAGAACATTGGTGCAATCTCAGATCCTGACGGAAGAACAAATCCTGACATCTGGTCATGGACAAAATCTTGCTACAATTCCTGAAGGTGATGAAGATGTGATTACTGATAATCCTGAAGATGCATCAAATCTATTCCAGAAGTTCTCTACAAAAGATGGCAGAATTGTTACTCTATATCACACTGATAAAAGAGTTCAGCAATTATTTGCAAGAAAAGTACTCTCTACAGCAAGTGAAGAATATCCTGATCTCTCACATGAAGAATTCTTAAGACAACAGAGAGAAATGATGGAAAGCTTTAATAACCCTGCTCCTGCTAGAGGTAGAGGAGGCAGATGTAGGATAGGTGCTAGAAGAGGTAGAAGAGGTTCTTCAACTCAAACAGTGCCTAGACAGACAAGGTCTAGAGGTTTATTAATTGAAGAAATTCCTGAAGCTTCACAAAATCTAATAGATCCTGTTATCAAGGATATCATTGAGAAGGAAGACAAGGAATTTATTGAAGAAGAACCTGAATTGAGAAGAAAGCCAAGACAATTAATTCTCTGCAATACAAATCAAATTGAAGATTCTAATCCTGATATTGTTCCTGACAATGTTCAAGATCCTGATGAATCTGAAATTCTGCTAGAGATTGAGTTGTTAATTTTATCTAATGTGGTTGATTCTCACAACAAGGAAGTGGATGAAGAAGAAGAAGCCAGAAGAAGAGAAATCACAAGAAGAACAAATAGAGATTTCAATCTCTATGTACAAAGGCTTAAACTCTCAAACAGAAGATTGTGGAGAAATCCAAGCAGACAAGAATCTTTACTAGAAAGAAGCTATGATTTTGAAAAGGAGAAAGATAAGAAGTGGAAACACATAAGTACACTGAGGTGTAACACGCCTATCAATTTTCAGAATTGTGGAATTATAACAAGTGCTTCAAGTGTTGTTGATTTATCAGATATGGTTAGATCAAAAGCACTCTAGCTACGAATGTTTTCAAATCTGAAGCAATTGTCAAGTAATTCAAGAGGAGGTATTGGACACAGGGATGCTGAATATCTGAATATGTCATATGTTGATCCTTACTCCTTGACTGAAATTGGAGGTACTTTAACTTCTGAAAACCTGAACAATTTATTAGCTGTTGATATAGTTATAGATTGTCATGATGGTATTGAAAAGAAATAAAAGCTTCTGTACTTCATGAAAGATGGTAGTGTGAAGATTCTGTGCATTCAAGATCTGTTGATGAAAACTACACAGGAACTGAAATATGTTCATTATCTGTTAAGATGGAAGAATAAAGTGTGCAAAGTGTGGAATGACATGATTTTGTCAACAATAAGAAGAAGACTGGATGGAAACAGAAATTTCAATGGTAATTATACTCCCATGTACTTAAATCAAAGAGGTCAAGATGTGGAAATGCAAAGGGGCACTGCTGTTAAAGAAGTGACTTTTGGCATGACTCAACTTACTCTCAATCCTGATAGGAAGGAAATTGCTTATCTTTTGCTTGAAGAGCACAATCTACAAAGAAGCTCCATACAGAATCTCAGAGCAGCTATTTACCAGATTAATGAGGAAGATGAAGAACTCAGAAATCTTAAGGACAGACTGATTCAAATTCTTGAAGAAAAAGAAGAAAATTTGTTATCCAACTTCTTGAAGATGAATCTGTTCTATCAAAGAATTTAAACAGATAAGTTGTTGCTAATACTTGTACATTTTGTAAATATGTTTTTGACATCATTGAATCTTAGGAATCTATACTTTATTTCACAAAGTATAAGATTGGGGGAGATTGTTAGATCAGGATTCAATGATCGTCAGGATCTAGACTTCAACTGATTAGGATTGCTGACATCATCAGGATTGCATGATCGTCACGATCAGAATGAATATTAGGACTGGGATCAGGATTGATCATCAGGACTGGAAGCTGATCAGGATTCCTACTTCGAGTTATATTTGGAGTCTAGTTAAATAAGGAAGATTATTCTGTCGGTTCCTGGTTTGTAGTATTGTAACTATCGATTAAGGATTGGTTTCAATCTTTGTAATTGATTAGGACTTATCATTGATAGAGAAGCTGTGTAGTATATAAAAACAGTTTAGGTTTCGATTTAGAGGTGGGGAAACACTCGAGTATTTTTGTAATCTAGAAGCTCTCAAGAACACATAATTTCTTGAGAGAGTTTTTGTAATCTAGCAGCTCTCAAGAACACAGAATTTCTTGAGAGAGTTTGTAACAGTTTTATATCAGATTTAATAAAGCCGTTATCATTCTTTCATATTTGTGATTCATATCTTATTAAGTCGAGAATCTTACACAATTGTATTCAACCCCCCTTCTACAATTGTTTATTACTGGGCAACATATAGGAAATGAGTCCAGTTAACATGCAAGCCAATTTTTAGAGGATAAACAAGTTAAATGGATTCAAATGCAGAAAGAAAGAAATTAAACACGCACATCAAACACAACAATATAATAAACTGGGGTAAAACCCCAAAATTTATTAAAAAAAAATAAAATTACATAAAAACTTGAAAACAAAAAGAACTGGAAAACATCCCAGCTCCCCTCTTGTCCCTTGCCCTCTCCCCGGAGAGACAAACAATCAGCAGTTAAGCTCTGCTACTGCCTCCCCGGAGGCTCCTTCAGGGCCTCCATCAGGACCTCCCCAGCGGTTGCGAGCCATGAGAGCATCGAGAGTAGCTATCATCCTTCGAATCTCATCCTTCTCCTCCCGGATGAGGAGGTCAATCTTCTCTTGCAACAGGAAGATTGTGTCCACGGTGGACAAAGCGTTGAACTCCTCAGGATTAATATCAAGAATTGTTGAAGCCATTTTTGGAGAAGTGTTTGGAGATTAAGATGAAGAAATGAGAGCTCAACCTTTGCCTTTAAATAGGCAGGGAGCTACAAGATAACCCTTGTGTTTAACTAGGGTTAAACGGGGGTTATGAAAGCTGAAGAAACATGCATTAAATCACTCTAGTGTAGATGAATAGACTACTCGAGTTCCTAAAGTGAAAAATGTGTCTCAACTCAAATTACAAAAAGAAAATTATCATGACACATATATTATGAATAAAGATGAGAATAAAATTAAATAGCCGGTCATATATATATGTTCAGCTAAATAATATTAAACTAAAATCTCTAGACATTAAGAATTAAGAATATCAATACTTTTGAATAATGTAACATGCAGATTATTTGAATTTTTGAGACACTTATTCATCTGACATCATTCATTAAATGTATGACATTTGATAAATGATATCCCTGAATATTTATCCATGGAAAATTCAAAGAACAACAATGCACTTATGTTAGGAACTATGTTGTTTCTTGATGATAACCAAACTGATTTAGTAAAAATTGTTCAAGTATACGTAGCCATCAACGGATAGTTTGCCATTACAGTATCCGTAGATGGGTAGCTTATCTACGGATAAGATCAAATGTAACATGCTTGTGTATTTCTGATGTTGAAGTTGAAGTAGTCTTGATAGGTTAATTAAGTCATGTTGACTATCAATAGATATGTAGAATAGGGAGGCGAATTGTATATAGTCGATGCCTTGTAATTCTGCATACATGAAGTTGACTATCTGCGGATAGCTTGACTAACCTTCTACGGATATGGACACTGTACTGTCTACGGATAGCAGTACTGGATGATCAAGAAACTACCAACGGATACAACTCAGATAGCTTCTACGGATACTCTCTGTACCTATGAAAAGGACAGCGATGTCAGAGCACATGGGTTGACAGACTACATAGAGCATGGAAGCCAGTATTTCTGGAAAGGTGACAAGAAGAAAGAAGCATTCTGTTTGCATGGTCCAATGTATCATTTCCTTAAAAGACAATCAGCCAAGAAGGGCAAGCTACAAACACGGATCACTGTTCGGGATGGAGAAACAAGGATTCTGATAACATGTACTTTTTGTATTATTAGATGTTCAAGTATCTTTGTAAACTTGGGTTATATAACCAAGTTGTAGCATAACTCTAGAATTTGAGAAATCAGGTTTTAGCAATTTAGAGAGAAAAAAGTAGTATCCTTGTAAATTGCTGAAGCTAGAGTTGTGTATTTGCAGCTGTGTGTTTATTCGTAAACATCACAGAGATTTCTTCAATAAAAATTTCTCAGGTGGACAAAAACAATCCACCTGAATTTTTAATTCTTGTATCCTTGTATTTGTGTTTCTGTTCTTATTTTACTTTTCATATTTTCATTATCAAGAACGAAAAGTTTTCAAGATTGTATTCAACCCCCCTTCTACAATCTTGGTTCAGTGTCTGGGAATAACAATTGGTATCAAATCAAGCTTCTAACATACAAGAAGTTTAAAGATCAAAGACAGCTGAATCATGAGTCAGAAGGATCATGGATTTAAGATACCAGTTCTTGATAGAGAAAATTACTTTCACTGGAAAGTAAAGATGCGCCTACATCTTATGTCAATGGAAGAAGCTTATGTAGAGTGCATAGAACATGGCCCTCATGTACCGATGAAGCCAAACACCTCATTAGCTCAGGAACCAGCAGGAGCTCCAAGCACAATCCCAAAGCCTCGTACAGAATGGACTCCTGAGGATACCGTCGTTGTTCATAAAGAAAAGAAGGCCATGAACATTTTGTTTAATGGTCTTGATTCTGATATGTTCGACAATGTCATCAACTGCTCTACAACCAAAGAGATTTGGGACACTGTCCAAACCATATGTGAAGGGACTGAGAAAGTGAGAGAAAATAAGATGCAACTCCTCATACAACAGTTTGAACACTTTCACTTCAAAAGTGGAGAATCTTTGAATGATACCTTCAGTAGATTTCAAAAATTGCTAAATGGATTGAAGTTGTATGGAAGAGTGTATCAAGTCAATGACTCAAATCTCAAATTTCTCAGAGCCTTGCCAAAAGAGTGGAAGCCCATGACTATCTCCTTGAGGAACACTCAAGAATATAAGGACTACACTCTTGAGAGGATGTATGGAACCCTAAAAACATATGAGCCGGAAATAGAGCAGGATGAAGAAATTGAGAAGGTCCAAAAGAAAATTTGATCTGTTGCTCTAGTTGCAAGTGTTGAAAAGGCTGAGGACATGAAAGAAGAAGCTGCTGAAGCTACACCAAGCCAAAGTGCTTGTGAAGATAGAGCTGAATCAAGAAAGTGCAAAGGGAAGATGATTGAAGAAAGCGAGCCCATCAATCAAGAGGAGATGGATGAGCTTGATGATCACTTAGCTTTTCTGTCAAGAAAGTTCTCAAAGCTCAAGTTCAAGAGAAACCCTGATGTGTCCAGACCATTCAAGAAGGATCTTGTTGATAGGTCCAAATTCAAATGCTTCACCTGTGGAATGGGAGGTCACTTTGCAAATGAGTGCAGAAAACCAAGGTCTGAGAAGAGTGACAGGAAGTTTGAACCTGTTGACTACAAGAAGAAATACTTTGATCTTCTCAAACAAAAGGGTAGAGCATTCATTACACAGGATTATGACTGGGCTGAAGACGGGAATGATCTTGAGGAGGACACAGAATTTGTGAACCTTGCACTGATGGCTGATTCAAGCGAGCAGGAGGCCAGTTCATCATCTAATCAGGTAATTACCACCAATCTCTCTGAGCTTTCTACTGAGGAATGCAATGATGCTATTAATGATATGTCCACTGAGTTGTATCATATGCGTATTTCTCTTAAATCACTTACTAATGAGAACACCGGGATTAAATTATCTAATCAGTTGTTAAGTGATAGGAATGCTCTTCTAGAAACTCAATTTGCTGAGTTTGATAAAATGAGAGTAGAGTGTCAAGTTGCCAAAGATGATCTGCTGATTGTGCTTAAAAGAGAAGAATCTATCAAAGCACAATTAGCTAAAGAACATGAAACAATAGCTAGATGGACTGATTCCAAGAATGTTGCCACAAACATAATCAAATCTCAAGGCGTGGATACATTCTACAAGGAATCAATAAGAAAAGATAAGAAGAAGCTAGATGTCGAGAGTCTAGAGGATGACACTTCTACGGATAGTGAGCATCCATCGGAAGGTAATGCTTCTACGGATAGCAGACATCCGTTGTTGGACAACACCTCTACGGAAGTGACTTGCCCAAAGAAGTGTACATCCAGTGTTAGTCATGATAGACTAGAGAAGCTGAACAAAAAATATGGTCCTACCAACAATTTTTTTTTTAGGGATCAAGTAGAAAAACCAAAGCTGAGAGTGTCAACATAGGTTACCTGTCCAACAAGCAATTGAAGGACAAGGTTGAGGAAATAGAGGTTAAGGCTGTTGCTAAAAAGAAAAAGAACAGAAATGGTAAAGTAGGGATTAACAAACACAACAACTATACTTCTGACAAGTATGCACCTAGGAAAACTTGTGCTAAGTGTGGTAGTGTTAATCATGTTTCTACAAATTGCAAATCTGTTAAAACACCATCTGTTCACATGACAACGCCTGTACTAAATTTGCCTATGCCTGCTATGCATAACATGGTTGCACATACTGATCATGCATCCAGCTTGTATGCCAACATGCCATTTGTTTCAAATTCTTACATGAATGCATTCACAATGCCACAAATGACATGGAGCATGCCACATATGAATGCTATATATGTACAAAACTCTCAAATTCCTGTATCAAACATGTTTGCATATAATCATCCTCAGTATTTTGTCTCCCAGAGGTCAACACCCAGAGTCAAGGTTGATTTAACTCAATCAGAGATTAAGGTGCAAAATGATAAGAGAGGCAAATCTAACAGGAAAGGACCCAAGGAAACTTGGGTACCAAAATCAACTTGATTTGGTTTTGATTGTGTGCAGGGATACAGAAAGAATCTATGGTACTTAGACAGTGGATGTTCTAGGCACATGACTGGAGATTCTACCCTGCTCACAGAGTTTGTGGAGGAAGCTGGCCCTAGAATTACCTTTGGAGATGACATCAAAGGTTTAACTAAGGGATATGGCTTGATTTCAAAGGAAAATGTCATCATTGATCAAGTAGCACTGGTTGACAGACTCAAGCACAACTTGCTGAGTATCAGTCAACTGTGTGACAAAGGTTTTTCAGTCTCATTCAACCAAGGAGCCTGTGTTGTATCCAACAAGGAAAACAACAATGTGGTGATGATAGGTTACCGGAAAGGTAATGTGTACATAGCAGACTTCAACTCTACAAGTGCTGATTCCACCACCTGTTTTCTGAGTAAAGCAAGTGTTAGGCCGAATACACAATATATAATCAAGTATGTATGAGAATAACAATCAAGAACACAGGTTTGTAAATCAACAAACTGAATTATATTAAATAATTCTCTCTTAGTGATGTTAATGAATCACAAAGAGCTACTAGGTTACAAGAATAATATATTCAATGTTCGCGTCCCTTCTAGGGATAACCTATCTGTGTTTATATAGTACACAGCTACATACAATCCTTATCTAATTGATACTCCTATAAATTAGCTATACAATTATTATCAATTAAGGATTGCTTCAGTCTTCTATTCGGTTTCCTTAGCTGTATCAATATATTTTGCTTCTTTCCATCTTCAGAATATATTGCTTCTAGAATCTTTATCTTTGCACCGACAGCCAAGTCAACTATCACCACGTCAGTCTTTATCAAACTCTGACTGGCTTCTATTTAAACTCTTCACCCAGTCAGACTTTATCAAACTCTGACTGGCTTCTATATAAATTCTGATATGTACCTGTTACTTAAACACTGATGAACAAACGTCAGCAATTATATCTAACAATCTCCCCCAACTTGTTCATGATAAAAATGTACAAGTTAAAAAGATAATTGATGATGTCAAAACATATAACAAATGCAGTGTTTAAAATATGTCAGAGTTTAATTTTAAAACAGAGTTTAAATTTAACTTAGAATAGAAAACATAAAAACTTACAGTCAGACTTTACTTGACTTCTTCAATATCAGGTACTGTCCTGAGATAATCAATCAGCAGCTTTATCTCAGCTCGATCTAGTTCAGCAATCATATCCTTCTTCAGCTCCTTCAATTCTGGTTCATCTTCACCAATTTGATAAATGGCAGCCCTTAAAGAATAGATGCTGTTCTTGTTCATTTCATTGCCAAGTCTGATATAAAAAGCCTTATCAGACTCTAGATTGAACTCTAGAACTTTGTTATTCAGTGCAGTCCTGAATCTAGCACTATTTTTCTTCATTTCCACCAACTTTCCAGTATGATCCCTATACTTTGGAATGTAGACACTTGATACTCCTCCTCCAAGCATAGCTTTAGATCTCAGCATCTTTTCTCTCAACACTTGAGCAACATCATGAGTAAATCTATTTTTGACTTTTAAAAGATAAAGTACATACTCCAGTTCTTTCCATGATTTGAGATTAACATCAGATTCTCCAACTTTATAAACTCTTCCATCACTCATGAAGTATAACAAAAACTGCTTCTTCAATATTCTGTGAAAAATCAACTGAACAGATTCTAACTTATCAAGATTTTCTTGCATAACCCCAATACCAGGTTCTGCCAGTGAAAAGTTATCTTGAGATCTGTTATTTGTTCTTCTCTCTCTGTGTGATCCCAGTCCAGATTTATCAAAAGCTTCTTTTCCCAATACAGTTCTGGTTTCTGAGAAATTCACAGCTTCAAGCTTTAAGTCTTCAAGAATTTTAGGTTTGCTGAATCCTGGAAGTAGTGTAGATTTCTGTACAACTTGAGCAACGTCAGAGGTTGTCATAACTTTGGTAATAACATCAACTTGAGCAGCGTCAGAGGTTGATTTAGCTAATCTTGTTTCAACTTGAGCAATGTCAGAGGTTGAATAATTCTTCTTTTTCAGGTTAGGCTCTTCAATCATCACGCCTTTACCTTTATCAGCATTTGAACCACTAGGCCTCCTTGAGTACTGTAAACTCTGATCAGAGTTTACATTCTCTTTGATAACAATTCCTTTTCTTTCCATCTCCTCCCTTGTTTCCACCATCATTACCATCATCCCTCCGTCTCAGAGTTTGAGTGTCTTTGCATTTGTCACTTGGTACACTCTCCCCCTTTTTGACATCATCAGAAAGTAGTACTGATGTCAACAACTCAATTGCAGTAGAAATTGATGTCAGTTGGGCAGACATAGCAGTCTGGTTGTCCTCAACTTTCAACAATCTAGAGTTAAAATTCTTTTGTTCTTTACACAAAGAGATGTATAGAGATTTGTCCTTTTGCTGTGTAAGCTCTCTTGTAGCTATATCATTCCTTAATCCTGCAATCACCTTGTCAGAATCATCAAAACGATTGTTTAATGATTTGATTTGTACAATAGTTGCTTTGAGATGACTGAGAAGTTCTGGATTTTTAATCTCTTTGGAAGACTTTGTCACAAAATCTGCAGCTCTTTCATTGGAAAAGATAGTATCCTTGCTTGACCAATTTGAGAAGTACATATCTTGATAATATGCAGTAGTAGCTCTGTTGACTTCTCTTTCTTTTTCAGAGTTTGCTTGAATATCAGACAGCTTTACTTGTATATCAGGATTGGAATGAGCAGGACTAGCTTCAGCATTGTCATCCTCTGCTTCATTCTCTGTAAGAACATTTTCTGCCATTCTTTCAGGATCATTAGAGTGTGCAGTATGACTAAACTCTGCTTGTTGAACAATCTCAACAACAGATTGTTGTAGAGCTTCAAGAACAAGAACATCCTCAGAGTTTGCAACAAACTCTGCTTCAAAAGGAACATTCTCTGTTGCATCCTTGTCAGCAACATCAGGATTTGCAGCAACAGTTTCTGTAGCTTTAGCAGCTAAAGTCTGATCAACTTCCTCACCTTTCTCAAGGTCAAGAGAAATAATTTCAGTGTGAGAAGCCATAGATTCTTCAAGTTGAACAGTATCTTGATCAGCTTCCAAACCCTCTGTGAAATGTTCAGAGTTGATAGAGAGGTTTGCTTCAACTTCCATATTAGCCTCCTGAACAATATTTTCAGGAACTTCATCTACAATCTCAACATTTGCTCTATCCTCTGTGGGCATAGGAGCATCATTTGCAGCTTCCTCAACTACATCATCAGACTTTGATGTAGGAGCTTCATCTTGAAGAACAGTCTCCATAAAAATTCTATCTTCAGGAACAGCTTCAACTTCTGGAATCTCAATTTCAATATCATCAGCAACAGTTGAAGAGATATTCTCAGCACCAAACAGATGTGCTGCTACCAATCTTCTTTTTCTCTGATGAAGAGTTTCTTCATCAGTTTCAGTCTCTGCATCAACAGCATCAGCAGCATCAGACTTTGCCCTATTGGCTCTTCTCTTCTTCATTCTTCTTTTCTGAGGCATATCATCAGCATTTGATGCCCCAGCTTCAGTGTTTATGCTGACAGACTTAACAGCTCTTACCTTAGATTTCTTTGACCTTTGTGGTTGAGACACAGAAGGCCCAGCTGCAGTGTTTGCTAGCTGTTGTTGTTGTAAGTTATCCAGGAATTGTTGCACAGACTCAGGTAGCAACAAAACACCAACATCTCCTTTCTTGTTATCTTTATTGGTTAGATCAGAGAATATGCGTTTATGTAATTTAAAACAGGGAATCACATCATTCTCATCTATCTCTACGTCAGAAACACATTCAGAGAATATCAATTGACAAAATCTTGCAAAATAGACGACACCTCTGTTTTCATTCATTTTCTCACCTATATTATTTAGAACTAGCCTAGCAACATCAAAATTACCTCCATAAAGAAGAGAAAACCCGATTTGCAGACTATCCGTGGAAATAGCATCCCAGTTCGTGCATTTCTTGCCGAACGCCCTTGTTATGCAGTCGAAAAAGAAACTCCATTCCTTTCGCAAGAGCGGTCGCTTCAACTGACCAAGCTTTGTCAGTGGCCCAGAGTATCCTATTTCCCTCATCATTCGAACTAACTCAGAATCTCCAATAGAGATTATGAAAGCATTAAAGTCTTCAAGGCCCAGAGCATCACGAACAGTTGTAGGAGTAACTACAAACTCTTCTCCTTGAAATTCAAAGATAATAGATGGAGACCCAGACTCTCCTCCATTGTCATAAGTACCTGTCTGCCAAAAAGATCTGATTTGAGATGCAGACAGCTTCAACGGTGCGGTGAGAGCAGTGCCGATATCAGAGTTTGTCAAGAAACTCTGAATCAAATGAAACGCCTCCGGTGCGTTCTCATTTGCTAAAGGAGCTGAGTAATTGTTAGGAACAAATTCTAACCCAGAAGCAATAAACATTGTTGTAGCCATTAGAACAGTTTAGAAGAAAGCAAACAGAGAATAGATTGTATGCAGTGAAAGTGTTTGAGACAATGTGTGTAAGTAAAAGCTTATGAATAGTTGAGGTGTGTAAAAGAGTGAACCGTTTATGTGTAGTATATTTAAATAATAACTGTGAAGATTAAAACTCAAACGTTTTAATCATTACTACACACAGCAGGCGTCTTTGAAAAGTGTGTGAGTGGGACAGGTGTCAAACGTGTATACGCTGACAGCTGTATGTAACAACTTTCAATACACATGCGCAGTAAAAATAGCCATTATTACCGCTTATCACATTGTTCAAAACACTCAACCTTTCTCTCTCTGTTTAATACAAATATGAACCGTTTGTTATCATACTCCTTTGAATTTCAAAACAAATGTCTAATCTCAAAATTATAAAATGTCTGAAACAAAGAAATCATTTTAACCATCAAAGATTAAAACAATGTTACCTCGGCGTATTTCACACAATACATCAGTGTTTACCATTTGTCCTTCTTTGTCAATAAACTCTTTTCTCAATCTGTACAGGTGTGAATAATTGTGTGTGCAATAGCAGAGTTTACCGAAATCAATATTTAGATCATCTCAAAGTGCATAAAATCCACAAACTAAAGCAGTAAAAACTGGTTGCCTAAACTCTCATGTATAAAATAAAATCTGATTTTATATCTAAACTCTGTAATACTGATATCCTTTCATTTGGATATATCTTTTATTTTTCACCCCCTTTATATATATATTTATATATATATATATATATATATATTTTTTTTTTAATTAAATTTTTATTTTTCCAGTAATCAGTGGTTGGCACTAGTCACCAAAAATCAAAGATTTTAGCCCTTATTTCATACAATAAGTTCCTGGATCTTCCTAGGCACAACATGATCTCAAAGGAATTTGTGCTCTTTTTGGCATCTTTTGATTTGAGGGTGAATTATTTGCAATTAATAATCAGAGTTTAGACTTTTCATCAGTTAATACAATTAATTTATGAGAGAAAATGCAAACAGCTAATACAGACTCAGTGTATAGGATCAATAAACTAAGAGATGCTATAAATATAGAGACAGTATCATGCTGTGTTAACTTACTGCATATATTTGAGATCAGAATCTATATAACTCTTAAGGATTCATAATTACTTACTGAGAATTATGCCTCATACAAATTTCTTCATTGGTCCATATGTTTCAGACAAAATTACAATCAGAGTATAGCATTAGACTCTTACTATCAGAGTATGACCAACACTTTATGACTAACAGAGTTTAGCATCAGAGTTTACTTTCAGAGTTTATGACACTGGTACTCATAACAGTTAATACATGCAAGGAATCATGAGCATAAAAATCAAACATGTATAGTTTTTGAGTCTAACCCGTATCTCTAGTCGAAACCAGAGATCATTCCAAGTTCATTTACCAATCTTGTAAAAGTAGCTTCACTCAAAGGTTTGGTGAAGATATCTGCAAGTTGTTGGTCTGTAGACACACCATGAAGCTCAATGTTTCCTTCTTCCACATGTTCCCTGATAAAATGATACCTTATGCTGATGTGCTTGGTCATGGAGTGCTGTACTGGATTTCCTGTCATAGCAATAGCACTTTGGTTATCACAGAAAATAGGTATTTTAGAGTACTTCAAACCATAATCCAGCAACTGATTCTTCATCCATAGAATCTGTGCACAACAGCTACCAGCTGCTATATACTCTGCTTCTGTAGTGGATGTGGAAATAGACTTTTGTTTCTTGCTATACCAAGAAACCAATCTGTCACCTAAGAATTGACAGCTTCCACTTGTACTTTTTCTGTCTATCTTACAGCCTGCAAAATCTGCATCAGAGTAACCAATTAGCTTAAACTCTGATTCTCTAGGATACCACAAACCCAAGGTTATGGTTCCTTTGAGATATTTGAAGATCCTTTTTACAGCTGTTAGATGAGGCTCTCTGGGATCTGCTTGAAATCTTGCACAAAGACATGTTGCATACATGATATCAGGTCTACTTGCAGTAAGATACAGTAAAGACCCTATCATTCCTCTATAGTTTGTCATATCTACTGAGGCTCCTGTGTCTTTGTCTAGCTTTGTTGCTGTAGCCATGGGAGTTGTAGCAGATGAACTATCAAGCATACCAAATTTCTTGAGAAGATTTCTAGTATATTTTGCTTGATTGATAAAAATACCATCATCTGTTTGCTTGACCTGTAAGCCTAGAAAATAACTAAGCTCTCCCATCATGCTCATTTGATACCTGGATTGCATAAGCTTTGCAAACTTCTTACAAAGTTTGTCATTAGTAGATCCAAAGATAATATCATCTACATAAATTTGAACTAAAAGCAAATCATCACCAGAATTGAAATAAAACAAGGTTTTATCAATTGTACCTCTTGTGAACCCACTTTCTAAAAGAAATTGAGCAAGAGTTTCATACCATGCTCTTGGTGCTTGCTTTAGTCCATATAATGCCTTGTTAAGCCTGTAGACATAATCTGGATGCTTGGGATCTACAAATCCTGGTGGTTGTTCAACAAACACTTCTTCTTCAAGCTTCCCATTGAGAAAAGCACTCTTTACATCCATCTGAAAGACTTTAAACTTCTTGTGTGCAGCATAGGCCAGAAAAATTCTTATGGCTTCCAATCTTGCAACTGGAGCAAAGGTTTCATCATAGTCAATCCCTTCCTGTTGTGAATAACCTTTAGCCACAAGTCTAGCCTTGTTTCTTGTAATCACACCTTCACTGTCAGTCTTGTTTCTGAAAACCCACTTTGTACCTACTATTGATCTATTCTTTGGTCTAGGTACAAGTGTCCAGACTTCATTTCTTTCAAATTCATTTAACTCTTCTTGCATTGCTGTAATCCAATTAGCATCTTGAAGAGCTTCCTCCACTTTCTTTGGTTCTGTTTGAGACAAGAAAGCATGATACAGACACTCATTATTTGTTGCACTTCTAGTTCTCACACTAGCATCAGGATCTCCAATTATGAGATCAGGTGTGTGTGCCTGTGTCCACTTTCTTGCTGTTGGTAAGTGGTTTCTTGCATCATTATTGGATCCTCCCCCTTGATCCATGCTCTCCTGATTCATATGTTGACATTCTGCAGTATCTGAGGCTCCCCCTGAATTGGATGGCTCAGAGTTTGAACTGTCAGAGTTTGAATCAGTTTCCTCAACTGACTCACTTGATGTGTCTTGTTGAGCTTCTTCACGCTCCCCCTCAACTGGTTCTCCATTTTGTTCAATTTGAGAATATTCAGTTTCTCCAGTATTTACCAGTAGAGGTTCAGAGTATGCTTCGTCAGAGTTTGTCAGACCAGTTTCATCAGAGTTTACATCATCAGAGAATAAATCTTCATTTTCAAAACGTAGTTGATCATATTCATTTTCATCTTCAAGTCCAGTTATTTTCTTGTCATCAAATGACACATGTATGGATTCCATGATCACTTTAGTTCTCAGATTGTAGATTCTGAATGCTTTTGTTGACAATGGATAACCAACAAAGATTCCTTCATCAGCTTTTAACTCGAACTTTGTCAACTGTTCAGGATGAGTCTTCAACACAAAGCATTTGCATCCAAATATATGAAAATATTTCAAATTTGGCTTCTTATTTTTCACCATCTCATATGGTGTTTTCCCATGCTTGTTGATCAGTGTAGCATTTTGAGTAAAACAAGCAGTTTGAACAGCTTCTGCCCAGAAATAAGTTGGTAATTTTGCTTCTTCAAGCATAGTTCTGGCTGCTTCAATTAAAGTTCTGTTCTTCCTTTCAACTACACCATTTTGCTGTGGAGTTCCAGGTGCAGAAAATTCTTGTTTCACTCCTCTTTCCTTGCAGAAAGCTTCCATGATTGAGTTTCTGAATTCAGTTCCATTATCACTCCTTATAATTTTGACTTTGTGCTGTGATCCTTTGTCCAGTAGATTTACATGATCCATCAGAGTTTGAGCAGTTTCATCCTTCTTTGATAAGAAATACACCCATGTATATCTAGTATATTCATCAACAATTACTAGAGCATATTTCTTTCTGCCCATGGACATCACATTCACTGGTCCAAAGAGATCAACATGAAGAAGATGATAAGGTTCCACTACTGAAGATTCAGATTTGCTCTTGAAAGATGACTTCCTTTGCTTGGCCTTTTGACAAGAATCACATAGGCCATCTAGACTGAGTATTGATTTTGGAAGTCCCCTTACAAGATCCTTTCTTATAAGCTCATTTATGTTGTTCAAATTGAGATGAGAGAGCTTCTTATGCCAATTCCAACTCTCTTCATTTGACATTCTTGCAGTCAGACACACTGTTTTTCCATCAGAGTTTGTTACCAAACTTGCTTCATAAATGTTGTTGCGCCTGTGTCCAACTAGAACAACTTTTCCAGTAGATTTACTGATAACTTCACAGTATTCAGTATGAAAATCTACATGGTTTCCTCTATCACAGATTTGACTCACAGATAGCAGATTATGCTCGAGTCCTGAGACTAGAGCTACATTTGTGATGATGACACTTCCAAGATTGATATTGCCATATCCCAGAGTACGTCCTATGTTGCCATCTCCATAGGAAACTTTTGGGCCAGCCTTCTCCTTAAAGTCTGATAGCAGGGCTTTATTTCCAGTCATGTGTCCTGAGCATCCACTGTCCAAGATAAGTGTGCTCTCTTTTATACCCTGCAATCACAAACAACCACTAAGTGTTAGTTTTAAGGACCCAGACTTGCTTGGATCCTTTGTCTTTCTTAACAGTGTTAGTTTTTGCAGCAGAATTACTATCAACAGAGTTTAAACTAACATTGTCAGACTTTACACTTGCAGAGTTTGCTCTAACCCACTTCAGATTGGGTTTTAGCTCATAATAGTTGTGATAAATAGCATGATAACTCTTGCAAGTATAAATGGAATGCCAAGTGCTCCCACAGTGTGTGCATAAAGTCTGTGGTCTAACCCTAACATAATCATTCTTTACTCCTGATGTAGAAGGTAAAGAATTGATATTTTTATTCTTTGTGCAGTAATTAGCAAGATGATTAGAACTACCACAATTATAACATGTTTTCTTTGGAGCAGCAGCATTAGGCAAATGATTATTTCTTTTATTTATGCCTATCTTTCCATTCCTGTTCTTCTTGGATCCTTTTGGTTTCATGGCAGATTTTACCTCTTTGAGCTTATGATTGAACTGTTTTCCTGTCATCAAACCAACATTAACCTGTTTTTCATAAGTTTTTACTGGCTTTCTAAGAGCTTCTCTTTCCATAAGTTTTTCTGTTATAATATTTTCCTGTCTTTCACAGGCTTCATCTGATTCCATATCAGCTTCTCTTATTACAACAGATTTTAACTTATTGGCTTCTGGAACAAATATCACAGGTTTAAGTTGTGGTTTAACCTTAACCTTGTCTTTAAACCTAAGTTCATTATTTTCACAATAGCCTAAACCTACAGAATCTGTCTGAAACACTTGATGAGTGTCTCTTCCAGAATCTGTCCAAGTCTTGATTATTTTTCTTTCTTTTTCTAGATCAGATTCTAATTGCTTATATCTTTTCAGCAACTCCTGTTCTACATAAACAGCATCATCTCTTTCTTTTTGAATCTGCTTCATCTTTTCAAGTTCTCCTTCAAGAAACTTGTTTCTATCTTTAAGGCTAAGATTCTCAGATTTAATTCTCTCATTTTCTAAAGTCTGATCCCTATAGCTAACATGTACGCTTTTCAGATATACTCTTAACTCAGATATATTATCAGTATCATAAGCATAAGTAGTTAGGGGTACCTTATTTTCAGATGATTCAGTCTCATCTCTGACAGTTGCCATTAGAGCATAATTTTCTCCATCATCAGAGTCTGAAGTATCTGCCCAGTCTTTGCCTTTAGAGATGAGTGCTTTCTCAGATTTGCCTTTCTTGCACTCTGGGGCATTGTGACCCATCTCCTTACACCTGTAGCACTGGATTTCAGATTTATCCTTCTTGCCAGACTTGGTCTCCCTTCCATCAGACTTTCTAAAACTTTTCCTTTCAGAGTTTGAATCTTTCCTTGAGAATCTCTTTCCTTTCTTAAAGTTCTTGAATCCCATCTTCTTGAAAGTCTTCACCATCAGTGCAGCCATTTGCATCATCTGTTCTTCATCATCCTCAGAGTCAGAAGCTTCATCAGAGTTTGAGTCATCATCAGAGTTTGATGACTCGCTTTCAGATTTAATGACTAAAGCCTTTCCATTGGCTTTCTTTCTTGATGATTCCTTCTTGATGGGCTTCTCCTCAACTTTGAGAGCAACAGATTTTGTCTTTTTACTCAATCTTCTATTCCTTTGTTCTATCTCCAGTTCATGAGTTTTCAACAACCCATAGATTTCATCAAGATCTGTATCAGCAAGCTCATAATTATCTCTTATTGTGGTTGTCTTTAAATCCCACTTTTCAGGTAGAGATAACAGAAACTTGAGATTAGACTCTTCAAGCTCATATTCTTTATCAACCAGAGACAGATCATTCAATAGTTTGCAAAATCTGTCATAAGTCTCAGTCAAGGTTTCATTAGGTCTTGAATCAAAGTGCTCATACTCCTGTGTGAGTATTGTCTTTCTGTTCTTCTTAATAGCACCTGTTCCCTGGCATCTGACTTCTAAAGCATCCCATATCTCTTTGGCAGTCTTGCAGCCAATTACTCTGTTAGACATAACATTATCTAAAGCACTGTGGAGAAGATGTCTAACCTTTGCATCTTTTGCAATTGATGAGATGTCCTCAGGAGTCATATCTTTCTTTTCCTTTGGAACAGTCTTTTGTTCTTGACCATCAACAACAGGGGACAATTTAGTCGGCATATGAGGACCATCATAGATTCTGTCAAGGTATTCTGGATCTGTAGCCTCCAGAAACATGGTCATCTTCACCTTCCAAATCGGATACTCTACTGGCCTGAGAATTGGAACCCTGATTGTTTCATATCGACTCACAGAATTGGGCTTAACCTGTTCAGCCTTAGGAGCAGTTTGATTTTCTTCAGACATGATTATTACTGTGTTTGAATCGTAAAACTGTATATATTAAACAGCCTTGGCTCTGATACCAATTGTTAGGCCGAATACACAATATATAATCAAGTATGTATGAGAATAACAATCAAGAACACAGGTTTGTAAATCAACAAACTGAATTATATTAAATAATTCTCTCTTAGTGATGTTAATGAATCGCAAAGAGCTACTAGGTTACAAGAATAATATATTCAATGTTCGCGTCCCTTCTAGGGATAACCTATCTGTGTTTATATAGTACACAGCTACATACAATCCTTATCTAATTGATACTCCTATAAATTAGCTATACAATTATTATCAATTAAGGATTGCTTCAGTCTTCTATTCGGTTTCCTTAGCTGTATCAATATATTCTGCTTCTTTCCATCTTCAGAATATATTGCTTCTAGAATCTTTATCTTTGCACCGACAGCCAAGTCAACTATCACCACGTCAGTCTTTATCAAACTCTGACTGGCTTCTATTTAAACTCTTCACCCAGTCAGACTTTATCAAACTCTGACTGGCTTCTATATAAACTCTGATATGTACCTGTTACTTAAACACTGATGAACAAACGTCAGCAATTATATCTAACAGCAAGCAATGATGAAAGTTGGCTATGACACAAAAGACTATCACATTTGAACTTCAAATCTATGAATGAGTTGGTAAGAAGAGACCTAGTAAGAGGACTTCCTCAACTGGAATTTTCCAAGGATGGACTTTGTGATGCTTGCCAGAAAGGGAAGCAGAAAAAGATTTCTTTCAGAAGCAAGCTGGTTTCATCAATTGATCAACCACTACAGCTGTTACATATGGACTTGTTTGGACCAGTAAATGTCATGTCAATCTCAAAGAAAAGATATTGCCTTGTGATTGTGGATGATTTCTCTAAATTCACGTGGACTTACTTTCTGCACTCCAAATATGGGGCAAGTGAAATCATAATCAATCACATCAAGGCTGCCAACAATCATCATGATCTCAAAGTAAGAAGAATCAGGAGTGACAATGGCACTGAGTTCAAGAATTCCACAATGAGGCTGTTTTGTGAGGAAAATGGAATCATTCATGAGTTCTCTGTAGCTAGGACACCACAACAAAATGGAGTGGTAGAGAGGAAAAACAGAACTCTTATTGAAGCTGCAAGAACAATGTTAGGAGAGTCAAAGTTACCTACTTATTTCTGGGCTGAAGCAGTTAACACTGCATGTTTAACTCAAAATATTTCTTTGATCAATCAAGCAAACGGAATGACTCCATATCAGCTGCTCAAAGGAAGGAAACCATCCTTGAATTTTCTACATGTCTTTGGATGCAAATGCTATGTACTGAGAAATCAAGGTGAAAATCTTGGAATGTTTGAATCCAAGGCAGATAAAGCCATTTTTGTGGGTTATGCAGCTGGAAAAGCCTACAGGGTCTTTAATCACAGAATCAACATTGTTATGGAATCTGTACATGTTGTTTTTGATGATGCCAGAATACAGGGTCTTACTGATGAGGGTTTTCATGAGACTCTCAGGTTTGACAATGAGGTGGAAGTTCTCAACTTTGGTGATGAAGATGATGATCATGAGGATGAATCAGTTCCTCCAAGAATGACTGTCTCTAATATGGACAAATCAAGTTCTAATGAGCCATCCATAGAAGGAACATTGGGAGCATCCGTAGGAAGCCAAATGGGAGCATCCGTAGGAAGCCAAATGGGAGCATCCGTAAGAAGCCAAATTGGAGCATCCGGAGGTGGATCACAACACAGAGTTACAACCCCATTAAACTCAGGGGGAGTTTCTCTAAGTCAAGGATCAACCTCACATGATCATGATAATGAGAATGATGCTGCATCTTCAAGACCTACACCTGCTATAGGAAGAAAATGGACAAGGGATCACCCATTTGAACTGATCATTGGTGATGCTTCTGCAAAGGGTTAAATATCAAAGTGGTCACTGAATTCAAGATACCAGATATCACTTTCATCACTGATCTCAACGAGGTATCACTTTAATCACTAAAGTCGTCATAAATATCAAACGGATACCTCTAAATATGTGTTCAAAAAGTAAAAATAATTTATATCGAGTTCTACACATATTTCTTGAATGTTAATGCAACCAAATGAAAATTTATGAACTCTAGTATTTATGATATTATATTTATATTTTAAAAAAATTATTTACTATTTATTTTTAATTTTATAGTTATTTACTTTGATTTAATTAAAAATAAATAGTAAATGAATTTTTTAAAATCTAAATAAATTATCTGAAATACTAGAATTCATAACTTTTCATTTGGTTGCAGTAGTATTGAAGAAATATGCGTAGAACTCGAGAAAAGTTATTTTTACTTTTCGAACACATATTTAGAGTTATCTGTTTGATGTTTATGATGAGTTTAGTGATTGAAACGATACCTCGTTGAGATCAGTGATGAAAATGATATATGATGTTCACTTTAGTGACCACTTTGATATTTAACCCCTTATGCAAATGTCCAAAATAGAAGAGCTACTCAGGATGAATGTCTATACAGCAGCTTTCTTTCTCAAGAAGAACCAAAGAAAGTTGAGGATGCTCTTCTAGATCCAGATTGGGTTTTAGCCATGCAAGAAGAGCTAAACCAATTTGAAAGAAACAAAGTATGGAAGCTGGTACCCAAACCTAAGGACAGAAGTGTTATAGGTACAAAGTGGGTATTCAGGAATAATATGGATGAAAATGGCATAGTCACAACGAACAAAGCTAGATTGGTTGCTAAGGGCTATTCTCAAGAAGAAGGAATAGATTATGATGAAACATTTGCCCCTGTTGCTAGACTGGAAGCAATAAGGATATTCCTAGCCTATGCAGCCCATGCCAATTTCAAAGTCTATCAAATGGATGTCAAGAGTGCCTTTTTGAATGGAGAACTGGAAGAGAAGGTATATGTCAGTCAGCCTCCTGGTTTTGAAGATCCAGATTATCCAGAATTTGTCTACTTCCTACTCAAGGCACTCTATGGACTGAAGCAAGCACCTAGAGCCTGGTATGACACTCTGTCACAGTTTCTTTTAGAGAACCATTTCACTAGAGGTACTGTTGACAACACTCTTTTCTTTAGAAATGTTAATGGCTCTAGCATACTTGTTCAAATTTATGTAGATGACATAATTTTTGGGTCTACAGATGAGAAGCTTTGCAAAAGGTTTGCCAAACTTATGCAAAGTAAATATGAAATGAGCATGATGGGAGAACTTACCTACTTCCTTGGCTTACAAGTTAAGCAAGTGAAAGAAGGAATCTTTATTAGTCAAACTAAATATATCTTTGATTTATTGAAGAAGTTTGATCTAATGGATTGCTCTCCTGCGAAACACCCATGCCCACTGCCACTAAACTTGAACTGAATACTAAAGAAAAATCTATGGACATTTCAAGTTATAGAGGCATGGTAGGCTCACTTCTATATTTAACAGCTAGTAGACCTGATATTATGTTTGCTACATGTCTTTGTGCTAGATTTTAGGCCGATCCTAGAGAGTCTCACTTAATTGCTATCAAGAGGATTTTTAGATATCTCAAGGGAACACCAAACCTTGGCATTTGGTACCCTAGAGAATCTGGTTTTGATCTAATTGGTTATTCAGATGCAGACTATGCAGGTTGCAAGATTGACAGAAAAAGTACTACATGCACCTGTCAATTTCTAGGAAACAAGCTTGTCTCATGGTTCAGTAAGAAGCAAAATTCTGTCTCCACCTCTACAGCTGAGGCAGAATACATTGCTGCTGGAAGTTGTTGTGCACATATATTGTGGATGAAAAATCAACTAATAGACTATGGTCTGATAGTCAATAAGATTCCAATATTCTGTGACAACACTAGTGCAATTGCTATAACTGAGAATCCAGTGCAACACTCAAGAACCAAGCACATTGACATAAAGTATCACTTCATCAGGGAACATGTGATGAACGGTACTGTGGAACTTCATTTTGTTCCAAGTGAGCAGCAGATTGCAGACATTTTTACCAAGCCACTTGATGAATCAACATTATCTAGGTTGGTAAGTGAGCTAGGTATGCTTAACTTCTCTTAATCTATTTAAAATTTCTGATAGTCTGATATGCAGCCAGTGTCAAAATGATTTTCATGAGAATTAAAACTCTCTGAAAAAGTAGAATTTTGCCAAGAAAAAATTTCTCCCTCTACGGATACCTTCATCCGTTGTTGGTCGTTTCTGACACTGGATTTTTCTTTCTCTACGGATATAATTTTACACCTCTACGGATATCAAATCCCTAGGTAGAATTCTATCCATAGATATTTTAGTTTAATCGTGATCGTTAAAGTCACAATCTTATCAGTAGTTACCTGCGTACAGTACGTGTCAGTAATTACGGTAAATTCGTGACTTTACTTTTCACTTCATTATCTTTAAACGGTTACTTTCTTGCCAAATCAGATAATTTCTTCCAATTACTCTGATTTAATTAGTGAATTATTTTGGGGGAGTATAAATTAAATTTTACTCTCCGCTAATTTTCTTCTATCTTTCTCCAAAAATTCACTAAGGCAAGAAACCCTTTTTTCTCTCAAGACTAATCTCTCTCTGCAAGCTCAAAGCTGTTACCAATGGCACCTATAAGCAAAATAATGTTAGATCAGGATTCAATGATCATCAGGATCTAGACTCAACTGATCAGGATTGCTGACGTCATCAGTATTTGCTCAAGCGTCAGTATCAGGATTGCTATCAGGATTACTATCAGGACTATGATCAGGATTGATCATCAGGACTGGAAGCTGATCAGGATTACAACCTCGAGTTATTTACGGAGTCTAGTTAAAGAAGGAAGTTTATTTTGTCGGTTCCTAGTTTATAGGAATGAAGCTGTCGGTTAGGATATGTTTCAATATAGTTGGTAATTGATTCAGACTTATCTTGTAATCGATAGAGAAGCTGTGTAGTATATAAACACAGTTTAGGTTTTGATTTTACATCAATTAAAAATACACGAGTATATTGTAACCTAGAAGCTCTCAAGAACATCAGAATTTCTTGAGAGAGTTTGTAACAGTTTTATACCAGATTTAATAAAGTTGTTATTATTCTTTCATATTTGTAATCTATATTTTATTAAGTTGAGAATCTTATACAATTGTATTCAACCCCCCTTCTACAATTTTTATTTACTGGGCAACAATTGGTATCAGAGCAAACTGATTTAATTTGAATCAGATACGATCAAAGATGTCGACATTCAAATATGAAAGCATCAAAATACCCATGCTGAAGAAAACCGAGTATCCTACATGGAAAGTGAAGATGATGATGTACCTGGAAGCAACAGATCCTGATTGTCTAGACAGGATTCGTGATGGACCATATATCCCTACGAGAATTGTCGCACGTACGTATACTGTACCTGAACACTATGAGATGAAACCAAAAAGTGAGTGGTCACCCGAAGAAAAGGCTCATGTTCTCAGGGATGCAAAGGTAAATAATATTTTGCATAATAGTCTTGATGCTGTCATGTCTAACAGGGTGATAGCATGCAAAACTTCAAAGGAAATTTGGGATACTTTGGAAACTCAATGCCAAGGATCTGCATCTATCAAGAAAAACAGAAGGGCTCTCCTTATACAAGAATATGAACAATTTGATGCTAAACCTGATGAGAGCCTTACTAACTTGTATGATAGATTCCTGACACTTCTGAACAATCTATCTCTAGTTGGCAAAGAGTATGTAACTGAAGACTCAAACACCAAATTTCTGAGGGCTTTACCAGAAGAATGGGACACATAAACCTCTATTATTAGGCACCAGTATGATTTAAACACAGTGTCTCTAGTTGAGGTTTATGGAATGCTAAGAACTTATGAACTTGAGGTTCAACAAAGGAAGAATAAGAAAAACAGCAAGGCAAAGTCTATTGCCTTGAACGTTGAGGCTAAATCAAAAGAAAAAGCTGTGGAGGTCTCTAGAAGAAAATCAAGAATAGTTGAGTCAGATCCTGATGACTCATCATCAGATACTGATGGCAATCCTGATGCTAATACTGATGATGACTCTACTGACTCAGACATGGAAGAAATGGTTGCTATGATAGTCAGGGGTTTCAAGAAGATGAAGTTCCGGAAGGCTAGAAGACAAGGTAATTTCCAGAAAAAGACCTCCAATGCTGACAAAGACAAGTACATCAAGAAGGACAGCAGGAGTGGCAAATTTGATAAGTCAAAGATAAGGTGCTACAAGTGTAATGGAATGGGGCACTTTGCAACTGAGTGCAAGAAGGCTAAATCACTCATCACTTCAAGCAAGGATTGGATGGACTCTTCCTCAGAATCTGACACTGAGGTAGTCAACTATGCCCTAATGGCCAATACTAATGAAACTTCTGTTCCTGATGAAAAGGTAATAAATACTGTTTTTGATTTTGACACTGATAATGCCTCTGAGTTAAGACGTTTTCTAAAGTCATTGCATATTAGCTTTAGAAGTCAAACTGCTGAAAATAATAGGATCTTATCTGAGATGTCTGAACTTAGGAAAAGAAATGAGTATTTAGAAGCTGAATTTTCTTTTATGCAATAAGTACAAAAAGAATGTGATAATGCTAAACATATGCATTTAGAGATGAAATTTAAATGTACTACTCTTGAAAAGGAACTTGAATATGCTAATGAGAAAATCAGAACCTGGACAAATTCTGGAAGGAAATTTCATGAAATCAATACTTCTAAGAATAAGAAAGAGTGTCTAGGGTATAAGTCAGGTGGAGATAAGAAATTGAAAGAGAAAGTTGTTATAGAAAAGACAGTTAATCCAATTACCTATAGACATGTGATAGACAAGACCAAATCAAAGATTAAGCCTGTCAAATTTGTTTTTGGTAATGATCCCAATTCTACTTTTGAAAAGGGATCTACCTCTGTTAATTCAGTTTCAAATGAGAAGTCTAAACCTGTCAAGAAATCTGAAAAGAAAAATGTAGGTTTATTATCTCAGAAACAACTTAAGGATAAAGTAAGTGAGGTAACTGGTAAACAAAAGACACCTACTGTCAAGAGAAACAAGAATGGTAAAGTTGGGATTAATAAAGAGAATAATTATCAGTTTATCCCAAATGCACCTAGAAAATGTTGTTTTACCTGTGGTAACTCTAATCATCTTGCTATTGATTGTAGGAAGAATAAACAGAAGGTTACTGAGATTCCTAGGTCTGATGTTAGGAATAGATCAGTGTTTTATAAACCACAAAAGTCTTGTTTTCATTGTGGCAGTAAATGGCATTCTATTTATACTTGTGAAGAATACCATAATTTGTACCATAACTTTTATGATCCTTTACCTAAGTTTAATAAAAGTGCAAATTCTGGTAAATCTAAGAATGTCAATGTGAAGCATGCATCTGTTAATTCTGTTACTGACAAAGCAAGTCCTGATGGATTTAATCCAGTCAGGACTGCTAAAGTCAAAAAGTCTTCTGCTGCTAAAGTTAATAAGATGCATGGAATGAGAACCCAACAAGTGTGGGTTCTTAAAAATACTAACTAGTGTATTTTTGTCTGATTGTTGGGTAAAAAGAAAAATGTGTTAGTCATGGATAGTGGATGTTCTGTGCACATGACTGGAAACAAAGCCCTGTTATCAGAATATGAAGAAAAAGCTGGCCCAACTGTGTCTTATGGAGATGGCAACATTGGACAAACATTGGGATATGGCAATATAATCATTGGCAATGTCATCATTGAAAAAGTAGCTCCAGTGAAAGGACTAAAACACAACCTGTTGAGTATTAGTCAAATCACTGACAGAGGTTATCATGTCAATTTCTATTCCACTCATTGTGAAGTAGTCAGCAAAGAATCAGGAAAAATAGCTCTCACTGGCTACAGGCATGGTAACATTTATGAAGCCAACATTCAAACAAATACTGATGGCTCTCCTACTTGTCTCATCAGTAAAGCATCAGTAGATGAAAGTTGGAATTGGCACAAGAAGCTTTCTCATCTCAACTTCAACAATATCAATGAGTTGGTTAAGAAAGATTTAGTTAGAGGATTGCCTAAAGCTTTGTATACTCCTGATGGACTCTGTGATGTATGTCAAAAAGCTAAACAGAGAAGAACATCATTCAAGAGTAAATCTGAATCCTCTATTGGTGAACTATATCAGTTGTTACATCTTGATCTATTTGGACCAGTCAACATAATGTCCATCAGTAAGAAAAGGTACACTCTTGTAATTGTTGATGAATACTCTAGATTCACCTGGGTGTATTTTCTGCACAGAAAAGATGAGACTCCAGAGATACTGTTGGATCATGTGAGAATGATTGAGACATGCACAAAGTATAAAGTCAAGATTCTGAGAAGTGATAATGGTACTGAATTCAAGAATTAAAAGATGGAAGAGTTTCGTATATACAAAGGAATTATTCAACAATTCTCTGCTCCTGGCACACCCCAGCAAAATGGAGTAGTAGAAAGGAAAAATAGAACTCTTATTGAAGCTGACAGAACTATGTTAGAAGAGGCTAAATTGCCTACATATTTCTGGGTAGAAGCAGTCAACACAACATGCTATACACAAAATCTCACATTAATAAATAGACATGGTGTAACTCCCTATCAAATACTCAAGGAGAAGAAACCTAGTTTGAAGCATCTGCATGTGTTTGGCTGTAAGTGTTTTGTTCTCAGAACTCATCCTGAAAAGCTAGGGAAATTTGAAACAAAGGCTGATGAGGGAATTTTCATTGGCTATCCTACATCAAGAGCCTTTAGAGTTTTCAATTTGAGAACAGGGACTGTCATGGAGTCAATACATGTATCTTTTGATGATAAGAAGATAACAAGAATTGATAAAGACTCACATGATAGGTTGATTTTTGAAAATGAAGCTACCAAGGAACCTGAAGAAATGGAATCAGATACTGATACACCATCAGATACTGATGAGTCATCAAATCCTGATGATCCATCAAATCCTGATGAAGCACCAAATACTGATGGTGCTGATACTGATGATGCAAATAATGGTGACACATCTAGTAGTGCAAATGTTGAGGGGGAGCAACAACAAACTACTACAAATACCGAGTCTACTCAATCATCAAGGGAAAATTCTTCAGATACTGATTCAAGTGACAATCCTGATAATCCATCAGGAAGTGACAGCAACAATTCAGGGGGAGCTTCTACTGAAGAAAATTCTTCTAATCAAGATAACACCAATCCAGGGGGAGAATCTACTTCAAGGAATAATTTACCACAAGCAAGGAAATGGACAACAGATCATACTCCTGATTTGATAATTGGAGATCCTGGTGCAGGTGTTAAAACAAGAAGTGCAACTCAGAATGAATGTCTATATCATAACTTTCTATCCAAGGAGGAGCCTAAGAAAGTTGAAGATGCACTTAAGGATGCTGATTGGGTTACTGCAATGCAAGAAGAATTGAATGAATTTGAAAGGAATGAAGTCTGGAAACTGGTACCAAGACCAAAGAATAGGTCAATTGTTGGTACAAAATGGATTTTCAAGAATAAGACTGATTCAGATGGTGTAATAATCAGAAACAAAGCAAGACTAGTTGCAAAGGGGTATTCTCAACAAGAAGGAATTGACTATGATGAAACTTTTGCTCCTGTTGCAAGATTAGAAGCCATCAGGATCTTTCTGGCTTATGCAGCTCACAAGAAATTCAAGGTTTTCTAGATGGATGTTAAAAGTGCTTTCTTAAATGGTGAACTAGAGGAAGAAGTATATGTTAAACAACCTCCTGGTTTCATTGATCCTAAATATCCAAATCATGTCTACAGATTGGACAAGGCACTTTATGGACTAAATCAAGCTCCAAGAGCATGGTATGAAACCTTAGCTCAATTCTTACTGGAAAGTGGATTCAAAAGAGGTACTATTGTTAAAAATCTATTCTATTTGAATCATGGTAAGGATTTGCTTTTAGTTCAGATTTATGTTGATGATATCATTTTTGGGTCAACAAACAATAAGCTGTGTGAAAAGTTTTCTAAGCTTATGCAGTCAAGATATCAAATGAGCATGATGGGAGAAATGAGTTACTTTCTTGGTTTTCAAGTTAAACAGACTGATGATGGTATTTTTATCAATCAGTCAAAGTATACAAGGAATTTATTGAAGAGATTTAACATGCAAGATTGTGCTACTGCAAGTACTCCTATTGCTACAGCTACCAAACTTGATCCTGATCAAGGTGCTAAGGTAGATGTAACTCACTACAGAGGGATGATTGGCTCTTTATTGTATCTCACTACAAGTAGACCAGATATCATGTTTGCAACCTGTCTGTGTGTAAGATTTCAAGCAAAACCTAGGGAACCCCATATGATTGCAGTCAAAAGAATATTCAGATATCTCAAAGGCACTCCTTCACTTGGCCTTTGGTATGCAAGGGAATCAGATTTTGGGTTGTGTGGTTATTCAGATGCTGATTTTGCAGGATGCAAGATAGACAGGAAAAGTACTTCAGGAAGTTGTCAGTTTTTGGGTGGTAGACTAGTTTCTTGGTTCAGTAAAAAGCAAAAGTCTATCTCTACTTCAACTGCAGAAGCTGAGTACATTGATGCAGGAAGTTGTTGTGCTCAGATAATGTGGATGAGAAATCAGTTGTTAGATTATGGCATGTCATACTCAAAAATCCCTATTTATTGTGATTACCAAAGTGCTATTGCAATGACAGGAAATCCAGTTCAGCATTTTCTTACTAAACACATCAGTATTAGATATCACTTCATAAGAGAACAGGTTCTGGATGGAACAATTGAACTTCACTTTGTTCCTACTAATCAACAACTAGCTGATATATTCACCAAGCCACTGCCTGAAGCTACTTTCAACAAGTTGGTGAATGAACTTGGAATGATGAATTTTGAGAATTTCTGAGGAAAGCTACGGAGAGAAAATCTTGATGACTATCAAATCCTGATGGTCATTCTACAAGGTATGTAATTTTGATCAAATCCTGATAGGACTCAATCTTGACAGGAAGTCAACTGGTCAATCCTGATGTATAGGTCAGTATTTCATTGCTTAAATTGTGCCTGATTTTTCGTCAGTATTTGATGAGAAACGTTTGAGTTTTAGTTGGACAACTGTATGCGTGCGTGTGTCACACTGATAAATATATACATATAGATACACATAAAAAGCGGTGCGGTTATGTTTAATTACGCACGTAATTTGTCCACTAATTATTTATGCACGAATCACAGCATGCCACCTGTCACTGAGAGTAATATTTTTGTTTTAACAAAATACATTTGATTTTCTAAATTACCGTTTACTCTCTTATCATCAGTTTTCATCTTCTTTTTCTCTCTCTGTGCTCAAGAACCCTAATTTCTAAATCTCAATTCTCAAGTTTTCTACACTGTTTCAATGGCGTCTTCATCATTCATGAACAAACAGACAGTAATTAGTGGTGTTACTTTTGCCACTAATAACTTTGTGGCCGTTTTAGATCATCAGGATTTGCCCACTGAGTTTCACATAATACAAGATTTCTTAACTTCAAGTCCTTTGAAGTTTGCTCTAACAGAACCTGCAAGTGTTTCGTTTAAGTCAATTATGCATGTGTGGAACACAGTTATTTTTGACAAAGGGCATTCTGGCTCAATCCTGATTAGTTTTGAATTTGATGGGGTTAGTCACTATGTGACTCCTACAATTGTGGAGGAAGCTCTTCATTTGCCTATTCATTCTGGGTGATAAGGTCCCTGCTACAGTCTCAGACTCTACTCTTTTTGAGTTTGTTACTAAGTTAGGCTACAATGGGGAGGTTAAGAGATATGACAATCTCTTCAGGACAAAGCTCAAGAAGGAATGGAATTATTTCTTTGATACCACAAGTCGATGTTTCCTGTACAAGACTTCAAATTTTGATGCTTTACCATCAAGATCACTCAAAATAGGGTACTCTCTTATATACTCTACTGTTTTTGATTATGGGTCATTTATTCTGAAAGCTTTAAGTGAGATGAAATCAGATAAGTTAGGTTCTGTCTGTTTTCTTAGATTTTTACAGTTAATTTTTAATCACTATTGTCCTAATGCTATTTTTGAAGAGGATATAATTCTACCAATTTGTAGAATTACTGAGAATAATGTTAAGTCCTTAGTCAACAGTGATAAGGCAAATGGTTTCACAGGCAATGCCTATATTCCTGATGAGGTCAGGTTTTTCTTGAAAGAGAAAATGCCAATATGGATCAGTTTCTGATGCTATGGGGCAAGGCCATTCTCACCTTGTTCCTGACACAAGCATCCCTCCTAAACACTCTAAACACTCATCAACCACCTCTAATGTCTCTTAAAAGACTTTAGTTGTAACATTAAATAAATTAGCTAGATCTGATGTGTCTGGAAGGTAATCAGGATCAAAGGATTTCTCCTCTACACCACTCACCAAAAAGAAGAAACAAGGGGGTGTACAAGGGGTCCTGGTAAAAAAAGCTGATAGGGTTGAGGAGGTTGTTTCTGTGAAGAGAAAGTTGGTTTTAAGAGATGAAACTGATTCTGAGGATGACATGCCCATATCCTCCAAGTTGAAAATAAACAAAGAAGTTGCTGATACTGCTGTTGAAGCTGTGGCACCATCTTCTAAGTAACAAAAGAAAAGAAAATTATCTAAAAACAGGTATCATATTCCTTTGAAGTCACAGGCTACTGATGGACATGACACTTCAATTCCTGATGAGCAGTCAAATCCTGATGCTCAAGCAAATCCTGACGTTGGTAATCCTGATGATACTCCAAGAAAAGTTGTCTCTATTTCAGACTCTTCAGCCAAAGACTCTCCAACTAAACGATATGTTGATATTTCATGGGAGAAGCTTGGTGCTGCTGCTTCCAAACTTGGGTTTACTCATCCCATGGAAAAGAAAAGGAAGGCATAAGAGAAAGTCTTTCAGAGACTGAAGAAACTGAAAGGATCTAGCCCACAAGAACCTGAACCTCAAAGTGGTTCAGCAGCTATTGAAGATCCTGCCCCACAAGAACCACTCACTCAAAGTGTGAGTGAAGGCATAGCTGATGGAATGGTCCCACAAGAACCATTTTCTCAAAGGGAGAATGAAGACATCTGCATTGCAGCCACACAAGAACCATCTTCTCAATGTGAAGATGCAGGCATTACAGCTACAGTTTCTGAGAAGTTTCCTGACAATGCTCAAGGGGCTTCTGATACTCCTGAAATAGAAATTTTGGTCGAGGACACTGTCATTGAGGGAAGCACACAAGAACCTCCAACTCAAAGTGTTGAAGCAGCTTCTGAACCTCATGCTACACAAGAACCATTAGTAGAAAATACTGATGCAAGCTTATCAAATCCTGACAGTGTTGCTCCTGATGCTAGTGGTGCTCCTGATGCTGAACCAATCCTGATCCAACCACTGAGCTCAAGACCAATGGTAAATCCTATCTCAGAATCCAAAGATAAACTTAAAGGTGTTGTTCCTGATGCTACTGGTGATTCTGGAGATAGTGATGATGATGATTCTGATGATGAAAATGATGATGAGAAGGATCATCTTGCTACAACACTCAAATCTAGTCTTGGAACTAACTTTGGTTCTTCAAGTACTTTCATGGCTGGCAAGGCTACTACAGGAAAGGATCTTAGACAAGACTTTTCTGGTCCTTCACCAATTGATCCAGCTGAGCTTCTAAGAAAAGATGAATGGGAAAAATGAATGGTACAGATCTTTTAATTTTGTTAGTTTTCCATGTACTTTGGAACATGCTGCTCATGCTGCAAGAATCATAGAAAATGAAGATTTATGGAATCACTTGAAGGCTACAACTCTGTTATCCAAAAGCCTCAAGACTGAAATTGATTCTGTGAAGGCTACTACTGAACATGTGAGGACTGATATCTCTCAAAACTTGACAAAGGCTCCAACTACTTTTCAATTGAGGGTTGTGGAATCTCATGTTAAGACAATTGTTTCAGAACAGTCTCACATTCGCAACAGAATTGATTCATTGGAATCCAAGGTAACTGATATTCAAGCCTCTCTTTCCTTAATTTTAAATTTGTTATCAACTTCTGATGTCAAAAAGGGGGAGAAGGTAAGTCAGACAAAATGTACACCTGAACTAGTATTGAGAAGAAATAATAATGATGACAATACTAGTAATGATGGTGATGATATGGTATTTCAAAGAGAAACCTCTGATACTGCTATGATGAAGTCTACAATTCAAACTTCTCAAAGTCAATCCACGGAGTCAACTCATGTTTCTGGTTCTGGAGTTAGAACAGTAAGGACACTGGTGAAATCTCAGATCCTGACGGAAGAGCAAATCCTGACAGGTGATCAAATCCTGATGGCTGATCAAATCCTGACACCTGGTCATGGACAAACACTCTCTACAATTCCTGAAGGTGATGAAGATGTTCTTATTGAAAATCATGAAGATGCTGCTAATCTATTCCAGAAGTTCAAGACAAGAGATGGTAATGTTGTTACTCTTTATCACACTGATAAAAGAGTTCAACAGTTATTTGCAAGAAAGGCACTTTCTACTACTAGTGAAGAATATCCCGATCTCTCACATGAAGAATTCTTAATTCAACAAAGAGAAATGATGGAGAGTTTTAAGAATCCTACTCCTGCTAGAGGTAGAGGAGGCAGAGGTAGAAGAGGTGCAAAAAGAGGTGCAAATAGAGGAAGAAGCTAATCAATTCAACATATGCCTAGACCGAAAAGGTCTAGAAGTCTATGTATAGAAGAAATCCCTGAGATTACTCAAATTCTAGTAGTTCCTGACCTATCTACTTTTGGTGATGATGGAATTATTGAAGAACCTGAATTAAGAAGAAAAACAAGACAATCAACACTCATCAGTAATACAGCTCAAATTCCAGATTCTAATCCTGACATTGTTCAAGATCCTGATGAATCTGAAATTCTACAAGAGGTTGATTTGTTAATCTTATCTACTGTGGTTGATTCACATAATGAAGAAGTAGATGAAGAAGAAGAAAGAAGAAGAAAAGAAGTAACAAGAACAACAAATAGAGATTTCAATCTCTATGTGCAAAAGCTTAAACATTCAAATAAAAGGTTGTGGAGAAATTCAAGTAGACAACAACCTCAGTTAGAAAGAAGCCATGTTCTTGAGAGGGAAAAAGACAAGAAGTGGAAGAACATTGACACACTTAGGTGTGATAGACCTATCAACTATCATTCTGGTGGGATTATAACAAGTGTCTCCAGTGTTGCTGATTTTTCTGATTCATTTAGATCCAAAGCACTCTGGTTACAGATGTTTTCAAGTCTAAAGCAAATGTCACACAACTCAAGAGGAGGTATTGGACACAGGGATGCTGAATTTCTGAATATACCACATGTTGATCCTCATGCTTTGACTGAAATTGGAGGTATTTTAACTTCTGAACACCTGAACAATTTATTGGCTGTTGATATAGTTATAGATTGTCATGATGGTACTGAAAAGAAAGAAAAGCTTCTGTATTTCATGAAAGATGGTAGTGTGAAGGTGATGACCATTCAAGAGTTGTTGGTTAAAACTATAAAGGAACTAAAATATGTTCATTATCTGCTAAGATGGAAAAACAAAGTGTGCAAAGAATGGAGTGATATGATTCTGTCAACAATTAAGAGAAGATTTGATGAAGGAAGACATTTCAATGGTGATTATACTCCCATGTACTTAAATCTAAGAGGTCAAGATGTGGAAATGCAAAGGGGCACTGCTGTTAAAGAAATGACCTTTGGCATGACTCAACTTAATCTTAATCCTGATGGGAAGGAAATTGCTTATCTTTTGCTTGAAAAGCACAGTCTACAGAGAAGCTCTATACAGAATCTCAGAGCAGCTATCTTTCAGATAAATGAGGAAGATGAAGAACTCAAAGATCTTAAAGAAAGACTAATTCAAATTCTTGAAGACAAGGAAGAAAGTCTACTGTCAAACTTCTTGAAGATGAATTTGTTCTATCAAAGAATCTGAACAGATAAGTTGTTACTGTAAATACTTGTACATTTTGTAAATAAGTTTTTGACATCATTGAATCTAGGAATCTATACTTTATTTTACAAAGTATGAGATTGGGGGAGATTGTTAGATCAGGATTCAATGATCATCAGGATCTAGACTCAACTGATCAGGATTGCTGACGTCATCAGTATTTGCTCAAGCGTCAGTATCAGGATTGCTATCAGGATTACTATCCGGACTATGATCAGGATTGATCATCAGGACTAGAAGCTGATCAGGATTAAAACTTTGAGTTATTTATGGAGTCTAGTTAAAGAAGGAAGTTTATTTTGTCGGTTCCTAGTTTATAGGAATGAAGCTGTCGGTTAGGATATGTTTCAATATAGTTGGTAATTGATTCAGACTTATCTTGTAATCGATAGAGAAGCTGTGTAGTATATAAACACAGTTTAGGTTTTGATTTTACATCAATTAAAAATACACGAGTATATTGTAACCTAGAAGCTCTCAAGAACATCAGAATTTTTTGAGAGAGTTTGTAACAGTTTTATACCAGATTTAATAAAGTTGTTATTATTCTTTTATATTTGTAATCTATATTTTATTAAGTCGAGAATCTTATACAATTGTTTTCAACCCCCATTCTACAATTGTTATTTACTAGGCAACAAATAATGTCACTAACTGGGTTCACCTATGAGAAGAACAACTTCAAAGCTCTGGTGGACTTTGAGGAAAAGAGCTCATCACATCACACTATGACGAGGTTCATTCAGAACTGCAGGCTCTCCAAAGCTATGCTTGAAGCCCCCACTCTTTATTTTGAGGTAATTGAAGCTATTTGGGAATCGACAGTTTTTGATTCTGTGAATGCTACAATTACTTTTGTTCTTCAAGGTAAGGAACATGTGATTAATGGTGATGTCATTTCTGCTTGCTTGAATTTACCTGATAACAATAGGTTGGAGAAGCATAGTGATAATGATATAGTTAACATGCTGAATATGATTAACTATGCTTTACCTACTGATAATCTGAGTAAAATTCAAAGAAAAGGAATGGTCAAAGAATGAAGCTTTTTCTTTGATGCCATTCTAAAGGTGTTTTCTGGTAAGATTAACAATTATGATGCTGTTGTTGCTTCCATGCTAGATATTGCTTTCATGCTTCTTAATGATAGCTTTTTCAACCTAGGATCTCTGATTCTTTATGAATTAGGTGCTAAGTTAGGAAACAAAGCATCTAGAAGCAAGAATATCTATTATGCTAGATTCTTTATGATGCTAGCTAACCATGTAGAAAGCAACCTGGTGATCCAATTCCCTGCAAACTCCAAGGAGTGTTGGGTTCAGAATAAGAGAGTCCTTGAGGACTTGAATAGGATGAGCCACAACAGGGAAGTTCCATTGGTGTATCCACCAATTGTCATTGAAGCTCAAGAGGCACAGGTGAGTCAGGTAATCTCCTCAACTGTTCCTACCTCTGTTGTTGTTTCTTTGATTCCAAGTATCACAATGGAGACTAGAACTGTCCAACAGTCTCCTACCCAAGTGGTCACCACCATTCTTCCCAAATCAAAGTCTAGAAAGCAAACCTCAGGTGCTTCTCAAAAGGCATCTGTTGCAAAAACTACCAAAACCCTTGAGGGGAGTGTGAAGGAGGTAGTGAGAGGTGAGGGAAAGGGTGAACATCAAAGAAACCCCAAGAACAAGGAGGGTGAGATAAGTGTGTCCTAGCCTAGCCACTCTGTATCTTCTCAAAAGGATGCAGTGGTTGAAAAGGAAAATATCACATCCCTAGTGGCATTCTCCCAAAAGGATGTTACTATTGAAAAGAGTCCCCAACCAGGAACACAGAACAAGAGGGATAGGGACACAAGCAGCCTCACAGATACAACCATGGCCTATTCAAGGAGAAAACGGTCTAAACCATCTGGGGTTACACAGGAATCACACACAGTGTCTGTGACACCATCTCAAATTCAGTTTGATGTGGCTCCAGTAAATGTGGAGTCACAGCCCTCCTCTCTAATCATTCAAACTGAAACAGAAGCACCAAGCTCACCCACTCTCTCTCTCTCTGGATGTGGATATGATTCACACATCACTTCCTGATTCTCCATATTTAACCTTCTTGGAGAAGCCCCACTCTGAAATTGGTGATCATCATCTTATAGATGATTTGTTGGATCACCAATCTATCATTTCTCAGACTCTGGCTAAATTTGTGGCTTCAAATCTCAAATCAATCTCCACAGATTCCGCCTTAGTCTCCATTTCGAGAGCTACTTCTTTTCCTTCATCTACGGATATCTCTCATCCGTTGACAAGTGTTTGTCAGTCTACGGATATGCCCCAAGTCAGCTATCCGTTGACATCCATTTCTACTGCCTCTACGGATAACCCTTCCACACTTACACTTCAAACTTCAAGTATTTCTACTTCAAGTGTGGATGAGTTAGCAGTAGTTCAAACACTTCTAGGATTGAGGGAATGGAGTGAAGCAACTGAGAGTGAGAGGCTGGTTTTCAACCAGGCAAAAGGAGAGGAAGAGCAAGAGAGACAGACTATTTCTTCCATTCTGGTAAAAGTGAGCAATGAGAGTTCCACCTTAGTAGGTGACGGTGAGGGTGTGAGAGGTGTGAGCCAGGGGGAGCCCCTGATGCAAGAAAAGAGAGAAAATGAGAGAAAAGCAGGTACAGGAGAGATAAGGATGGAAGACTCAGCCATTGAAAGTGAGTCAATGGATGTCAGTGATGCAGACAGGGAAAGACTGTACCAACTTGAATACCAAAATGCGTTGGAACAAGTCAACCTGAATGCTGAGACATTTACTCATCATGACCAAGCCTATCAAGTCTTGGCTGGAAAGGGCAATGTGGAGGCAGAACGGATGTTGAATTTAGTACACACAATTGAATCAATGTCTAGAGCAAAGGAAGCCATTCAAAATCTGCCTCCAGGAGCTGGTGAAGATTTCAGCTATGATGAAGACAGTGATGATTCTGAGAGTGGTAAAGGAGGAGATGAAGGCCCTTCCAGTCTTCAAGAGATGCCCTTCCACCAAGTCAGTCATTCTCAGGAATCATCAAAGGGAATATGATGAAGCTAAAACATCAAATTCACAGCATGCCACCTCAGTTCAAAACTTTGTGGCATCACTTCAGCTTCATCAAGCCCACATCCTGCAACAAAGAGCCAGCACTGATGATATCAAGAACCATCTGGATGGGGTAAAGGATGTTTTGGCAAGACGAATTGATGTTGTTGCTCCTTCTACATCTCAAAGATGCAAGCAAGACAAGCTGGTAAAGGATGTTGCTGCTCTTACTGGGAGAATGGATAAGATGGAAAATCAAATGGACACCTTCTTGGCTAACCAAAATCTACAGACTCAGCTTCTGCAACAGTTGCTGCAGTCAACTATTGTCACTCAAACCCTTGATGATAACAAAAAGGGGGAGAATTCAAGTAAGGGGGAGAGTGCACTAGTGGTCTTTACAACTCAAGGTGTGCCATCAAGTCAGGGGGAGTCACCTCAAATTATAGCTAATCCGAGTGAGTTTCAACTCACAAAGGTGGTCTCTCCTCGAGCTGAGAATGTCCAAATGTTTCTCAACTCTGAAAATCTGATCAATGAATCCATCTTCTAGGCCGTGACTTCATCCACAAGCAGCCATCCTGTCCACACAACAATTCTGAAGGTTCTCACCCCTGACACCATTGTTCTGCAAAGTAATTATGATGCTGAACACTCTAGTGTCAAGGAGTTTGAACCTCTCTTCAGTGGCAGGACTGGATCACCACCTAAACATCATGGCAAGAACAAACTAGAGGTGGACTTTCCACTTCCTAAGCCTGATGAGAAAAAGGTGCTAGCAACTCTTATCATGGATCTCAAAAATTCCAAAGATGTAATGCTGAGACAAGGGCTGGCTGTTATCTATAGAAATGACAAAGAACTTCACATCACAAGCAGCCACCCCAGGTTCAATGAAGCAAAGACAGAAGAGATTTCCAGGATAAGGAGAGAAGCCAATCCCCAGGGTTATGAATCTACACCTGAAAGACTGGCTAGATTAGCCCAAGAACTAGAGAGGGAATTGGAGGAAGAAAGTAGTGAGGCTGAGGTGGAAAAGGCCCCTACTAAGAAGAGGTTGAAGAAAAGGAAGACAGTGCCTAAATCCAAGCCCCCTAGATGGAAGAAGAGATCAAATAGGCCCGTCTCTCCTGTGAAGGGAGAAGAGAGAAGAGATACACAGATGAGGATTGTCTTTGAAGATTCTGTCCCAGCTTCAGCCCAATCTCAAGTCACCTTCCATGGAACTCCTGTGGAATTTAAAGAAGAACATATTGAGCTTGAAGACCTAGTGTTTCCTAAGATCTTAATTGAGAAAGAAAAGACATCAAGGAAAAGGACACTAGTCAAGAAAGCTCAACATGGACCAATCAAGCTTAATGTTGCACCAAAAGTTGCCAAACCAGTTGAGAACAAGGCAGACTTTTTGTACATTGCAGAGATACATGAGTACTCAACCATGGATCTATTCCTTGAGGAAGTTAGTGAAATCAGAGGCATAGACAAATTCAGAGAGTTGCCCGAAAGACTAACTTTTGTCTACAAAGGAGGAAAGGTGAGAGCATGGCCCCTGCAACAAGTGCTGAATGAAGGATACTCTACCTTGGTGAAAGTCTTTTAGGCTTCAAAAATCTAAGGGGATTCTCTGAGGTTGCCATGGGTGTTGTGTTAAAGAAGATTGAGGAAATAAGGAACAACTGGAACTCTCCTGATTGTTTGCCAATGAAGCTGAAGATCCCTTTTAATGGACAAAGAATTCATCTTCAACCTTACTAGATGATGGAATTCAAGGATTAAAAGGGTTGTAGAAGATTCTTTAGAATTGAAGATAAACTGTCTAAGGCCAACAATAGGTATCTTAGATGGTTGCAAGACAAGCTGGATCCAAAAATTGCTGAAGAAGATGCATTCTACAGAAAGCTTCAAGAACAAATCCAGGCAAACTATGCTAAGGAAGGGAGACAGAAGATTCAACCTCCAAGAGAGAAGAAAAGAAATTGATTCTGCTCAGACTAAAGGAGCACGCTCTATGTAACTATCTTTACTCTTCTGATTTTCAATTCATGTAGCTTGACATAATTTTTACTGCTAATATCCATATGATGAAAGTGGTTTTTTTTTATCATCAAGACTCTTAATTTATGTCTGATTCTCAACCAGGCATAAATTGGGGGAGATTGTTAGGAACTATGTTGTTTCTTGATGATAACCAAACTGACTTAGTAAAAATTGTTCAAGTATACGTAGCCATCAATGGATAGCTTACCATTGAAGTATCCATTGAAGTATCCGTAGATGGGTAGCTTATCTACGGATAAGATCAAATGTAACATGCTTGTAACAGCCCCAAATCCGGGGTCAGGGATTTAGGGTTGTCACAATCCATGTACTCCTTGCCTTACCTGTAATACTCACACCATTCATAATTTACCTGCTCATGACCCCACAACATATGTCTCTCACACACACACACACACACAGGTTAGAGTCTCAGAAACGACACAATACAACAATTGCGGAATAAATAACTTTTATTACAATACCCAAATGTCTTTTGAATCTGTTACTGATACAATTTCTAAGTATTGTTACATTACCAACTTAGCCTTCTGATGCTCACAATCCTCTTATACCATTCATGTCTATACATGAGTTGAATACCAAAAGCTGTAGCCTGATTCGATTAGTTCGTACTACTCTCGGGATCACTGCTAGAAACTGTTTACGGAAACGCCTTGCGAGGTATGTGCCGACCCATTGGCATCCTGCTTCGCTGCTATATAATATATATAAAACAATAGCAAGAGTGAGCGATAGCTCAGCAAGGAAATGAAAGTATGGCATAATTCTGCCTTTAACTCAACCCAAAATAAAGCGAGTATAAGACAATAATTTGTCAAAATATCTCGATACTGAAATTATATCCTTATCGGAATGTATTCCCAAAAACAGTACCATTATGGTACTTCAAATATCATTTCCATAATATTTCTGCAAACTTTCGATATTCAAACTATGAACAAAGTTCTAGTATAAAAGATGAGGTTTCAAAGGAAACCAAATATAACCTTTCCAAAAGTATCTGCTATGTAAGCAGAATATCAACACATATTTTAAAAGATGAAGTTATAAGGTGATTCAGTATAAACAACTCCCTTACCATAACCCATGTTATGTAAGGTATCCACAGAGTCATAACTCATAAATAAAAGATGAAGTTATAAGGTGATTCAGTATAAACAACTCCCTTACCATAACCCATGTTATGTAAGGTATCCACAGAGTCATAACTCATAAATAAAAGATGAAGTTGCATGAATTTATTGTCACTTCATTTTCAAACACTTTCGACCCCCTGCCAACATGATTGGTTTTTCATCCCAATACATGTTGCAGGAATATCCAAAATGGATGATGAACTAATACTGGAGTTGCTACCGCGCCCGTTGTGCCTAACCTTGCTATGATCAGTAGCAGGTCGCACCGCTCAAATATGTTTTCTACATGTAGATGGAAGAATCACGACGGCCTGACATTGTCTACCGCCTTCCAGTGACCTCCCGGCCCATTTGGGGCCATAAAAGTTGGATGGGTCAATCGCAACTGGACCACTTACACCACTCCTAGTTCAGATGAAATCCATGACTCTGAAACGTAAAGGTCATCCTCCTTTCCCCAAGTGTAACACTTGTTGATACGACTCCACTAAGTAGTTATATCTAGGTTGGAAAGGAAGATTCCCCAATATTTCCCAAGCTAGGCTTGTTAATGGATATCGACTTGTTCCAGGAATTTACCCCTCGATCGTTGAGGTGGTAACACAATATTTGACTTGCAGCAATTACATAGCTTTGAGAAAATATCTGTCCCCTGACAGTTTTGAGTTGAGAGTTTAAAAAGAGTAGCAGTCACTTAAATCAGGTTTCCCATATTTTTGATAGTTGAGCGAGCATTTAAATCCTCTTTAAAAGACAGATTTAAACGGAAAAACATTGTTTTGGAAACCTCTTTTTGATTGGAAAACACTTAATAACATTTATTAAACAAGTAAACCTTCAAATGAATATTCGAAAATAATATTCATCAAATAAACAATCCTCGAATGAATATTTAGAAATAATATTCATTAATAAATAATCCTCAAATGAATATTCAAAAATAATATTCATTAATAAATAATCCTCAAATGAATATTCAAAAATAATATTCATTAATAAATAATTCTCAAATGAATATTCAAAAATAATATTCATTAATAAATAATCCTCAAATGAATATTCAAAAATAATATTCATTAATAAATAATCCTCAAATGAATATTCAAAAATAATATTCATTAATAAATAATCCTCAAATGAATATTCAAAAATAATATTCATTAATAATTAATCCGCAAATGTATATAAATAATATTCCTTAAATAAAATAATTAACCCTCGAATAACAGTTACCCGATATCTTTATCGGAAAATAACCTTTAACATATACCGAAATATAATTACTTCTGATCTTAGAGAAAATCACCCGCCCTTATCCTAGGGCAAATATAAAATCCTGGCTTCTAACTAATATCCCATATCTAGCTTAGAAGCCCATAATCAAATCATTTTCAAATAATAACCTTCGAATGAGGTAATATTCAAATAACATTCCTCAAATCATTTCCAGGTAATTAATACTTTCTAGAAATATAATTAATGTTTAATAATAGCAGTCCTCAAAATAATTAGTACACTGCCGCTGGAATCCCTCCGGGTTTCTACGGCTATCTCCATATCTCAAATACTGACTCCCGGTCTAGAGTCGAAAACAAGAAGTATGCTCTTATCTCTAGAGCTACAAGGTACACCGGTTTATAACTACTTTATCTCAAAACTCATATATAAACCAAAATCAAACTCTATATATAACATGTATCGCAAAATTGTATAACTCCACACATGGCAAAAGCAGTAATATATAATCAATACTTCAAAGTATAGATTTATAAAACTTGCCACAATACTTGCAACAAAGATTTGGTATATAAATTGGGAATACACAAGTATTGAACATTGGAAAATATACCTACTCTGAATAATAGAGTAAGGTTTAGTAAACTTGCCTGATGCTCGAGAAGTGATAGGGGTTCGCGACGATGCCGGACAATCTAGACAAAGTCAAACGAAAACACACGGTTAATTCCCTCGATAAACCACTTATAACTCAATGCTTAAACACGTAAGCGAAACACAACCAAGGCATTACTAGCTCGTTATAGGCTCATACTAAGTCCATGTTTAGTCGACAATTACTTCAGTCGTAGGTTTAGTCCGAAATCGATCCTCGAATACAAGTTATACTTAACCATTTTCAACATTGGTTCCTAAGTCATGCTCTTAAAGGTTTTCACTTGCGCAACCTCGGCTAACACATTTTTATAAAATCGGAAAATAATCTTTTGGACTCGAAACCTTCGTACAAACCTTCGTAACTGCCCTTGACACTTCAATACAAAATTTCATATTTTAAAACAACTCTTAAGGGTCTCAAACATAGCCACAAAGTTGGTACATTTCTGCAATCTCATTCCTTGAACCACTTTCACTACAATGGTCATATCTCATAAACCGTAAATCGTAATGACATGATTCTTGCGCTCACATAAACTAGAAACAAATCTCTACACACTCATGTTCATAACTGAACCAAAAGAGGCAGTTAGGTTTTCTGATTCTAGGCAGTTTATAGAGTTACCGAAAATCGGGCATTACGACGGCTTAAAATCGAATAATCCTATTTTGTCACAACATAACCAAGCCACACCGGGCATACCATACATCTACAACCTCAACAAACAACCATCATACACCTCTAAGATCAGTGGGGAGGCTCAAATCCAACACCCATTATTTTACACATTCAAACAAATCCAAATAATCACTAAATCACTTAATCATGATATTAACTTTACATGAACATCAAAACCACTTTAAAACTCATATAAAACTCAAAGGGGCAGAGGTTTATACCTTCCTCCAAGCTTGATTGCTGCTATATTCCTTATGTAACCTTAGATCCTTGCTTAATACAACCTTTGGAAGCCACAAACTCAATATCAAAAGCAACAAAGCAAAATACAAGTTACTATTCATCATCTTCTCCAACTGTTACTCACTGAAATCGAAGGGTAAATCACAGAGGTGAGGCGAGCGCTTACCATGGTTGCGTAGAGCTTCTCGAGAGCTTCGATTTGAGTGGTGGAACGCCAAAAACGGACCACGGAATCTCAAGTTATGATCATTTCTTTCTCTCCCATTTTTCTTTCTTCTTCTCTCCCGAAATTTCTCTTCCTTTTTCTTTTTCTTCTTATCTTGTTTAATTACTTGATATTTATCCAATGTGGTGAGTCATCACCCTTGGTCTCTTCTTGTCTTGACACTTGGCAAGCATGCATTGGCTTGGAATAAAGTAGCTTTTCTGGTTCGTTTAATTTCGTAGAACGCTCGCAAGGTTTCTCGAGGGTTCTATCGAGGTATTTTACCGAAATCGTTCTCGATACTTCTAATTCATTTATCAAATCCATATCCATAGAATTAATAATTTAAATCCTTAAATATCCTCAAATAATAATTATTTAGTCCGTTTTTGGTGAAATTTCGGAGAAAACGAAAAATGCTATTTTTCCGATTCTGACAGCTTCTGCATTCTTTTATTTCCATCGTAGATCACTAATGCGACTTTGAAAGTTTATTATATCGTCCCGCATATAGGGTGGTCTGAAAAACTTTTAAATGAAGAGTTACTATTCATCAGTGGTTTTTCTATAATCCTTTGGATCAAAATCCGTTCCAATATTCCTGATCTATTTTCTCTTTACTCTTTGCACTTAGAAAACGTTCTAGTGATTTCTCGGGCGTACGCTATCTTGTTTACGGAGTTGTCGGATGTATTCCAGATATTGATTTGGATGACATAAAAATACTTTCCTTCCCTGGAGTATTGTATTCTTATCTTCCAGATTGATTGTTCTTATTTATATGTCAGTCCATTCTTACTATTCTCAAAATGTTTGAAAACCGAAATTCATATTCATTTCATAACTTGATTCTCAAAGTCATTGCCACTATCCATATTTACATCAACATATAATAAAAGTTTTAATTCTACCCAAAATCTGGGGTCTTACAATGCTTGTGTATTTCTGATGTTGAAGTTGAATTAGTCTTGATAGGTTAATTAAGTCATGTTGACTATCAATAGATATGTAGAATAGGGAGGCGAATTATATATAGTCGATGCCTTGTAATTCTGCATACATGAAGTTGACTGTCTACGGATAGCTTGACTAACCGTCTACGGATATGGATACTGTACTGTCTACGGATAGTAGTACTGGCTGATCAAGAAACTACCAACGGATACAACTCAGATAGCTTCTATGGATACTCTCTGTACCTGTGAAAAGGACAGCGATGTCAGAGCACATGGGTTGACAGACTACACAGAGCATGGAAGCCAGTATTTCTGGAAAAGTGACAAGAAGAAAGAAGCATTCTGTTTGCATGGTCCAATGTAACATTTCCTTAAAAGACAATCAGCCAAGAAAGGGAAGCTACAAACACGGATCACTGTTCGGGATGGAGAAACAAGGATTCTGAACACATGTACTTTTTGTATTATTAGCTGTTCAAGTATCTTTGTAAACTTGGGTTATATAATCAAGTTGTAGCATAACTCTAGAATTTGAGAAATCAGGTTTTAGCAATTTAGAGAGCAAAAAGCAGTATCCTTGTAAATTGCTGAAGTTAGAGTTATGTATTTGCAGCTGTGTGTTTATTCGTAAACATCACAAAGATTTCTTCAATAAAAATCTCTCAGGTGGACAAAAACAATCCACCTGAATTTTTAATTCTTGTATCCTTGTATTTGTGTTTCTATTCTTGTTTTACTTTTCATATTTTCATTATCAAGAACGAAAAGTTTTCAAGATTGTATTCAACCCCCCGTTCTACAATCTTGGTTCAGTGTCTGGGAATAACAACTTAGCTTGTTAATGTCTAGAGATGATCAACTATTTAATATCAGTGAGAAAAGTAGCTTGCCATCTCATTGAATATTACTCAGAAGATCATTTCTAGACGACTTCACTTAGTGCATAACATCATTCAATTGTATTGACTTGTCATGATAACTAAAACAAAACAAACAAATAAAACACATAAAATAAACAAATAATTCCAGAGATTTAAATCACTGGCTGCATGCATTTAACACATATATGTAAGAGAGTAAGAAATCATTACCTACCAAACTCATTTATAAACTCAAGTGAGTTGCTGCATTAAGAGCATTGACAAAATATCTGGTTAAATGTTGTTCCCTTGGAACACAGTGTAGTTCCACTACAGCATGAACATCACTTCTTCCAATAGCATGATGCATGAGGTTTATGTACTTGACTCTTTTGAGAAATGCTTAAATGCTTCAGCTGCATTTTTTATTTGTCCTTAAGCTAAGCATTTCTTCTGAGCCATAACCTGAACTTATTTCCTTGAAATTGGCATGAATTGTGCTATGTCTTCTTGATTAGGAGTTTATCCTACAAGTATCAACATCTAGACAACCAATTAGAGCATAAAAAGTATCTCTTGGATTATCAAATACTGAATGATTGATAATCTTTTGAGATACCACAAAGATTCCAAGAAAAGTTAAGGTACTAGTACATAAACAGGTGGTTAACATAATTTCTAGCATTCTGTTACTTAGGCTCTGTTTGACATTGCTGTTGCAGACAACAACAACAGTTTTTTTTTCTGAAAAGCAGCTAAAAAGTGTTTGGTAAAATTTAAAAGCTGCTTTTCTGAAAAGCGTTTTTGGCTGAAAAGCTGCTTTTAAAGAAAGCATGGTCCCCTATGCTTTTGAAAAAAGCTGTTTTTCAGCTTTTGCAGAAGCAGCTACTGATTCCAACATCAAAACTCACCAAAAACATTAATTTTTTATATTATACACCAAAACATGCATATATCAAAATATTACCAAACAGTTATCTGATTTTCACAACAGCACTTATTTTAACAGCACTTTTTTCAACAACACAACAATTTTTAACAGTAATCCCAAACAGAGCCTTAGTCATGAGGAAGATCACCAATTATCTTTTCAAAACACAAATGTCCTACCAAGGTATTCAATTCAGTAATATCAATAATTGGTATGAGAATTATTAAAAGAATACTTACTTATCTCCTTAGAACTTCTTTGCATGATATTTTCAGCATAACAACAAAGCTACTGATCAGTGATGCTAGATATTACGTAAACTACACGTATCTCAGCTAAGGATAAGACTTGCAAGGGCTGAGATTTAGATTTTAATTTTCTACAAATATAGACACTGTCTTTTTACACTATCCGTAGAGGAGCAAAAATAGTATCCATAGATGTATAAAATTTGTCTACGGATAGTCAGTATCCATAGACATAGCAAAGAAACAAATCCAGTGTTATGAATGACTATCTACGGATAAGGATATCCATCGATACAGTAAATTTTGACTTAGACAAAATTTTCACTCCTTCTGGAAAACTTAGTTTTCAAGAAGATCATTTAAACACTGGCTACACATAAGACATTAAGAAAAATTTTGAAATTTGTTCGTACCTCACTTACTTACCATTCTGAAGAGGATGGTTGATAAGCAGCTTGGTACTAATGTCTTCTTCACGAGTCACACTTGGATCAAAAGGTATTTCCACTGCACTGTCCAACACAGAATCCCTTTTGAGAGACTTTGAAGAACCTGATCTTAGCACAGTAGATTTAGAGATTTGCAAGACAGATGTTCCACTCATTTCTTTAACCATGACTTTGACTCAAGGAGAAAGATTGGATGTCCAGGAAGTAGACATGCTGATTTGTAGGAGCTGGAAGATCTTGCCTTGATCCAAGTGAACATCTAATTCCTTCTTATGGTAGGTGCGGGTCTTGAAGATGTTAAGAATATTCTCATCAGTATGATTACGTGAGGTTGATCTTTAACTAAAAGAAACTCCCCCTAAGTTCATTGGGGTGATAACTCAAAGTTGTGATCCACCTACGGATGTTTCACTTTGGCTTCTTACGGATGCTCCATTTTGGCTTCCGACGGATGCTCCATTCTGGCTTCCTACGGATGCTCCATTCTGGCTTCCTACGGATGCTCCATTCTGGCTTCCTACGGATGCTTTAATTGGCTTCCAATCAGATGCTCCACTTATCCTTTCTATGGATGACTCATTTGGACTTGAATCATTCATAGTCTAGGATAATACTCATGGAGATACTGATCCATCCACATAATCATCATCTTCTTCATACCAAGAACCACCTTCCATTTCAAACCTAAATATGAGAATTCCAGAAAATCTCTCATCAATAAGCTTGATTTATCTGGTGATAAGTGGATTTTTATCCACTTGGAATGCTTCATATCGGCTTAAATTGATGACTTGAACTCAAGTATGTGGTGTGTTTAATGTGTTTTCATTAAGTTTTGCAGAACCAAGAGTTGGAGGTTAATGTGATTAAAATTCGGATTTTCCGGGTAAGGTGCGAAGCTCTCACGGTTTTGGCCATATCTGGAGTTCTACAAGTCCGATTCTGACGATCTTACAGCTCACGCGAAGAGGACAACATTTTCTATAATTCTGGACAGAAGGTACGGCGCGGCAGCGCCGTGTTTGTGCTTGCTTATGGCGCGGCAGCGCCGTGGAAAAAGGAGCAGAATTTGTCTGGCGCGGCAGCGCCACTTTCCTGTGTATTTGTGGCGCGGCAGCGCCGGGTACTCTGACGGAATTTCCTGTTTTGCCCTAATTGCTGATTTTTCAAGGAAAAGTTAAAAAAATTCAATTCCATACGACTTGTTGCACCTGGAGGCCTATAAAAAGAAAGAAAACCCTAGAGATCAGGAGAGATATATATCACGTATCATATACGGAGTTGAAAAGCACGAAGAAGCAAGGAAGAAGATAGTTTCAATTTATTCTTGTATTCTTTCTATCTTGTGGATGCTTGGTTTGGGTGTATTCTTTAGAACCTTGATATTTATTCAATATAATTCGTTTCTTTCATCATGTTTACATTAGAACCCATGGTGACGATTAGTTTGATTATGAACTAACTCGTTGTCATGGGGTTTTAGCGGATTTATTCATGAAGTTCATTTGTTGAATTTTCTCGATGCCTATAGTGTGATTGATGTGATATCCTATCATGGTTGTTTTAATTCGTTATAGGAGAGTAGCTAACTCCTGTAATTGTGTGTTAATTCTTATTGAAGCGAAAGTGGATTTAAGAGTTTAGAACTTGCCATGCTAGCATAGGTTTATGCGTGAGAATATCATTCGTAATTAGTGTCGTAACTCTAACCGTTTTATGACGACTATGTGATCAATTGAATGCTTGTACTTCAACCATTATGTTTTCAATCTTTATAGACATATAGGGACTAAGCATAATTGGAAGACTAAGTGATTTCTATCTTTATTGTGGATATTATTTAGGATGGTATTTGTGCAACGAAAGTTGGCTTATATCAGTTTTGTGTGTTCGATCAGGTATTAATAAATCACATGAAAAGGCTAGAGAATTGGAAACTATAGATGGATTGTTTAATGAAGTTAGGATCCCATGTTTTATTCTCATAAGTAATATATCAGCAATCTTTAGTTTAATATAGTCTTGATAATTTGTTTAGTTAATTTAGTTAATCAAAACACAATTTGATACTTGTCTTAGCATTGAACGATAGCCATACATTGTTGCATAAGTGCATAACTATAATAACCATAGCAGTCTCTGTGGGAACGAACTCTACTTATTCTTATATTACTTGTGACCGCGTATACTTGCGTGATATTGTGTGAACAAGTTTTTGGCGCCGCTGCCGGGGACTCGGTGTTATTTATATAGTTATGTGCTTGTCATCAGTGGTCGTTAGAGTTCACTGACTCGGATTGTTTTTCTAACCTATCTTGTTTAGTTCGGTGTGTTTCAGGTACTTGAGTGTTTGAAAATGGCAGGCAAGGAGTTGCCATGGTGGGCATATTCGAGGACATCCATGCCTCAGCAATGTGAGCAATGTTTGGGCGTTCATGAGGCCTCACAATATTGTTACTACGAAGGAGTTGATCCATATGTCACTTATGAGGAACAACCATATTCTCAATACCATCCTCAACAGTACCAACAAGATGTTCCAAAAATGTCATATTTCTTTGGTAGTGAAGAGTTTCAACATCAACAACATACTCCTACTTTTCAGTCAGCTGAGGTTGTTGATATGGAGGAGATTAGGATGCTTGTAAAGAGTAACGAGGAGTCTTTAAAATCTTTGGAGACACTCGTTGCTCAAGCTGTGAGATCCTTGGAACAAGAGACTATGGAGGAGATTAGGATTCTTGCAAAGAGTAACGAAGAGTCTGTCAAAGCTTTGGAGCCACTAGTTGCTCGAGCTGTGAGAGCCTTGAAACAAGAGAATCAACGAATCATCCTAGAGGCAATTCCAGGAAATAATGGTGACTTGGAGCAAAGTACTGTATGCATAATTGAAGAAGGCAAATTCCAAGGTGAGGTGAGCGTTCACAAGCCATGTGAAGAATTTGATCATGCTAGTATGGTGGATGATTTGGAAAGGGCACTATATGGGACAGACACTAATGAGCTACACAAATTTCAAGAATTGGTATGTGCGTACCAAGAGGCTGATGACCATGGGAAAGATGCAGGTCTTCTACTTGTCTCAGAGTATAAAGATGGAGGTAGCGCATTAGAGCCATTGGAGGAAGTTCTCTTTGAGGAACCAAAGGCTTCAACAACTTACATTTACCCTCCTCCATTATATTCAAGCGAAGCCCGCAAATGTGTGTTGTTCTACAAATTGACAAATTTTGGGTCAACCGATGAAGGCATTGGAATAGGACATAGTTGTTATACGAATAGGCCAAGCGAGGAGAAGGGGCAGAAAGTGTGCCGCCGTGATGACGATGAAGTCTCACGAAGAGATGACCAGGCCAACTATTATCATCCTTAATGGAGACTTGGACGTAGTCAAGCTAATTGACTCTAAACAAGCGCTGTGTGGGAGGCAACCCACGTGTTTCGGTATTTTTAGGTATGTTTCCTACTATTCCTTGTATTTATTTACATTCAATGGGGACATTGAATATTTTAAGTTTGGGGGTGATGTGTGGGTTGGTAGTGTTAGTGTGTGTCTCATGTAGGATTCATGTAGGATTCATATTGCATATGTAGTTGTAGTTCATTCGTAGTTTTGCATGTTTATGTCATATAGAGCATTCTGTTTTGCATTTTTGTTTATCTATTATGTGAGTCCATTTAGTTGCATTTGCATAGCATGCATATTTCATGATCCCGTAGGTCTTGACTATTTCCGTTAGTGAGTCGATGTTGATGGGAGTGTGGTTATGATGAATAGAGAGCTGATTAAGTTCCTAAGAAATTGACTTGCATGCCAGAAACAATTGTAAATTCACAAGTCTCATTGGTTGCTTTTAGATTTGATCAGACCATGCTTGTTTGGTGTTAGAATTTAACCACTTGTTTACATTTAGAATGTTGGCTAGATTCTTGAAAACGAAGGAGCACTTATGTATAAGTTTGGGGGAAACCAGGGATTTCATGCTAGTTGTAATAAAGGCTAGGCGTCAAATGGCTAGTAGCCGGCTCATTGAAAAGATGAGTAGTCTAGGGTGGGATAAGAAAAAGGCAAAGAGCACTCATTCCGAAATTGTTGAAAAAAAAAAGAAAAAAAAAAGAGAAAAGTTAAAAAAGAAAAAAAAAAAAAGAGTTGTTTTAGTTGTTTTATGCAGAATTGATCAGGGTGAGCTCTTTAGTACTCGAGCAAGTAAGTTCTTTGGGGACTTTGTGCCTAGTGACCTAAGACTTTTCTGGTCTGGGATCCGCTGACCTAAAGCTCGTTAAATGGGTATTATTGTATAATCCTTCCGAGGACTCATCCATTGCACGGTCAAATAAGCATGTGTGTTGTGTGTAGTTGTTTTTGTGTAATAAAGCATGAATTCTTGTCTAACTCAGATGGACTGCGAAGGTGTCTCTTAAGAGTTCTTGTGTCTAGTGTTCATTCTGTTTGTAAGCTTGTGGTTGTTTTGGTGAAGAATAGGTATGGTCTTGATTTAGTTTGGGAGTATATTGGTGAGCATTGCACACACGCACGTTTCTGTGTTTGTCTCGTTGGTCGATGGGAATTTGGTCGAACTCTGTTTGGAAGACTGTGTTCTTTGAGATGTTGGCTTGTTGATTGGTTTTGGTTGGTTTGAAGGGATCGTTGCATTTTCATATTAGTTGCATACATGCATTGGATTGTTAGTTGCATGAGTAGATGGATTTTGTGGGTACATTCGCTATAGGCCCTCACGAGACCTTACTCGTCCACTAGGGCTGCCTAGGGGTTTAAAGGGCTTGTTGCATATGCCAAATGCAACCGTGATCACCTACGGAAGTGGTACTAGTTAGTTGTATATAGTTATATTATTTATGCTTGAGGACAAGCATCGGTTTAAGTTTGGGGGTGTGATAAGTGGATTTTTATCCACTTGGAATGCTTCATATCGGCTTAAATTGATGACTTGAACTCAAGTATGTGGTGTGTTTAATGTGTTTTCATTAAGTTTTGCAGAACCAAGAGTTGGAGGTTAATGTGATTAAAATTCGGATTTTCCGGGTAAGGTGCGAAGCTCTCACGGTTTTGGCCATATCTGGAGTTCTACAAGTCCGATTCTGACGATCTTACAGCTCACGCGAAGAGGACAACATTTTCTATAATTCTGGACAGAAGGTACGGCGCGGCAGCGCCGTGTTTGTGCTTGCTTATGGCGCGGCAGCGCCGTGGAAAAAGGAGCAGAATTTGTCTGGCGCGGCAGCGCCGCTTTCCTGTGTATTTGTGGCGCGGCAGCGCCGGGTACTCTGACGGAATTTCCTGTTTTGCCCTAATTGCTGATTTTTCAAGGAAAAGTTAAAAAAATTCAATTCCATACGACTTGTTGCACCTGGAGGCCTATAAAAAGAAAGAAAACCCTAGAGATCAGGAGAGATATATATCACGTATCATATACGGAGTTGAAAAGCACGAAGAAGCAAGGAAGAAGATAGTTTCAATTTATTCTTGTATTCTTTCTATCTTGTGGATGCTTGGTTTGGGTGTATTCTTTAGAACCTTGATATTTATTCAATATAATTCGTTTCTTTCATCATGTTTACATTAGAACCCATGGTGACGATTAGTTTGATTATGAACTAACTCGTTGTCATGGGGTTTTAGCGGATTTATTCATGAAGTTCATTTGTTGAATTTTCTCGATGCCTATAGTGTGATTGATGTGATATCCTATCATGGTTGTTTTAATTCGTTATAGGAGAGTAGCTAACTCCTGTAATTGTGTGTTAATTCTTATTGAAGCGAAAGTGGATTTAAGAGTTTAGAACTTGCCATGCTAGCATAGGTTTATGCGTGAGAATATCATTCGTAATTAGTGTCGTAACTCTAACCGTTTTATGACGACTATGTGATCAATTGAATGCTTGTACTTCAACCATTATGTTTTCAATCTTTATAGACATATAGGGACTAAGCATAATTGGAAGACTAAGTGATTTCTATCTTTATTGTGGATATTATTTAGGATGGTATTTGTGCAACGAAAGTTGGCTTATATCAGTTTTGTGTGTTCGATCAGGTATTAATAAATCACATGAAAAGGCTAGAGAATTGGAAACTATAGATGGATTGTTTAATGAAGTTAGGATCCCATGTTTTATTCTCATAAGTAATATATCAGCAATCTTTAGTTTAATATAGTCTTGATAATTTGTTTAGTTAATTTAGTTAATCAAAACACAATTTGATACTTGTCTTAGCATTGAACGATAGCCATACATTGTTGCATAAGTGCATAACTATAATAACCATAGCAGTCTCTGTGGGAACGAACTCTACTTATTCTTATATTACTTGTGACCGCGTATACTTGCGTGATATTGTGTGAACATCTGGCATCATCAGAAACAACCTGTTTAGACTCCACAACAGTGTTGATTCATTGACTTAAAGCCTTGTGGGCTTTTCCAGCTACATGCACTCCTTATGAGTTGCATACCCAACCTGGGTTTTAGAGTAGATAAAAGATCCGATCTTTGACATGATGTCTTCTTAAAGTTGCAGAAGTAGATCAACACTTTCTGAGAAATGCTCCCCCTGAGTAGATGTACCATACAGTCACCCCTTCAGAAAAGAACATAAGATACCATGGATGACTACTTACTTTCCTCTACATAAGAATGTCATCTCTTAAGAAAGACAGTCAGAAATGCATATAGACGAAACCACCATTCTCAGCTTCACCTCTACTTCCTCTGAGCAAAGATCTTCTCTTCCACTCATGAATTACTTGAGAATATTTATCCAGATGTCAGTTAAACTTAACAAATGTGAAAAGTTAAGTATTCGATCATGGACTTGATGTTCTTCAAGAAATTTCCCACACAGATTCCCTTATCTCCTTTAGCTAAGCTTCTATTACTTCATTGGCTAAGGAATGTGAAAAGAGAAAACTGTTGGCTGCATTTATTCACACAATTTGATGATTCCTCCTTCAGGTGCTTGAATGATCAAGAAAACATTTTGGCTGCAATAAGTAGCACCATCCACAACTTTCCAGAGCTCAAATAGTTATCTTGATTTTCCAAGCAAAGTCTCTGCAGATTTTATCATTTGTTTCATAAGATCCTTTCACACTAAATTCTTGAGCTAAATTCTTTGGCAATATTTCATGTGCAGTGGCTGAAGGAGTTTATCAAACTTATGATATGTCCTGTCCTTGATAGAGGTCTTCTATTACTTCCCTTAATGGCATGCATCCTTTAACCCATCCTTGGCAAAACTTGGGGTTCCTCTAATCAAGACTCAGACAGCTTCTTATTCACTGGCTACAATTATCCTGATTTGCCTTGTCACAAAGAGGTCAAGACAAGCAATCCTCCAAGGCAGTAAATAAATCAGCTATACACACTTTTCTATCAAGTGTCCAGTGATTACCACTTCATTGTCTTTCTATTGATGGACAATGCAGGCTACAAATACAAAGTTTCCTTTGTCACATGCTTGATAGATATAGAGCAAGGTATGCTTATATCCATCAACTAGTGCTTCAACCCTAACTGATGATATTGTTTGCCAAAGTCATGTTTCATTACTTAATCATGACTACAAATATCATCTCCACTTATCAGAAGAGGGGCTACTTTCCTCTGAGGAATTAGTGAGCAGGACAGAAACTCTAGTAGGAAACTAAAGCTCCTGTATCTTCCTCCTGCACACTTTCAAAACCAAATCAAGCAGGCTTAGGTACCCAAGTTTCCTTGAGTTTTGGCTTTTTAGCTTTTATGACTGTCATATTTTCTTTATGAGCTTTGAGCTTCAAAGGATTCGAACCATTCTCATCCCTTGGTTCTGACATTGAGAGATTAGCATTCACATGTTGCTCAAGAATATCAAAATTTGATGCTCGAGAAGGAAATGTTTGAGCATACAAATCATTCAAGTCCGGCATGCTCCATGACATTTGAGGCATATTGAATTAATACCAATATGGATGAGGAACAAATGGCATGTTAGCATATCTTGTTGAATCTCGAGCATTGAGAGCAAAAAATGTGATGCATGACAGGCATATCAATCATAGGCAGTTGAGTAGATCTTGTATGAACAAATCTGCAAGAAGTATACAAGTGATTAACTCTACCACATCGAATGCAGGGCTTTCTGCAAGTACTTTCTTCTGATGGGTAGCTGCTACTATAGTCAATCATTGTTGTTTCATTCAAGCTTTCCTCTTCATCTGTATTTGACTCTTCTTCCTTGATGGTTTTGCTTCTTAGTGATTGAACATGGTTTCTGAAACTAGGTCCAACCTTATTGCTCAGTTTCTCTAGAGTCTGATTACTCCTAAATGGTTTTACCATCTTTGGAGCAGTCTCCACATCCTCTAGATTCTTGTTATTGCACTTCCAGGTCTCTTTACAAAATGTGTCCATTCCTTGAGATTTGATAATGTTGGACAAAATGTAACTGGAATTATTCCATCTTGCAATAACTTCTTGTTCCTTTCTCAGCTGCTCTTTCAAAACCACTTCTCTTTTCAAGACAGCCTCAAGTTCATGTTTAGCATTCATGCATTCAACAAGTGTTTCCTTAAACTCAGAGACTTGAGTTTCCAACATAGCATTTATCTCACTAAGCATAACATTGGTTGCTTTGAGTCTGACATTTTCTTCAATGAGATTGTTAAAGGAAATACGCACAACATGTAATTTATCAAATAAATTCATTGAAGTGCTGCAACATACTTCTTTAACATGCTTAGTTGGCTTCACAGAAAATACCTGATTTCTGGTTGAACTTGCTTCTTGATTGTCATAGGCTGTGGGTACAAGGTTGATAGATCCCTCTATTGATGTTGAACAACCCTCTTCAGTTGAAATCCTTTGCTCAAAAAGGACTTCATCATCTTCCAGTGTCGTTCCTTCCTTGCCCTTGTCTGTTGTGGTTCTGATACATTCACAGATCTTCAATTTGAATGTTGAGCTTGCTGCTTCTGTTCTCTCCTCTTCTTTCAAATCTTGGTTGGAGATGACCACATCTCTTGTTTCTGTCTTCCCTTCTTTACTGATAATCTTTGCATCCTGAATAGCCTCAAGATTTGAGCATTCAAGAGTACTTATCAGGCTGCTAAGATTTAGATCTTTGGATTCAGGGGTATTGTTGATAGATACAGAGATATGCTTCCATTTTCTGGGTAGAGAGTTTGCAAACTCCAACTTTGAGTCTTTGTTCGACAACTCATTCCCAGCTTCTTCATTGTCATCTCTCTCCATGGTTGCAGTTGCTTTTGATCTTTAAACTTCTTGTATGTTAGAAGCTTGCTCTGATACCAATTGTTATTCCCAGAACAATGCAACCTAGATTGTAGAAGGGGGGGGGGGGGTTGAATACAATCTAGTTAATTTTACAAAACTTTTTCAAACTTTTTACTGTATGAATATATGTGTTGGTAAATTAACTAAGAATTGAGACAAGCCATGAACATAAATGAATTCTTCGAGTTAAAAAGAAATGCAGGAGACAAGCACACTTTTTAAACTTTTCAGGTGGGTTTCTCGGAAAAAGCCCACCTGAGGTGTATATTGAAGAATTCTCTGGTTTTGTTTCTTAACAAACTCCAGCTGCTTACACAGATGATGGAAGAGAGCCTAAGAGTTTTTACATTCAGCTTTGTGCTCTCTCCACATATTTTTCTATGCTATTCCACACAGTCTTATATACATCGACTGTGTGTTACAAACAAAACCTACAACATAACATTTTGGTTCTGCTTGATCACATGCTCGTCTAAAAAACTATCCTATTCGGGAAATGCCTTGGCTGGCATCACAGATAAACTTGTATACTCCCAAATGGTGCTTTCTGATTGAGTGTGCTGCTCTCTTCAGAAATTACTAAGTCCATGCAATTAACCTAGCTTCCAAGCCCATGTAACATCTGCATGAAAGAGACCTCTCATTGGTTACCCGACTATCAAGTCACTATCAGCTGAGATAAGTGAACATGTAGTATGCAAATAGGTCTTCATGCTTGTCAAGCCTTTCCTTTGTATCCAGTTAGAAGTTAAACTTCTAGGTAGCTGCCTTAACTCTTATTTATCCATCGAGACATAAAATACAATAGATGACTTCACATTTCACTTGTAGGAATTTGAGCCTTCGAATATTTACAATTTTGACTCCCTATTCCATACATCTTTTGCATCTTTATCCAGCATCTTTTAGTCACGGGTGTGTAATGATGATCTCTGAGACTCTCCTTCATTCAACCTGCTAAATAAGGAAACCTTCAAAAGATTCTGTTACATAGATTTATTTTCCATGTTGAATGAGATGAACATCAGTAGGCGTATTAATTCCATATCCGTAGACTACCATTTTACGTCAAATATCTGTAGAAAGGTAATCTCGGAATATCCGTAGAAGTAATATTCCATAACTGTATCCATAGATGAGACATGACATCCTTGACTGCATCCATAGATAGACCATGACCTCCTTAACTGCATCCATAGATAAAACATGACATCCTTAGCTATTTCTGATGATCAACCTCCTTTAGCTTTTATCCGTAGATATGATGTCCCCAGCTTTTATCCGTAGATGAGATAAGATGTTCCTAGCTTCTATCTATTGATGAGATAAGATGTCCTCAGCTTCTATCCGTTGATGGCATATGATGTTTTCAGCTTGTATCCGTAGATGAAATAAGATTCCATAGCATGATCCGTAGAAAGGATGCTCTTAGCTTCATCTTTAGATAAAAACACCTTGTCATCTTTATTGATTCACCATTACTGAGTTGATTAGGCAGACTTACCATTGAAACACTTGGTGCTTGACTAGATGTCCATTGGCTTGCTTCTGAATTGCTTCCTAACTTGATGACAGAATATCCTCGAATCATTTGATGTGGCTTTTAGACCTTGGATAGATAAAATGTCTTCTAGTTAGCTTCCTGATTTATCAGCTTCTGTGAACTAGCTTTCTGACAATCAGCTTCAGTGTCAAGATCAAATTCTTGTCTTGAGCATTTTGTTATCATCATTCCAAATAGGTCAACCCTAACAAACCTTGAGAGAAAGTATGTTTTTCTCAAGCTTCGATTCCTCAAGTGATACACTCTATAGAATGAGAGAGATAGTCTAAGTAAACTAATCATATCTCTATCATCACGGGTTTGTGAAGTTGTTGTCATTTTCATGTGGCAGCTTCTTACAATTTGCCTACCCGTGTGTCTTACATAAATTGATATACAAACAAGTTTATCATTACAGGAAAAAGCAATCTAGATACATTCTATATTTAGCTAACACAATTCCAGTAGATGTTGATTTGTCATACTCTTGAATTGGTGAGCTTTATCATGTGATCTCTCAAGCTTCTGTCGTAGTCTTTGCAGACCTGATGTAGTGTTGGGATACTGCAGCACGCCTGTTTCTTGAACATCCAAACTGTCACATGTTTGACTGGGTAGATCCCCAATTCAAAGTTTATCCCTCTGAGACAGTATCCTACATTTCCAAGTTTGCTGTCACAAGAATGCGCTTTTGGTGACAGTAAGAAATCCCCGCAATAGATGTGGTCAGGAGTTCCAAACTTACTGTCAGGAGAATAGAGAGTTGCTGTCTCAAGTCTTCCGCCAATGTTGCTGTCAGAGTGAATATGCTGTCTTGACTTGCAACATGCTGTCTTCTTGTAACCTTACTGTCAGTGAGATGACAGTAACATTTATTCTTGTTGTTATCCTGATATACTCCTTGAGGCTTGAATAAACGAATGAACTTCTTCCAAGATTTATAAACAAGTGTATTACAGCAAATGAAATGGCTACAAGAGCATACGCTGGCTGTGACAGTATGTTCTACTTAATAAAATTAAGTATTACAAAATATAAAGTTAAGTTGTCCTCTAATTTATCACCCATAAATCCTAACAATATTCTCAGTTTTAAGGAAAATAACATATCCACGAAGAGCAACGTTGCAATTAACTACATTCATCTCACAAGAATGTGAAAACACCATTGTTGGTTCAACATAAACCCCATATCTCTTGACTAGAACGTTCTACGAGCAAGCGGAGTAGACGTCCAAATCACTAAAAAGATAACGAGGGAGAAATGAAACATGGTATTCTCCTCATTCAAGACACACAGAGTTAACCTGCTTAACTACAACAACACCATCCTTGTTCTTTCCTTCACCAACCTGAGATATTGTTCTTTCCCTGTTGAGGTCGTGCCCGGAGTAATTGCCATTCTGGTATTGAGGTATCAAATTCTTTGAACCCGTTTGAAAAAACAACAGAGCCAAGATATTCTTCATGTGTAACAGTCTTTAAATCGATATCGAGATTGGGCATCGTAGAATCGATTGTAACACCCACTCTTGAATCAAGATTCAAGAAAAGTTCTTTGAATGAAACTAATGATATTGTCCAATAAATTGAACCAACATCAATGTGTTTGCTCAAAATGAAAGAACCATAGTTCACAATGATTGATGGTTCCATGGATGAGTTCAAAGATTCTGAAAACATCAGAAGAAACATAAATTCCTAGATCCATGGAAAACGAGACAAATTCACTTCAATTGAAAAGAGAAGACGATGAAAGTCACCAAGAACAAGAGAAAGAAAAGAAAAGTAAGGTGAATGGGAGAAGGATCCGGGAAAATTTAGTGAATTAGGGTTGGGAAAGGGGGGCGGAAGGGGAGAGGGAAAATGAGAGAAAATGACTCTCATTTATTCTTTTTTTTTTTTAATTTTTCATCATATAAGCGAGCAGTTTCTTTTCGGGCATTTGTTAGGCATAGTTTTTCACTTCTGGGGAGACCGCTCTAAGAAGTAACCCAAGATGCATCAACGCTCGTGTTAATCTATAAGCCACATCCAATCTTGCTTTTGTACTAGAAACACTTTCCTTGATGATATAGATAGTGTCTAAATTATGAAATGTGCAACGACAAAATTATCCAGTAATTTTCCGTGGCAGTACATTTTACTTGAGTACATTCATGATCATAAGATTAATTAATGAATTCTTAGTTTCTAGTAACAACTTCTGTCCCTGCATAGTAAATGATAAACGTGATGTTTGAATCAATTCCAGAAACAGAAAACACAAATGTATTAAACCTCCATTGATGTAGCTTACAAGCTTTCTGCAACTAGAACATTTCTAAAGCTATATTGTTTTTACTCTACTAACTAATACTTACTAGATTACAAGAGAATTGATTATATACAAGAGACAAAGTTTTTTATGCTTATGTGGACATTTGCTTAGCTGGATAACCAACTTGCTTAGCTGGATAACCAACTTGCTAGCTGGATAAAGATTCCTTCATTGCTTAACCATAGTCTCCAATACCCCCCCCCTCAAGTTGGAGGATGTAGAATCAGTATGCAAAGAAGAATGAGACATTCCCAACTTGAACAAAAGCTCCTTGTATTGTGGCGAAGGTAGAACCTTAGTGAAGACATCAGCAAGTTGATGTTTAGTTGGCAAGTAAGAAAGTTGGAGAAGCCCTTCGATCACTTTATCCCTAGTAAAGTGGCAATCCAACTCAATGTGTTTAGTTCGTTCATGAAACACTGGATTCTTAGCAATGTAAAGAGCCGATTGATTATCACAATGTAAGGTAACATGAGTTAAATTTGTAACACCAAGCTCTTGTAGAAGTCGAACCAGCCAAGTAATCTCAGAAGCTGTAGATGCCATAGCACGATACTCAGCTTCAGAAGAGGAACGTGAAACAGTGCTTTGTTTCTTAGATTTCTAAGAAACAGGTGAGTTACCAAATAGAACAATATAACCAGTTAGTGATCTTCTGGTATCTGGACAAGACCCCCAGTCAGAATCAGAGAATACTTGGATAGTAAGACTATTAGAAGCCTTCAACAATATACCTTGACCAGAAGAAGAAGAGACATACCTAAGGGTATGTGTTAAAGCATGGAAATGTGGTAACCTGGGATTCTGCATAAATTGACTTAGAGTCTGAACAGCATATGATAAATCTGGTCTTGTATTTGTCAGGTAATCTATCTTACCAACTAAGGATCTATAGAGTTCAGGATTGTCAACCAAATCTCCTTCAAACTGTGATAATTTCTGGTGAACAGGAAATGGAGTGACAACATGCTTTGATATATCAAAAGGACATGCTTGTAACAAATCAGATGTAAATTTCTTCTGAGTCAAAAGGATGCCTTCTTGAACATAACCAACTTCAATACCTAAGAAGTAATTCAATCTTCCTAAGTCCTTGATACTGAATACCTTGTGAAGATGCTACTTTAGAGAAGAAATTTCTAGTAAATTATTACCAGTGACAATTATGTCATCAACATAAACAGCAACAATAGTAGTAAGATCACCAGTTTGTTTAAGAAATAAACTGTAGTCATTTTTAGACTGCTCATAACCTTGAAAAACCAACTCTTGTAGAAGCTTGGAAAACCATTCTCTGGATGCTTGTTTTAAACCATATAAAGACTTCCTTAATCTGCAGACTTGATTAGGTTTATGAGGCACTCCTTTAGGCACTGTCATGTACACCTCCTCTTTTAGATCACCATGCAAAAATGCATTATTCACATCCAACTGAAACAAATCCCAATGCTTACTGGCTGCCAATGCAATCAAACATCTAACTGTAGTCATTTTGATCACAGGAGAAAAGGTCTCCTCATAGTCTATTCCATACTTTTGATTAAAACCCTTAGCAACTAATCTTGCCTTACATCTTTCCAGAGAGCCATCTGCTTTGAGTTTGATTTTAAACACCCATTTATTTCCAATTGGTTTCTTACCAGGTGGAAGGTCCACTAAATCCCATGTATTGTTGTCTTTTAATGCCTTGATTTCCTTATCCACGGCTTCAACCCAGAGTGGATGTTGAGATGCCTCTTTATAACTAAGAGGTTCATGAAGATTAGATGTGACAGTGAGAAAGGCTTTGTGATCAACAGGGAACCTATCAAATGTAACTAAATTGCACCAATGAGGAGAACCTGTTAAGGGATCTAACTGACTGAGATTGCATTTATAAGATTCTAAATAAGCTGGTGTCTTTCTAGGTCTAGTAGATTGTCTCACAGGAATAGAAGAAATATGAGAAGATGTGGTGGTCAACTCATTAGAAGGTGTTGAAGCTGTGTGATCAGAATGTAAAGTAGAATGTGAAGAATCAGAATTCAAGATATCTGTAGGAATGGATGGTGGAATGTAATTATCACACACTATATCATCAAAATCATGATTGCCAGAAGTAACAGTAGGTAAAAATATGGCTGAAGAATAGAGATTGGACTGAGATTGTGATAGAATGTGGTATGGGAAATGATGTTCATGAAACACAATGTCTCTCGAAACAAGAATTGTTTTATTATCCAGATTTAGAACTTTATATGCCTTTTGATTAGCTGGATAACCAAGAAAAACACAAGGAGATGCCCTAGGGTCAAATTTTGATCTATTAGGTTTGGGGGTTGAAATGTAACATAAACACCCAAAAACCCTAAGATTATCAAGTAAAGGTGGCTTATCATAAAGTTTCTGAAAGGGTGTCACATTACCTATACTTTTAAGAGGCATTCTGTTAATCAAATAACAAGCACAAAGAACACTTTCACCCCAGTAATGAGAAGGTAACTTTGACTGAAAAGATAATGACCTGGCTGTCTCAAGTAGGTGTCTGTGTTTTCTCTCTACTACCCCATTCTGCTGAGGGGTATAGCTGCATGATGTTTGATGAATTATACCTTGAGATTGAAATAAAGATTTCAGTGTGCCCTCACTGATTTCCTTTGCATTGTCTGACCTTACACAAGAAACAACAGAATTAAACTGTACTTTAGCATACTGAATGAATTTCACAAGAACATCCACAATTTCTGACTTAAATTTGATCAAATGTACCCAGGTATATCTGCTAAAATCATCCACAATAGTAATGAACTGAGTACATCCATTATGATTTTTGACTCTGTAAGGGCCCCAAATATCTACATGAATCATTTGAAATCTTGAAGTAGTTTTGATACTGCTAACTTGAAAAGAACCTCTGGACTGTTTTGCCAAAGGACATATATGACAAAATGTATCTTCTAAATGTTCTTGAACTGAACAGGATGGTTGAAGAATCTTAAGCTGCTGAAATGATATATGACCAAGTCGTAGATGCCATAACTTGGTTTCTTCTGAAATGCTGAGAAAAGCTCCTTTATTGTGAAAAAACTTGCTATTTTGAGTTTTATATAAAACTGATGCAGGAACAGTATATAAACCATTCTGCAATTCACGAAGATGCTGTGGAGGATGATTCTGAGAGAGGTCCTGAAGATAACACTGTTTGTCAGAAAAAAGAATAGAAGAATTCATGTCCTCACACAACCTTTGCACTGAGATCAACTTGTATTTGAAATCTGGCACTAAAAGTACATTCTGCAATGTGATATTAGTATTAAGAATGACTGTGCCAGTATGAGTGACCCTGATTTTTCTTCCATCAGGGACAGTAATATGACTATCAACATCAGTCACACATTCATAAGTATCAAAATATAGCATAGAATTACTTATGTGGTCAGTAGCACCACTGTCCAAAAGCCATTCAGTAGAATGAATGGATGTCAAACAAACTTTACCTGCCACAGAAGGGCTTGACCAGAGATTTTTGTTTGCTTATGTCCATCAGGATCAAGAATTTTCTGCTTGTTTAGTAACTCAAGTAATTGATTGTACTGCTGCATAGAAACTGGAGCTGAGATATCTTGGTTAGAATTAATAGACTGAGCTCCATGCTCCACTGCTGCACCTTACAAGCTTTCTGCAACTAGAACATTTCTAAAGCTATATTGTTTTTACTCTACTAACTAATACTTACTAGATTACAAGAGAATTGATTATATACAAGAGACAAAGTTTGTTATGCTTATGTGGACATTTAGCTGGATAACCAACTTGCTTAGCTCGATAACCAACTTGCTAGCTGGATAAAGATTCCTTCATTGCTTAACCATAGTCTCCAATAGTAAAGAATGAACTCATGATTGGACAAGGATCAATATCCATTACAAAATTAACGAAGATAAAGGCAGTCGCATTCGTATTCCTATTCACATATTTTTGCATGATGTTCAACTGTTGTAAGTTTATTTGCTTCTGAATGAAAAAAAGAAAGTTTGCCCTAAAGATTGACGCAAACACTTGTTATGGAGTAAGTTTTACTCCCTCCGTCTCCCCACCCTCTCATTTCTTTATGTTAGGGAATGGGATCCTATAAAATATAATTTTATATATTATTTTAATTTTTTTTTTTTTGAATTAAAGTTTAATATTGTTTAAATTTTTATTCAAAAAAAGAAAATTTTAAAAATAAGTTGTGAAACTATAAAATGCATGCCAAACAATGAAAATAAACATTAAAAAAATGAATAAGACGGAGGGAGTATATATTTGTACGAGAACATTAATTTGATTCAATCTGACTCGATCATCTTTGCCCGTGACCTTCAAGATTTTTTGTGTTTCCTTTTCTCTTTACAACGTTTATTTAACATCTTCAACATCACCATGTAACTAGTATTTGTAGCAGGAGAATTTGAAATAAAAATTACTGTAATAAATAAATATGAAAAAAGACGAGGGCTTTGATCTTAGTTTCTTAAATTTCCCCGACACACAAATTGCACCCTAACATGTAAACCCTGGCAATATTTGAAAGTCTTCAAACATGTAATTATATATCACTTTTACAACAATTTTGTTTTCATTGCTGAATATCAAACTGTCACTGTAATAATGCTCCTTTGTGACTATCAATTTTAATTGGCACCCTAAAAACTTTTAGGGCATGAAACAGATATACCCAAATTGTAATTTTCTAGTTTACATAAAAACAGAATTTCAAAAATTTTATACAACACAAAATTAGGGAAAAATTTTATGTATGTAAACTTAAATTTTTAAAACTATTAATCTAATATTTACTTAAAACAGAAAGAATATAATATATTTTCATGTGAGCGTGAAAATTGATTGTAGCTTGGACCTGGGTTAACGTTACCTAAACCTTGCTTATTTGGAGTTGCCGCATAGCTAGCTACAAAGAAACCTTGCTTATTTGGAGTTGCCCATACATAGCTCTCAAAAGTGATTTAACTTGTGCATTAAATTTTTTATCATTTGCAATATATATTTATACTAGTTTGTTGTTATTAATAGTTGTTATTTTGATTATTTACGTTTTATTATTTTATTAATTGTATTTGTTAAAAAAATAGTTAGGCGTGTTAAACTTTTCTTAACAATTAAAAGTATTAAAATAGGTTTTAAAATAAATAAGTAACTGTTTTCCCGTGATATTTTTGGAAAAGGAGATGTTTTAGTAAGAAAAAATATAAAAAATAACGTGTTTTAGCTAAAAAGGAATTTGCCCATAATTAAAAGTTTTAAAATAGATTTTAAAATAAATAAGTAAGGATTTGCCGATGATATTTTGGAAATGGAGAGGTTTTAGTAAGGAAAAATAGAAAGAGTAACATGTTTTAGTTGAAAAAGATAATTTTCCATGATTATTTTAGATAAAAAGAGGATTTTGTTACAAAAAATAGAAAAGCTAATGTATTTTAGCTTAAAAGGTAATTATTTATAAATAATGTTATTATTTAATAACAGTTTTATTTATAAAAAAAAAGTAACGTGTTTTATCTAAAAATGTAAATGTTGTAATTAAAATTATTAAAATAGGTTTTAAAATAAATAAGTAAGGGTCGTATATTTTTGGAAAATGATCGGGTTTATATTTTTGGAAAATGAGGGGTTTTAGTAAGAAGAAATAGAAAGAGTAATATGTTTTAGTTGAAAAAGGTAATTGTCCGTGATTTTCTTTAAAAAAAGAGGATTTTGTTAGAAAAAATATAAAAGGTAATGTATTTTAGCTGAAAAGATAATTGGTTATAAAAAAATGTTATTATTTAATAAAAGTTTTTTTTAAATGAAAAAATAGAAAATGTAACATGTTTTAGCTGAAAAAGTAATTACCCATAATTAAAAGTATTAAAATAAGTTTTAAATTAAACAAGTAAGGTTTTCCGGTGATAGCTAAAAATGTAATTGTTTATAAATAATGTTATTATTTAATTATAGTTTTTAACAAAATGAAAAAATAGAAAAAGTAACATGTTTTAACTGAAAAAATATTTGTCCGTAATTAAAAGTATTAAAATAGTGATATGGGTTAAAAATAACCCTAAAGACATAATTAATATTGCATTAATTAAACCTAGTTGGTCCATAAATAAGGCTCATTAATAAGGCCTGAAACTCCAATTAAATATTAATTTCGTAATTAATATTTGGGCTAGAAGTACAACCTGTATTAGGAGACGTCCAATACATGCTTGTTCTAATACAATTGGGCTTGTTTCAATACAAGTCCGTTATGATATGGAAACAACTCCTACAAGGAAGGATCTAGAATCAATCCTTATCCACCGTCAAGGATAAGACTTATCCTTCAAGGAAGTGATAATACTTATCCATTGTTAAGGATAAGATTTATCCTTCAAGAAAGTGATAATACTTATCCACCGTCAAGGATAAGATTTATCCTTCAAGGAAATCAATACTTATCCACTAGGCTTCTAAACGCCAATATAAAGGGTCTGACCCCTCATCTCAGAACTACGTTTTAGACTTCATCCTCGAATAAGGACATACAAGTCACTACGTCCTTGGTGTGCCCCTGCCGCCATAGCCCCGAGGGCAACACCAAGAACTACGTTTTATTGGCTTGATTCTCTAAATACTAGAAATACGTAGGCATCTTGTTAGGACCGAGTTAGTCCCCGATAACAAGAGCAACCATTAAAGCTCGAAGCTCTCTAACTCTAGCATTAAATTCGCAAGCACAATTTTTATTCCACAACATTTGGCGCCGTCTGTGGGAAGACAACATCAATCATGACAAACACACGAAGAACGACTCGAGATGCTCATACTTCTGAAGGACTTCCTCTGATATCTAAAACGGAGACTCAGGGAAGCCAGCCACCACCAACTACTGACACTCAAGGGGTGAATATCCCCCTCACCACCACTCAAGGACCGGAAATCCCGATTCCGGTTGAAGGGACGAATCCCCTACAAATGGTCGTTCATGGACCTAATCCACAAGAGACCACTCTCCAGCAACCAATCACAACATCCCCACTGCTCGTGAATGCACCACGTGGCCTTTAACTTCATACCACAGATTTTCCCCAATATGTAACTCAAACTCTAGGGATGCCAACTTATGGTATATGCCACCTCGACCCATGGTAGGCAGCAGTGGTATCAATCCTAACTACCATGAAGCATATGTCCCCTTTTACATTCAAGGTCTGGGACCCCAAAATCAACAAACTCAAACCTGGCAGACCCCCTTGATCCAAGACTACTCGGGACCCTATACTGAGGATGATAATTACTCAACTGGAGAAGAAAGGGATGTTGCCCCAAAAAGAAGACGTTCTTCCCAAACGAATCGGGAACAACCCCAAACCACTAAGTAAAGGATTGCGGCCCATGAGGCAGAGATTGCAAGACTCAAGAAACTACTGGCAGAAGAGGAGGCTGCAAAAGCACAAAACCAAGCAACTGGAAGAGTCCCGGTGATCAATTTGGATCCGACACCGAGAAAGTCAAGGAGGGTTGAAGCCCCAAAGGGTGATCCCACTGAGTTGTTGCCCTTAGGAGATCTGGATGATCCTACACCCCCTTTTTACTCAGGATATCATGAAAATTCATATATCTAGAAAGTTCAAGATGCCAACCATTAAGGCCCACGATGGAACATGAGACCCTGCTAATCATGTGAGAACATTCTCTAACGCACTATTGTTGCAACCTACCAATGATGCAGTCAAGTGTAGAGCGTTTCCACAAACCCTTGTGGGCATGCCTCAACGTTGATGCAGTCGTCTTCTTCCTAACTCTATTGGGTTTTTTAAGGAGTTGAGCAAGGTGTTCATCAACCAGTTTGTTAGTGGGAGAGTACATGAGATGAGTTCAGCATCTCTCATGGGAATTCAACAAGGCATGAATGAATTCTTGAGGGACTACATAAATCGATTTACCAGGGAGGCTCTTAAAGTCCAGGATCTGGAAGACAAAGTGGCCATGATAGCCCTGCAACAAGGAACCACTAACGACCACTTTAAAAGGTTTTTGGCAAAGCGCCCCCCTAAAAGCATATTGAAGCTACAAGACAGGGCTGGAAAGTACATTAAAGCTGAGGAGAGCATGAGGAAATATGAACCAAATACTGGGGGTAATGGAAAGGGAAAGAAGAAAAAGGAGACTCAAGAGTTTGATGCAAGGGACAAGTACCCCAGAACAACAGAGGATTCTGATCCTGCACCAAAGAAGGGTAATCCCGGAAAAAGATTCATGGAGTATGCAAGATTTAATGCTCCTAGAAGTCAAATCCTGATGGACATTGAGATGATGTTGATCTCTGATGGCCGAAGCCACTGAGGACCGATATGGAGAAAATAAACAAGAACCAATTCTGTCGGTTCCATACAGAAGTTGGTCATGACACCGACGATTGTAAATAACTGAAGGATGAAATTGAATTCTTGATCCGAAGGGGAAAACTGGATAAGTTCACCAAGGATGGGCATCGAGGAAACCAAAGAGGAAACTATGAGAAGAAAGACTATGACAGAAAAGATAATGATCAAGATCGTAATCCTAGACCCCGAGGTCCAGTTATCAACATGATATTTGGAGGACCGACTGCGGCTGGCTCTTCCAGGAATTCACGAAAAGTTTATACTAGAGAGGTAATGATTGTTGTTGGAGAAGCACCGAAGCGTGCCAAAACAGAAGTTACCATTAGCTTCGATGATTCTGACCTAGAAGGGGTAAAATTTCCTCATGATGACCCATTGGTCATCACACCTATGATAGGTGATTCTGAAACCAAGAGAGTTCTGGTTGACAATGGAGCTTCTGTGGATATCTTATTCCACGATGCTTTTATCAAGATGGGATATACTTATTCCACGATGTTTTTATCAAGATGAGATATACTGACTCACAGTTGACACCCTCAAACATGCCTATCTACAGATTCAATGGAGTCGAATCAAAGGTTGAAGGCACAATCTAGCTCCCCATGACTATAGGGCAAGGCTCGAAGACAACAACTCAAATGTTGAACTTCTTGGTTATAAAGGTAACCTCTACTTATAACGCAATCCTTGGAAGGATTGGCCTTCATGATTTTAAGGCTGTTGCCTCAACATACCACTTGAAAATAAAGTTTTCTACAAGGAACGGGGTTGGTGAAAAGCGAGGAGATCAGAAAATGGCTAGAAGTTGCTATGTAGCGGCACTAAGACCTGATGGAGTCGGGGACAGTGTTGCCCAGTAATAAACAATTGTAGAAGCGGGGTTGAATACAATTGTATAAGATTCTCGACTTAATAAGATATGAATCACAAATATGAAAGAATGATAACAGTTTTATTAAATCTGATATAAAACTGTTACAAACTCTCTCAAGAAATTTTGTGTTCTTGAGAGCTGCTAGATTACAAAAAACTCTCTCAAGAAATTCTAATGTTCTTGAGAGCTTCTATTACAAAAATACTCGAGTGTTTCAATCTTGTTCTCATACATAAATTGAAACCTAAACTGTGTTTATATACTACACAGCTTCTCTATCAATGATAAGTCCTAATCAATTACAAAGATTGAAACCTATCCTTAATCGATAGCTTCATTACTACAAACCAGGAACCGACAGAATAATCTTCCTTATTTAACTAGACTCCAAATATAACTCGAAGTAGGAATCTTGATAAACTTCCAGTCCTGATGATCAATCCTGATCCCAGTCCTGATATTCATTCTGATCCTGACGACCATGCAATCCTGATGATGTCAACAATCCTGATTAGTTGAAGTCTAGATCCTGACGATCATTGAATCCTGATCTAACAATCTCCCTCAATCTCATACTTTGTGAAATAAAGTATAGATTCCTAAGATTCAATGATGTCAAAAACATATTTACAAAATGTACAAATAACAACAACAACTTATCTGTTTAAATTCTTTGATAGAACAGATTCATCTTCAAGAAGTTGGATAACAAATTTTCTTCTTTTTCTTCAAGAATTTGAATCAGTCTTTCCTTAAGATTTCTGAGTTCTTCATCTTCCTCATTAATCTGGTAGATAGCTGCTCTGAGATTTTGTATGGAGCTTCTTTGTAGACTGTGCTCTTCAAGAAAAAGATAAGCAATTTCCTTCCCATCAGGATTGAGAGTAAGTTGAGTCATGCCAAAAGTCACTTCTTTAACAGCAGTACCCTTTTGCATTTCCACATCTTGACCTCTTTGATTTAAGTACATGGGAGTATAATTACCATTGAAATTTCTGTTTCCATCCAGTCTTCTTTTTATTGTTGACAAGATCATGTCACTCCATTCTTTGCACACTTTATTCTTCCATCTTAACAGATAATGAACGTATTTCAGTTCCTGTGTAGTTTTCATCAGCAGATCTTGAATGCACCTAATCTTCACACTACCATATTTCATGAAGTACAGAAGCTTTTCTTTCTTTTCAATACCATCATGACAATCTATAACTATATCAACAGCTAATAAATTGTTCAGGTCTTCAGAAGTTAAAGTACCTCCAATTTCAGTCAAGGAGTAATGATCAACATATGACATATTCAGATATTCAGCATCCCTGTGTCCAATACCTCCTCTTGAATTACTTGTCAATTGCTTCAGATTTGAAAACATTCTTAGCCAGAGTGCTTTTGATCTAACCATATCAGACAAATCAATAACACTTGAAGCACTTGTTATAATTCCTCCATTCTGAAAATTGATAGGCGTGTTACACCTCCGTGTACTTATTGTTGGAATTTACGGATGAGCGGAAGCGTGATATAACAATTATTACATAAAAACCATGTATCGCACATATAGAAAAACATATAAAAATCTATATCAAAGGGAATCGTAACCGTACCTTGAAAATCGAAACTTTATAAAATGGATTCTAGCAGTTGCTCCTCAGAGTGTGAAGCACTCTACCGGTATCTACCAAGAATAATCCTTCGATGAAGCTTTTTATAAAACTAAGCTTTTATAAAAATGGAGTTTTTTCTTCTTTTGAGAGAGAGAGAGAGAGATGAAGAAGAAGAGGGTGGCAACTAGGTTTTCACAAAAATCAAGTCTTTTAGAATGAACTATCTCATTCTATTTATAGGGCTCTCCTAGGGTTTTTTTTAATATATCTTTATATATATATTAACCCCACATTTTATCTTATAAAATGCTTTAATAATAATTAAAACTATTTTAATCATTATTTCCTTTTCTAAACTATTTAGAAAATAACTTGCTCTCTCAAAATACCTTCATCAATAAATTAATCTTTTATGGTGTGACCCTGTAGGTTCAATATTAAGCCGGTAGCAGAAATAAATAATAATAATAAACTTTTTATTTATTAATTATATGAATTCTAAAATTCATTAAATATAATTCACTGATTAATTACATTTATTCTACATCGTGAGGGATGCTTCTCAACATATCGCGACTATCCGGATAATATGAATTCACTGCTTAGAATACCAAGAACCTGTCAGTGACTAGTTACCGTACAATGAATTCCTTCTACCCTACAATATCCCGATTAAATATAAGGCATGGATCTCGTGTCAGGCCTTATCAAATTTAATCATATGATTTCTTATTCACAATGCTAAGTTCATATTAATGCAAATTAGAAACTCCTTTCTAATTTCATACACTCTGGCCAGAGATTCCAGAACTCGCATACTAAGAATAACATAGGATATTCTCTTCCTATATTGGAAGGGGTAGATCCTCTATTGACGTTAACTATCTCCATACACAAATCCCTATGCCCAGAATAGACCTAATGGATGTCCTTGAGACTAAGGACTAATCCAAAGCATAGTTCATTATATACAAGATAACTCTAACGATCTCAAGTCTAAGGACACATGTACAACTATCACTCAGTGAATAACTATTGACACATGAGTAAACTCCATTAGTTGTTCAACTTATCGAGTCATGTTCAGTGAACTTATTCATTAACAAGCACCTACATACTAGCTATAGTGTCACCACACAAATGCCTATGAGAACAGACATCCTCCTAACGGGAGCAAGCATAGTATGTACCAATCTTTGCGGATTCACCAACTTCCGATTAGTTATCCTATGATCAGGAACTGTTTAAGTCTAGAGTTATCATCTTCTAGATCTCACTATTATAATCTCATTATAATTCTAGAAGCTTTACTCTAAACTATGGAACATCTTATTTAAAACACTTTAAATAGATAAAGCCCGTAATAAAAACAAAACAAGTCTTTTATTAACATTAATGAAATCAAATAAGAATACATGAAAGTTCTTCCTAACTCATCATACATGATTGGATTTAGGACAAACACTTTCAATCTCCCACTTGAACTAAAGCCAATCACACTGGTATCTAATACCCATCTTCACTTTATGACGATCAAAGTGAATCTGAGACAATGTCTTTGTGAGTGGGTCTGCTACATTGTTATGTGTGTCAACTCTCTCAATTTTGACATCTCCTCTTTCAATGATCTCCCTAATCAAATGAAAGCGCCGCAAAACATGTTTGGAATTTTTATGAGACCTAGGTTCCTTGGCTTATGCTATTGCTGCATTTTTATCACAATACAACACAATAGGCTACTCAATGCTAGGAACAACTCCCAACTCAGAAACAAATTTCCTCATCAAAACGGCTTCTTTTGCAGCCTCACTTGCAGCTATATACTCTGCTTCCGCTGTGGAGTCAGCCGTTGTAGACTGTTTGGAACTCTTCCAACTAATCGCACCACCATTCAGAGTAAACACGTACCCTGACATGGATGTGCTATCATCGCATTCTGATTGAAAACTAGAGTCAGTATAACCCTCTATTTTCAACTCAGATCCACCAAAATAAAACATATCCTTAGTCCTTCGCAAATACTTAAGGATGTTCTTCACTGCTTTCAGTGGTCTTCACCTGGATTGGACTGATATCTGCTCGTCACACTAATTGAATGAGCAACATCAGGCCTAGTACATAACATCGCGTACATGATAGATCCTATTGCCGAAGCATAAGGAATCTTACTCATACGCTCCCTTTCTTCAGGTGTCTTAGGAGACATCTTCTTGGAAAGGGATACTCCATGGCTCATTGGTATGAGACCTCTCTTGGAGTTTTCCATGCTGAACCTTTTAAGCACTTTCTCGATGTATGTACCCTGGGTAAGACCTATCATTCTTCTAGATCTATCTCTATAGATCTTTATACCGAGAATGTAGGATGCTTCTCCCAAGTCCTTCATAGTGAAGTTCTTTGATAGCCACACTTTGACTGATTGTAGCATCGGTATATCATTTCCTATAAGATGTATGTCATCCACATACAACACAAGAAATGTTACCACGCTCCCTCTAACCTTCTTGTAGACACATTTCTCTGAGTCAACACTACTCATAGCCTCATTATAGGTCATCGGGTCGTCATCATTAATGATTGACAACTCATTATCATTCTCAATGACAAGGCCATAATACCTCTCAGGTTGGCGAGACACTCTCTCTGACCTACGAATGGGCTGTTCCACAGAAGGTTGTTCAGTCTGAACAGGTGTTTCCTCTTGAACCGTAGTAGTTTGTGCTTCTTGAACTTCATTAAGTTCTATTTTGCTCCCACTGTTCCCTTCAAGGATAAACTGTTTTTCTAAGAAGGTAGCATGTTTGGAGACAAATACCCTATGAGCGGTGTAAAAGTAATACCCTAAAGTCTCTTTAGGATATCCCACAACTTACATTTTACGGATCGAGATTCCAGCTTATCCGGGTCAACTTTCTTGACATAAGCTGGACATCCCCAAATCTTAACGTGTTTAAGACTCGGTTTCCTTTCTTTCCATATCTTATATGGAGTTTGAGGAACAGATTTGGAAGGCACCTTATTCAGTAAATATGCTGAGGTTTCCAATGCATAACCCCAAAGGAATACTGGAAGATCTGCATAGCTCATCATGGATCGAACCATGTCTAACAAAGTTCGATTTCTCCTTTCAGATACCCCATTCAACTGTGGAGTATATGGAGGAGTCCACTGAGAGACTATACCATTTTCTTTGAGATAATCTAGAAACTCACCATTCAAGTATTCACCACCTCGATCTGATCGAAGGGTTTTAATACTATGTTTGGTTTGTTTCTCCACTTCATACTTGTATTCTGTGAACTTTTCAAAGGCTTCAGACTTGTGTTTCATCAAATACACATATCCGAATCTAGATCGATCATCTGTGAAAGTAATGAAGTACGAAAATCCACCCATGGCTTGCGTAGACATCGGTCCACATACATCTGTGTGTACCAATCCTAGCAAATCTGCAGCCCTCTCTCCATGTCCACTAAATGGAGATTTGGTCATTTTACCCAATAGACAAGACTCGCATGTAGGATATGATTCAAAATCAAAGGGTTCAAGTAACCCTTCCTTATGCAATGTACGAAGTCTATTTTAACTAATATGACCAAGTCTGCAGTGCCACAAATAGGTGAGATTTTCATCATCCCTTTTCCTTTTATTAGTACGTTCAATTTGTAGTAAATTATGCTCTACGTCACATACATACAGACCATTATTTAAAATACCACTACCATAAAGAACATTATCTCTAAGAATTGAACATTTATTATTCTGAATAACAAACGAAAATCCAGCCAAGTCTAACATGGGAATAGAAGTAATATTCCTCACAATCGAGGGAACAAAATAACAATTATTTAAAACAATAGTCTTGCCCGTAGGCATATGTAAATCAAATGATCCTACATCTTCAGCAGCAACTCTTGCTCCATTTCCCATCCGTAGAATCACCTCCTCTTCCTCAAGAGTCCTACTTCTCCTTAGTCCCTGCAACGAATTGCATATGTGAGAACCACAGGCGGTATCTAATACCCAAGTAGAAATTTGATTTAATGACATATTCACTTCAATCATGAACATACCTGAATCAGAAGCGGCAGTCTCACTACCCTTCTTCTTCTTCAATTCTGCAAGGTAAACCTTGCAGTTCCTCTTCCAGTGCCCCACCTTGTTACAGTGGAAGCAAACAGCTTTGCTTTTGGGGTCTTCAGCTTTTGGTGGAACCGGCTTTTTCTCACCTACTTTCTTCTTCTTGGTAGGGTTCTTCTTCCTTTTCTTAGGATTGGAACCTTCACCAATTAGAAGAACAAAACTCTTCTTAGAGGGAAAATTCGATTCAGCAGTCTTCAACATGTTGTGGAGTTCAGCCAGGCTGACGTCCAACTTGTTCATGTGAAATTTCACAACAAACTGCGAAAACGAACCCGGAAGTGATTGCAAGACCAAGTCTTGACTCAGCTCCCCATCCATGTTGAAACCAAGTTGTCCAAGACGTTCAATCAAATTGATCATCTTAAGTACATGGTCATTCACAGACGATCCCTCAGACATCCTACAGCGGAACAGCTCCTTCGATATCTCATATCGAGCTGTCCTCCCCGCCACATCATACAACTCTTGTAGATGCATTAGGATAGTGTAAGCATCCATATGCTCATGCTGCTTCTGTAGCTCAATGTTCATGGAAGCTAGCATGATACATTGAGCAACATTTGCATCATCTATCCACTTACGATACACAACATGTTCATCATCATGTGCATCGTCAGCAGGTTCAGCAGGCTTAGGTGAGTTAAGCACATATTCCAGCTTCTCAACCCTGAGAACAATTTTCAGGTTTCGAAGCCAGTCAGCAAAATTAGGACCAGTCAATTTGTGAGCATCCAATATGCTCCGGAGTGATAGTGCAGAAGACATAGTGTATATAGTAAATCTGTAAATTATTAACACATAACAACACTTAGCAAATATTCAATTTCATTTTAAAACACTATATGAATCGGGTCTTTATTCATAATTGGCTCCCACTAGTTTACCTAATTTATACAACCCCCAAGTGGAAAAATTAATCATTCATAATGCTAGTGGGAATAGGGATCTTACATTCCATCACACAACCTCGGCTGTGGCACGAAACGCCATGTGATGTTCAGTAGGCAGACAACTCTTGTCAATTACATCTCATGTTATTCCCTAATAAAACTTTTAGCCTCTTGAATAATTGAGTCACGGCTGTGGCACGACAAACTCAATATTCTAAGTCAAGTCTAACCCAACATTTCATACAATTGAATCAGTCTCCAACAACCAACGGCTGTAGCACGTAACGACCATTAGATTCTAATTCATTGTACACATCTCTATGTAATAGACAAGTATTTCTTATTTCGAAATCAAAGCCCACGGCTGTAGCACGAAACGACAATGATTCAAAAATAAGAACTACTTTCTACCATGTTGGAAGGCTATGACCGACACAAGCCCGTTGTCTCATTGGCCAATTACTACTTGATATTATTTAATTTTAGAGGGATTATATTATGTTATAATCATAATCATATTATAAAGAGATTCTTCCTTTTAAATTAAATATTTCAAATCAATAATCGATAATTGGATGATTCTCAGATCGGGGGGAGCATTGTCAAGAGGCGTCACTTAATACCCCTTTCTTACAGATCGAAATCTGTTTTTGACAGAATCATCCTTTATCTCAATATTGAAAATTCATATTTAATTACGTGTTTCACAAACACAAGAATCTCATGATTGTATTCATAATATTATTACTAAGGCAAGAAACGATTCATATTCTAGATTTTCTAGAGCGCGCCTTATTTTGATTTAAGTTCACCTAAATCTATCATCGCATGGTAAATATAGGCATATATCTCATATATAAAAATAAATAAACAAGTAAGCATGCAAGTAATATCATGTCATACAATGATATAATGATGTATGGATTTATTATAGTATTTAAAAGCAATTAAAACAATTAATACATGCTTTAAAACACTTCCGGGAATATAAACAGTTCCAAACTTTTATATAAAAAACATTTGACCACTCCATTCGATCCGTCTCGGAAAAACGAATCCAACGGTATATTGCACGCCCAAAACGGAGTTACCAAACTCCCAGAAAATCAAATTTAATGTGGACAGAGGGGCTGTAACGCATTACCGCAATGCGTTACAGGCCTGTAACACATTCTCAGAATGCGTTACCTCCTTTTCCCAGCAGTTTTTTTATTTTTTTTATTTTAATGATATTTAATGCTAAGTAAGTTACAACAATTCTATGCTATTTTATTTAATGCTTGTAACTCCTTTAGCATTTATAACACTTAAAAAAAAACTCCTCTAGCCATTAATGCCCTTTATTATTATTATTATTTTATTTTAATATTAATAAATTAATTAACAATTAATTAATAAATTAATAAAAAATCAAAATAATATGATTTCTTAAATCAAACAAAACCAAAAATAAGCAAGAATCTATCGGGTCCTTGTGCAAATTTTAACTCATATATTTCAACATGCATAATTATTTTATGAATTTTAATTAAAACAATTTTAAAAAATTCATAACAAATAATCTACACATCACAAAATTATGAAAAAATACCTAGATGATCCACAACACTTGTAGAACCCAGATCAATGGTCAAAATCTCATGCAAATCATATTTCGAATTAATTCATAATTAAATCTAAATGTACTTGCAAAAATCATAATAAATCCATACATGCATAAAAAATCTGAACTTTTTTATATGAATCTCTATATGCATAACCTCGCTCTGATACCATTTTTGGAATTTACGGATGAGCGAAAGCGTGATATAACAATTATTACGTAAAAACCATGTATCGCACATATAGAAAAACATATAAAAATCTATATCAAAGGGAATCGTAACCGTACCTTGAAAATCGAAGCTTTATAAAATGGATTCTAGCAGTTGCTCCTCGGAGTGTGAAGCACTCTACCGGTATCTACCAAGAATAATCCTTCGATGAAGCTTTTTATAAAACTAAGCTTTTATAAAAATGGAGTTTTTTCTTCTTTTGAGAGAGAGAGAGAGAGATAAAGAAGAAGAGGGTGGCAACTAGGTTTTCACAAAAATCAAGTCTTTTAGAATGAACTATCTCATTCTATTTATAGGGCTCTCCTAGGGTTTTTTTAATATATCTTTATATATATATATATATTAACCCCACATTTTATCTTATAAAATGCTTTAATAATAATTAAAACTATTTTAATCATTATTTCCTTTTCTAAACTATTTAGAAAATAACTTGCTCTCTCAAAATACCTTCATCAATAAATTAATCTTTTATGGTGTGACCCTGTAGGTTCAATATTAAGTCGGTAGCAGAAATAAATAATAATAATAAACTTTTTATTTATTAATTATATGAATTCTAAAATTCATTAAATATAATTAACTGATTAATTATATTTATTCTACATCGTGAGGGATGCTTCTCAACATATCGCGACTATCCGGATAATATGAATTCACTGCTTAGAATACCAAGAACCTGTCAGTGACTAGTTACCGTACAATGAATTCCTTCTACCCTACAATATCCCGATTAAATATAAGGCATGGATCTCGTGTCAGGCCTTATCAAATTTAATCATATGATTTCTTATTCACAATACTAAGTTCATATTAATGCAAATTAGAAACTCCTTTCTAATTTCATACACTCTGGCCAGAGATTCCAGAACTCGCATACTAAGAATAACATAGGATATTCTCTTCCTATACTGGAAGGGGTAGATCCTCTATTGACGTTAACTATCTCCATACACAAATCCCTATGCCCAGAATAGACCTAATGGATGTCCTTGAGACTAAGGACTAATCCAAAGCATAGTTCATTATATACAAGATAACTCTAACGATCTCAAGTCTAAGGACACATGTACAACTATCACTCAGTGAATAACTATTGACACGTGAGTAAACTCCATTAGTTGTTCAACTTATCGAGTCATGTTCACTGAACTTATTCATTAACAAGCACCTACATACTAGCTATAGTGTCACCACACAAATGCCTATGAGAACAGACATCCTCCTAACGGGAGCAAGCATAGTATGTACCAATCTTTGCGGATTCACCAACTTCCGATTAGTTATCCTATGATCAGGAACTGTTTAAGTCTAGAGTTATCATCTTCTAGATCTCACTATTATAATCTCATTATAATTCTAGAAGCTTTACTCTAAACTATGGAACATCTTATTTAAAACACTTTAAATAGATAAAGCCCGTAATAAAAACAAAACAAGTCTTTTATTAACATTAATGAAATCAAATAAGAATACATGAAAGTTCTTCCTAACTCATCATACATGATTGGATTTAGGACAAACACTTTCACTTATGTGTTTCCACTTCTTATCTTTCTCTTTTTCAAAAGCATAGCTTCTTTCTAGTAAAGATTCTTGTCTGCTTGGATTTCTCCATAATCTTCTGTTCGAGAGTTTAAGCCTTTGTACATAGAGATTGAAATATCTATTTGTTCTTCTTGTGATTTCTCTTCTTCTGGATTCTTCTTCTTCTTCCAATTCCTTGTTGTGAGAATTAACCACAGTAGATAAGTGATAAGTGGATTTTATATCTACTTGGAACGCTTCAAATCGGCTTAAATTGGCTGTTTGAACTCAAGTACTTGTTGTTTTTAATGTGTTTTGAGTTAGTAAGTGCAGAGTCGTGTTGTTGGTGGAGTATTTGAGCTATCTTGATTTGGTGGTGGTGTTTGAGCTTTATTTTGGAAGCCGGGAAGTTGCGGGACTTGAGAGAGTGAAGAAAACTCAAGAAAAGCATTTTTGAAGACTTCTGGCAGAAATCCAAGCGCGCCCTCGCCCTGATGGATCGCGCCCGCGCTATAAACATCCTGAAGAAGCGCGCCCGCGCCTGAAGTAGCGCGCCCGCGCCCGGCTAATGCTGAAGAAAGGCAACTTCGATTCTGAAAAGGAAACCAGCAGCGACAAGTCAGCAGAAAGGCCTATTTAAGCAATTGGTGGACGATTTTAGAGATATATCTTGATATACATTGTCTTACATACATACATATCCATCCACTGGTGAGGAGAACAAGAAGACGACTGATTACGAAGATCTAGTTTTCAACTTTTCTTTGTATTCTTCTAATTAGGCGATACTTTGGATTCTCGTTGGTTTTGTGTTTCTTAAACTTTATCTCTAGTACTTTATTCAGTATTCCAGACATATTTATTATCATGTTTTCATCAGAACCCACGATGATGAACGGTTCGATTATGAACTAATCGTTGTCGTGGGATTCTAACGGATTTATTTATGGATTTTAGTAGTTAATCGTTTTAAAGATTTGTGTGTGATGATTTGTTGATAACCTAGTTTGGTTGTGCTTATTCTTCTTGGATGCGTAGCTAACATCTAAGTTGTTTGTTAATCTCTATTGATTGCGAAAGTGGATATAGAGATTTAGAACTTGCCATGCTAGCATAGGTTTATGTATGTTTGTCATGCATGATTCGTAGGTGATTTTAACCATCTTACATGCCCTATGTAATCTGAATGGATAACTTGCTCGTTAAACCGTTATGTTTTCAAATCTTATAGATATATAGGGTCGAAGCATAATTGGTGTCTGCCCAACTTCTATCTCTTTTGTGGATGTTTGAGTGGTTTGGTATACGTATACTGAAAGGTAGCGTGTACTGATTTCGTGTTATCCGATTAGTTGTCACAACCGTCACATGCATTGATTAAAGACAAAAGACTCTAGATGAAGTATTTAATGAAGTTAGGATCCCATGTTTTATTCTCATAAGTAATTCAAAAACAAAATCTTTAGTTAATTTTAGTCTTGATAATTTGCTTAATTAATTTAGTTAATCAAAACACAAACTTTGATACTTGTCTTAGCATTGAACGATAGCCATACATTGTTGCATAAGTACATAACTATAGTAACCAAAGCAGTCTCTGTGGGAAAGAACTCTACTTATTCATATATTACTTGTGACCGCGTACGCTTGCGTGATTTTGTGTGAACAATAAGATTAACAAATCAATCTCTTGCAGAATTTCAGATTCATCAGGATCTTGAACATTGTTAGGAACAATATTAGGATTAGAATCTTCAATTTGATTTGTATTGCAGAGAATTAATTGTCTTGGCTTTCTTCTCAATTCAGGTTCTTCTTCAACATTTCCATCATCACCAAAAATAGACCTGTCAGGAACTACAAGAGTTTGAGTAGGTTCAGGAATTTCTTCTATTAATAAACCTCTAGACCTTGTCTGTCTAGGCACTGTTTGAGTTGAAGAACCTCTTCTACCTCTTCTAACTCCTCTCCTACCTCTGCCTCCTCTTCCTCTAGCAGGAGCAGGGTTATTAAAGCTTTCCATCATTTCTCTCTGTTGTCTTAAGAATTCTTCATGTGACAGATCAGGATATTCTTCACTTGCTGTAGAGAGTGCTTTTCTTGCAAATAATTGTTGAACTCTTTTATCAGTGTGATATAGAGTAACAATTCTGCCATCTTTTGTAGAGAACTTCTGGAATAGATTTGATGCATCTTCAGGATTATCAATAATCACATCTTCATCACCTTCAGGAATTGTCGAAAGAGTTTGTTCATGACCAGGCATCAGGATTTGATCACCTGTCAGGATTTGTTCTTCCGTCAGGATCTGAGATTGCACCAATGTTCTTACTGTCCTTACTCCAGAATCAGAAACATGAGTTGACTACGTTGTTTGACTTTGAGAAGTTTGAATTTTCTTCATAACAGCAGCATCAGAGGTTTCTCCTTGTAGAATTTTGTCACCGCCATCATTTCCAGTATCATCATCATTATTTCTCAATACTAGATCAGGTGTACATTTTGTCTGACTTACCTTCTCCCCCTTTTTGACATCGGCATTTGACAATATATTCAAAATTAAGGCAAGAGAGGCTTGAATGTCAGTTACCTTATTATCCAGAGAATCAATCCTTCTGTTGATGGAGGTTTGTTCAGAAACAACAGATTTCACTTGGGATTCCACTATCCTTAGTTGAAGAGCAGTGGGCACCTTTGTAAAACTCATAGAAATATCTTCCCTTACCAACTCAGTTGCAGCTTTGACAGAATCAATCTCATGTTTCAGGCTTTTAGATAAAAGAGTTGTAGCCTTCAGATGATTCTTCAAATCTGGATTCTCTATCATCTTCACTGCTTCATAAGCATGATCCAAGGCATATGGATAGCTGACAGATTCATCAGACCTATACCATGCATTTTCCCATTGATGCCTTTTCAATTGCTCAGCAGGATCAATTTCAGAAGGAATAGAAAAGTCTTGTCTGAAGTCTTTTCCAGTAGAAGCCTTGCCAGTCATGAATGTGCTTGATGAACCATAATTAGTTCCAAGACTAGATTTTAGAACTCTGGCAAGTTGTTCCTTCTCATCATTATTTTCATCATCACTATCATCAGAATCATCATCATCATCATGAGTAACATCAGGATCAGGAATAGCTATACCTTTCAGTTTATCCTGTGATTCTATGATAGGATGGTCCATTGGTCGTGATCTTAGTGGTTGTATCAAAATTGGCTCAACATCAGGAGCACCACTAGCATCAGGAGTAACATTGTCAGGATTTGATAAGCTTGCATCAGTATTTGTTACCAATGGTTCTTGTGTAGCATGAGGTTCTGAAGCTTCTTCAACACTTTGAGTTGGAGGTTCTTGTGTGCTTCCCTCATTGACAGTGTCCTTGACCAATCTTTGAACGTCATCTGCACCAGAAATCCCTTGAGCATTGTCAGTAAATTTCTTAGAAACTATAGCCTGGCATGCATCTTCACTTTGAGAAGATGGTTCTTGTGTGACCATTCCAATTGCTAAGCCTTCACCCAAACTTTGATTGAGTGGTTCTTGTGTGGCTGGATCATCAGTAAGAGCTGATGAACCACTTTGAGGTCCAGGTTCTTGTGGGCTTGATCCCTTCAGTTTCTTCTGTCTAGAAAACACTAACTCTCCTGCTTTCCTTAGCTTTTCTAGTGGATGTTTAATCCCAAGATTGGAAGCAGCGGCACCATACTTCTCCCATGAAATATCAACATGTCTTTTTGTTGGAGAGTCCTGTGCTGGAGAGTCTGAAATAGTAACCACTTGACTTGGTGCAGCATCAGAAATACTAACATCAGGATTTGCTTGAGCAGCTGAACTTGATTTCTCATTTAGAATAGAAGTGTCCTGTACATCAGTATCCTGCTTCTTTTCAAAAGGAATATGATACCTGCTCTTAGATAATTTCCTTTTCTTCTGTGGTTTTGATGAAGGTACCAAAGCTTCAATAGCAGTATCAGCAACTTCCTTATTCACATTCATTATAGAGGATAAAGGTAAATCATCCTCTGAATCAGTCTCATCCCTGAGCACTAACTTCATTTTAACAGAAACAGCCTCAACACCCTTAGCAGCTTTCTTCACCAGGACCCCTTGTACACCCCCTTGTAACTTCTTTTTAGTGAGTGGTGTAGAAGAAAAATCCTTTGAACCTGATTGCCTTCCTGACACATCAGTTCTAGCTAATTTCTTTGATTTTTCAACTAAAGTCTTTTGAGAGACATTAGAGGTGGTTGTTGACTGTTTAGACTGTTTGGGATGAATGTTTGGGTTAGGAACAAGGTGTGATTGGCCTTGCCCCATAGCATGAGAAAGTAATCCATAACGAGTAGGCATTTTCTGATGTAAGAAAAATCTAACCTCATCAGGAATAAAAGCATTTCCAATAAAACTATTTGCCTTATCATGATTAAAAAATATTTTCTATTTGAAGTAAAAATAAAATTTCATTTAGGAAAACAAAATTTTATTTCACTATTCCTGAAAAAAAATGTTTTTGTTTTATTTGAAAATCACCAAATTAAAGATGTAGAGCCCACTAAAACATTCTTACCATTTATTAAAGCGAAATAGTCATGGAAAACTGAACCGTCGCCTCGAGAATAAGCAAATGACCTGCAGCCTTAACAAATAATCTCTATAAAAGAGAGTGTTAAACAGTATAATTACTTATCATCAAAAATACACAAACCCTCTCCACAGAGAAAAACTTACGAAAACCTTTCATCTTCTTCGTTTCTCCATGGCTGCTAATAACCAACAAGATGTGTTACCTGATCAAGAACTCGGTGACATAGAGTTAATCTGGCAGGAGATGGATCAGGTTCTTGCAGAAATTGCAGAAGAGCCACAACCCATTCCTGACCCTCAGGAGCATAATACCTTTGTAAACGCAATGGCTGATATGCTTTTGCACAACTTCCAATAGGCAAATCCTGACTGGAATCCTCTTGACAATCTTATCATTGTCAATGATGAAGAGGATGAAGCTGATGAGGATGCTAAAGAGCTCGAACGAGAGTTTGAGAGAAGAAAGAGGATCTGTGATGCTTGTATGTCATGCAAGTTGGAAGCACGGAAGAGTCCCGGTGGTCACGGTGACGATCCGCCTTCAAGTGCATCAGCTCCTCTTCTTGTCCTTTAAGGATGGAACAAGAGACCTTCCAATCATGATGGACTGTGAAGCTGCTCAGGAACGTTCATGCTTATTTTCAGGGCACGTGTTCCTGAATAGAAAACTAGACTAGAAAACAATGTAATTTTCCTTTTCCATTTGTAAACATCTTCAAGTATCAATGAAATTTATCAATTCTCTCAATTGTTCATCTTCCTTTATTTCCTGTACAAATTGTTAGCAATAGTGCATATGACATTTAAAATGATGAATGGTAATTCCTTATAAAATAAATTGAGATTTAAAAGTAAAACTTAATACTTAATCAGAGACTAAGTATAGCTTTTACTTTCTAGAGAATACCAGCACTGTTGTTTTCAAATTGCCTTAAAACCTCTGGTTTTCACACCAGCTTCAGAATTTATGCATCAGGATTGACCAGTTGACTTCCTGTCAGGATAGAGTCCTATCAGGATTTGATCAAAAATACATACCTTTCTGAATGACCATCAGGATTTGATAGTCATCAGGATCTCTTCTCTGTAGCTTTTCTCAGAAATTCTCAAAGTTCATCATTCCAAGTTCATTCACCAACTTATTGAATGTAGCTTCAGGTAGTGGCTTGGTGAATATATCAGCTAGTTGTTGATCAGTAGAAACAAAATGAAGTTCAATTGTTCCTTCCAGAACCTGTTCTCTTATGAAATGATATCTAATACTGATGTGTTTAGTAAGAGAATGTTGAACTGGATTTCTTGTCATTGCAATAGCACTTTGGTTATCACAATAAATAGGGATTTTTGAGTATGACAAGCCATAATCTAACAACTGATTTCTCATCCACATTATCTGAGCACAACAGCTTCCTGCAGCAATGTACTCATCTTCTGCTGTTGAAGTAGAGATAGACTTTTGCTTCTTACTGAACCATGAAACTAGTCTACCACCCAAAAACTGACAGCTTCCTGAAGTACTTTTCCTGTCTATTTTGCATCCTGCAAAATCAGCATCTGAATAACCACACAAACCAAAATTTGATTCCCTTGCATACCAAAGGCCAAGTGAAGGAGTGCCTTTGAGATATCTGAAAATTCTTTTAACTGCAATCAGATGAGGTTCCCTAGGTTTTGCTTGAAATCTTGCACATAGACAGGTTGCAAACATGATATCTGGTCTACTTGCAGTGAGATACAATAAAGAGCCAATCATTCCTCTGTAGTGAGTTACATCTACCTCGGTACCTTGATCAGGATCAAGTTTGGTAGCTGTAGCAATGGGAGTACTTGCAGTAGCAGAATCTTCCATGTTAAACCTTTTCAAAAAATTCTTTGTGTATTTTGACTGATTGATAAAAATGCCATCATCAGTCTGTTTAACTTGAAGACCAAGAAAATAACTCATTTCTCCCATCATGCTCATTTGGTATCTTGACTGCATAAGCTTGGAAAACTTTTCACACAGCTTATTGTTTGTTGACCCAAAAATGATATCATTAACATAAATCTGAACTAACAGCAAATCCTTACCATGATTCAAATAGAACAAAGTTTTGTCAATAGTACCTCTTTTGAATCCACTTTCCAGTAAGAATTGAGCTAGGGTTTCATACCATGCTCTTGGAGCTTGCTTTAGTCCATAAAGTGCCTTATCCAATCTGTAAACATGATTTGGATATTTTGGATCAATGAAACCAGGAGGTTGTTCAACATAAACTTCTTCCTCCAGTTCACCATTTAAGAAAGCACTTTTCACATCCATCTGGAAAACCTTGAATTTCTTATGAGCTGCATATGCCAGAAAGATTCTGATGGCCTCTAGTCTTGCAACATGAGCAAAAGTTTCATCATAGTCAATTCCTTCTTATTGAGAATACCCCTTTGCAACTAGCCTTGCTTTGTTTCTGATAATTACACCATCTGAATCAGTCTTATTCTTGAAAATCCATTTTGTACCAACAATTGATCTGTTCTTTGGTCTTGGTACCAGTTTCCAGACTTCATTCCTTTCAAATTCATTCAATTCTTCTTGCATTACAGTAACCCAATCAGCATCTTTAAGTGCATCTTCAACTTTCTTTGGCTCCTCCTTTGACAGAAAGTTATTATATAGACATTCATTTTGAGTTGCACTTCTTGTCTGAACACCTGCATCAGGATCTCCAATTATCAAATCAGGAGTATGACTTGCAGTCCATTTCCTTGCTGATGGTAAGTCATTCCTTGATGTAGATGCTCCCCCTAGATTGGTGTTATCTTGATTTGAAGAATTTGCTTCAGATGAAGCTCCCCCTGAAGTATTACTATCTCCTCCTGATGAATTATCAGGATCATCACTTGAATCAGTATCTGAAGAATTCTGTCCTGATGATTGAGTTGACTCTGAACTTGTAGTAGAATGCTGTTGATCCCCCTCAACATTAGCACTACTAGTTGTATTACTATTGTTTTCATCATCAGAATTAACTTATAAGTGGATTTCATATCCACTTGGATCGTCCTAAATTGGCTTAAATTGATCGTTTGTTCTCAAGTGTGTGGTGTTTGTGATGTATTTTTTGTTAGTATTTGCAGAGTTGATTTGATAGCAGAGTAGTGGAGTTCTTGTGGATTGCAGTGGTGTTTTGAGCATTTTCTGTGAAGGCCAAGTGGTTGCGGAACGAGAGAGCGCAAGGAAAAGTCAAAGAAAAGCAAAGTGGAGTTTCCTGGCAGAAACCAGGCGCGCCCGCGCCCTCTATAGCGCGCCCGCGCTCCTCAAATGCTGAATAAGGCAATTCTGATTCTGAAAAGGAAACTTGTTGAAGACCAGTCAACCCTACAGCCTATTTAAGCACTTGGTGGACGATTTCTGAGACATACATTGACATACAATCATACATATCCATCCACCGGTGAGGAGAACAAGAAGACGGCTGATTACGAAGATCTACTTTTCAATTTATCTTTGTATTCTTCTAATTAGGCGATCCTTTGGATTCTCGTTTGTTCTTTCATAAACCCTAGCACTTTTATTCAGTATTCTAGACTTATTATTATCATGTTTTCATCAGAACCCACGATGATGAACGGTTCGATTATGAACTAATCATTGTCGTAGGATTTTAACGGATTTATTTATGGATTTTAGTAGTTAATTGTTTTAAAGATGTGTGTGTGATGGCTAATTGATATCCTAGTTTGGTTGTGCTTATTCTTCTTGGATGCGTAGCTAACATCTAAGTTGTTTGTTAATCTCTATTGATTGCGAAAGTGGATATAGAGGTTTAGAACTTGCCATGCTAGCATAGGTTTATGTATGTTTGTCATGCATGATTCATAGGTGATTTTAACCATCTTACCTGCCCTATGTAATCTGAATGGATAACTTGCTCGTTAAACCGTTATGTTTTCAAATCTTATAGACATATAGGGTCTAAACATAATTGGTGTCTGCTTAACTTCTATCTATTTTGTGGATGTTTGAGTGGTTTGTTATACGTATACTGAAAGGTAGCGTGTACTGATTTCGTGTTATCCGATTAGTTATCACAACCGTCACATGCATTGATTAAAGACAAAAGACTCTAGATGAAGTATTTAATGAAGTTAGGATCCCATGTTTTATTCTCATAAGTAATTATACAACAATCTTTAGTTAATTATAGTCTTGATAATTTGTTTAGTTAATTTAGTTAAACAAAACACAAACTTTGATACTTGTCTTAGCATTGAACAATAGCCATACATTGTTGCATAAGTGCATAACTATAGTAACCAAAGCAGTCTCTGTGGGAACGAACTCTACTTTCATATATTACTTGTTGACCGCGTACGCTTGCGTGATTTTGTGCAAACATTAACATTTGAAGTGTCATCAGGATTTGGTGACTCATCAGGATCTGATGAACTGACAGGATCTGATGAACTGACAGGATCTGATTCATTTTCTTCAGGTTCCTTGGAAGTTTCATTTTCAAAAGTTAATCTATCATGTGAGTCTTCATTCAATCCAATTATCTTCTTATCATCAAAAGATACATGAATTGACTCCATGACAGTTCTTGTTCTCAAGTTAAAAACTCTAAAGGCTCTTGATGCAGGATAGCCTATGAAAATTCCTTCATCAGCCTTTGTTTCAAACTTTCCTAGCTGTTCAGGATGAGTTCTGAGAACAAAACATTTACAGCCAAACACATGCAGATGCTTCAAACTTGGTTTCTTCTCCTTGAGAGATTGATAAGGAGTAACACCATGTCTGTTTATCAATGTGAGATTTTGAGTATAGCATGCTGTGTTGACTACTTCTGCCCAGAAATATGTAGGTAATTTAGCTTCTTCCAACATAGTTCTTCCAGCTTCAATAAGAGTTCTATTTTTCCTTTCAACTACTCCATTTTGCTGAGGTGTGCTAGGAGCAGAGAATTGTTGAATAATTCCTTTGTATTTGCAGAACTCTTCCATCTTTGAATTCTTGAATTCAGTACCATTATCACTCCTCAGTATCTTGACTTTGTACTTTGTGGTTGTCTCAATCATTCTCATATGATCCAACAGTATTTCAGGAGTTTCATCTTTTCTGTGCATAAAGTACACCCAGGTGAATCTAGAATATTCATCAACAATTACAAGAGTGTACCTTTTCTTACTGATGGACATAATGTTGACCGGTCCAAATAGATCAAGATGCAACATGTGATATGGTTCTTCAATAGAGGATTCAGATTTACTCTGGAATGATGTCCTTCTCTGTTTAGCTTTTTGACATGCATCACAGAGTCCATCAGGAGTATATAACACTTTTGGTAATCCTCACAATAAATCTTTCTTAACCAACTCATTGATATTGCTGAAGTTGAAATGAGAAAGCTTCATGTGCCAATTCCAACTTTCATCTACTGACGCTTTACTGATGAGACATGTAGGAGAGTCATCAGTATTTGAGAGAATGTTGGCTTCATATATGTTACCATGCATGTAGCCAGTCAGTGCTATCTTTCCTGTTTCTTTGCTGACTACTTCACAATGTGAGGAATAGAAGTTGACATGATAACCTCTGTCAGTGATTTGACTAATACTCAACAAGTTGTGTTTTAGTCCCTTGACTAGAGCTACTTTTTCAATGATGACATTTCCATTGATTATATTGCCATATCCCAAAGTTTGTCCAATGTTGCCATCTCCATAAGACACAGTTGGGCCAGCTTTTTCCTCATATTCTGATAACAGGACTTTGTTTCCAGTCATGTGCACAGAGCATCCACTATCCATGACTAACACATTTTTCCTTTTTCCCTGCAATCAGAATAGAAACACACTAGTTAGAACATTTAGGAACCCATGCTTGTTGGGTTCCTTTTCCATGCAATTTATTAATTTTAGCAGCAGAAGACTTTATGACTTTAGCAGTCCTGACAGGATTAACTCCATCAGGATTTGCTTTGTCAGCATCAGTATTAACAAAAGCATGCTTCACTATGACATTATCAATTCTACCAGATTTTGTACTATTATCAAACTTAGGCAATGGATCATAAAAGTTATAGTACAAATCATGATAATCTTTACAAGTATAAATAGAATGCCATATACTACCACAATGAAAACAGGACTTCTGTGGTTTATAAAACACTGATCTACTCCTCATATTAGAAATAGGAATTTCAGTGCTTTTCTTAAAACTCTTTTTACAATCAATAGCAAGATGATTAGAGTTACCACAGTTAAAGCAACATTTCCTAGGTGCATTTGGGATATACTTATAACCAGTCTCTTTATTGATCCCAATCTTACCATTCCTGTTTCTCTTAACAGTAGCTTCCTTTTTCCTATCTGTAACATCACAGATTTTATCCTTAAGTTGTTTCTGAGACAGTAAACCTATATTGTTAATGACTTTACTCAAGACAGGTTTAGACTTAATAACTTTGATATTTTGAACAGAAGTAGATCCCTTTTCAAAAGTTGAATTGGAATCTTTACCAAAAACAAAATTAACAGGAGTAATCTTAGTAGGGCTGAGTATTCGGTTAAAACCGAACCGAACCGAATTTTAATTCGGTTAACCGAAACCGAAAATGTGAAAAACTTCTTACCGAAAACCGAACCGAAGTAAATTCGGTTTTGAAACCGAACCGAATTTAATATTTCGGTTAATACCGAAAACCGAAATAAAAAACCGAAATTTTAATTAAATTGCTAAAGTTGCATAAAACTTCTAGAAAAAGTTGCAGGCTTAGTTTACATCATCAATTTAAAAGTTACAAGTTAAAACCTTGTATCAGAAGTTCATAACAAGGCTTCTAAAACAAGAAAAAAAATCAAAACAATTTAAAAGAGCATCTGTGAATCTGTTATCTGTCCATTGCCATGACTCATGAGTCTGTCCAGTGTCCAGACTCCAGTGTCCACATCCAGTGTTCCACAATTCACTCACTGCTGGTGTTGTCCACTGGACAGTGTCCACTCACCACTCCTGCAGTCCTGCTCCTGGCCCTGGGTTCTGTAGAATGGAAAGCAATCAAAGCATTAGTCAAAACTCAGAAATAATAGACTTTATCACCACTCCTGAGTCCTGAAATCTACATATCACTACATATGAATTACATGTGAATGAAGATGGCATAAAAAGGTTCAGAGGTTCTTGATTGATCTATTAAGCTATTAATTTTCGATACTTCATAATATTAGTACTGTATTAGTACATAAACCCCATTTTTAAAAACATTAACCTTGCGTGCAAAGAACTATCAACCATCTCCAGAACATTAACTTCATACTATTGCAGAATCAACTTAGTATATCCTTGGCTTCATATATAATTTCTTTAGATTTACTTCTGAAGTATGCTAATCACTCAAGAAATACATTTTGATGTCTTTATTTGTATCATTTAATTTCTCACCGCTTTCATAAATTACCAGAATAACCACAAGTAAGCAAACCTAAAGCCTGCATTCATCAAGACTTAGCATTTGAATACACTGTACCTTACCCTAAGATTTGGATCCCACTCAACAAACTTTATACTGGGATGCATAACTTAAAGCCTCAATAACATAGAACAAAAACTAAAAGTCTGAAATAGCATAATTCCAGGTGTCAACACAAATGCTAACATACTAAAATTACAACAAAAGGCAGAAAATATCAAAACATATCAAGTACATATTCTGCTCCAATTCTTAATCCATTTTTAATCCATTGATTAAGATTAAAACACAAAGACATGATCATCTATTCATCTGCATAAAACTTCCTGACTTTTTTAAACTATCATGTCAAATTCGAACTATAATGTGGAATCAAAGAATCCCTAATTAATTAATAATCATTAATCAATAAACAATAATCAAAGATTCGAATCAAAGAAACTCGATGTATCATATAGATTCCCAAATTAAGAAACCCTAGATTCGAATCAAAGATTCACCTTAATGAAGTTTGGAATCGAAGATACTACTGCGAGTTCCCACCCAGTCGTTGTTCTTCGGCCGAATCTCCGAGTTTGGAATCTTGGATACTTAGTCGATAACTCGATATAGTGTATTAGTCGATAGATACAAGTCAACTGCGGCCTGTGAGTTGTGTTGTGAGTTGTGACTAATAATATTTTTAAATGTTTTATTTTTTATGTATATAAAGATAAATTCGGTTATTTATTCGGTTATTTATTCGGTTATTCGGTTAACCGCGGTTAAAAACCGAATTACCGAAAAACCGAAAAACCGAAAAACTAATATTCTCTTACCAAAAACCGAACCGAAAATTGAATATCGGTTAACCGAACCGAAATTATTTCGGTTATTCGGTTTGGTTTTCAGTTAACCGAACCGAATGCACACCCCTAAATCTTGATTTGGTTTTGTCTATAACATGTCTATAGGTTTTTGGACTAACTGTCTCATCAATAACAATTTTCTCCTTCAGTTTCTTATCCTCATCTGACTTATACCCTAGACACTCTTTCCAATTCTTAGAGGTATTAATCTCATGAAATTTTCTACCAGAGTCTGTCCAGGTTCTGATTTTCTCATTAGCATGCTCAAGTTCCTTTTCAAGAGCAGTACATTTAAGTTTCATCTCTAAGTACATGTGTTTAGCATTATCACATTCTATCTGTACTTTTTGCATAAGAGAAAATTCAGCTTCTAAATGCTCATTCCTTTTCCTAAGTTCAGACATCTCAGATAAGATCTTAGTATTCTCAGCAGTTTGACTTCTAAAGCTAATATGCAATGACTTTAGAAAACGTCTTAACTCAGAAGCATTATCAGTATCAAAATCAAAGACAGTATTAAGTACCTTATCATCAGGAATAGCAGTATCATCAGTATTGGCCATTAGTGCATAGTTGACCACCTCAGTATCAGATTCTGAGGAAGAGTCCATCCAATCCTTGCTTGATGTAATGAGTGCCTTTGTCTTCTTGCACTCACTAGCAAAGTGACCCATACCATTACACTTGTAGCATCTAACCTTTGACTTGTCAAATTTGCTACCCTTGTTGCCCTTTTTGATATTCTTGTCTTTGTTTGCATTGAAGCTTCTGACTATCATAGCAACCATCTCTTCAATGTCTGAGTCAGAAGAGTCATCATCAGTATTGGCATCAGGATTGCCATCAGTATCTGATGAAGAATCATCAGGATCTGACTCATCTATTCTTGATTTCCTTCTAAAGACCTCCACAGCTTTTCTTTTTGATTTAGCCTCTGCTTTCAAAGCAATAGATTTTGCCTTGCTGCCTTTCTTATTCTTTCTCTGTTGAACTTCAAGATCATGAGTTCTTAACATTCCATAGACTTCATCAAGAGACACAGTGTTGAGATCATACTGATGTCTAATGATCGAGGTCTGAGTATCCCATTCTTCAGGTAAAGCTCTTAGAAACTTGGTGTTTGAATCTTCAGTTTCATACTCCTTGTCAACTAAAGATAAACTGTTTAGAAGTGTCAGAAATCTATCATATAAATCAGTTAAGCTCTCATCAGGTCTAGCATCGAATTGTTCATATTCTTGAATCAAAAGAGCCCTTTTGTTCTTCTTGACAGATGCAGATCCCTGGCACTGAGTTTCCAAGGTATCCCAGATTTCTTTAGCAGACTTTGTTAGGCTCAAGACATGTCTGAATACCACTATTAACAAGCCTACACTATGTGACTATGTCACACTACATGACCTAGTGATTTCTATCACTGGGATATAGTATAGGTCTCTAAATGTACTTGTCTTGTTCTCATGAACATTAGTTTGATCATGTATGCTCAGACTTATAATGAGCTTAGTAAAGTTTCTTGCATCTAGATTGTATATAGGCCATTGAATAATTATCCTGGTAGAAGTTCAGAAGTGTTCATGCAGCAGGATAGAGTTGAATAAGGCTATGAAGAAATAAGTTGCAGGAATTTGTCTAAGGCATTATATAGCAAAGTCAAAAGAAAGCTATGTCGTGAAGTCACCAATATCCATGTCGTGAAGTACTATATCGCATAGTCCATTTTGTACTATGTCGAGAAGTCCTCAAGACACATGTCGTGAAGTGTTGAAGTCAGCAAAGTCAAAGGAGCCCAGATCGTGAAGTCCTCAGAAGCACTATGTCGCATAGTCATCAAATGACCTATGTCGCATAGTCATCAAATGACCTATGTCGTATAGTCATCAAATAACCTATGTCGTATAGTCATCAAATGACCTATGTCGCATAGTCGTCAAATGACCTATGTCGCAAAGTCTTCAAAGGCTATATCGCGTAGTCCTCACAAGGGAGATCGCATAGTCAGGGATAAAGTGGAGTTCACGATATCAACACTTAGCCGTTTATAACAAGACAAATCAAGGTACAGAACCAAGAATCAAAGGAGACAAATACTGAAGCATTTGTTCTGGCAAGGTGGTCCAAAGAACAGATGGCAAATCTACAGCTAAACTTGGAGAGAAAGATAAGAGACAAGCAGCTACAGAAACGGGAAAGACTCCGAAAAGCAGGTGGTCCTTCCTGACACAGTGAACTTCTTATGGCAGGACAAGTTGGACTTTCAGAAGGGGTAGCTGTGTAATATTGTGTGTGCCTAGTTTGTATAGGTAAATATATATATCGTGCACACACAACTGTAAGCTGTAAGAGAGATACACATAGTTATTTGCTAAGCTCTTTTCTCTGTAAGCAAGCAAGTTCAAACCGTTCTTGTTTAGAAGCCAGAAATTCGATTGTGAATTTCCTGGAAAGCTGTAGTATTTAATTTGCTTATACAAAGTAGATTAAAGTGATTGTGTGTGTTATTTACTTTCTGCATATTACATATCATAATCACATACAGTTGTTTACTTAGTTTTCAAGATCGAAAAATATATCAAACTATCCATTCACCCCCCCTCTGTCTAGTTTCTAGTGGTATTCATTTCTAACAAGTGGTATCAGAGCCTAGGCTGTTAACGTACAAACAGGAAAAGATCAAGAATGAGTTCACAGAAACTAAGCAGTATCAAGATTCCTCCCTTTAACAAGGAGCACTACAGTTTATGGAAGAAGAAGATGTTGCTTTTCATCAAAGCTTCTAACCCCATGTATTTAGATATTCTAAAGCATGGTCCCTTCATTCCAATGATCGAGATTGGTGAAACAACCAGTGGCACTGAGATTGTACCAGCAAAACATGTGCCCAAAGATCCCTTAAAATACACTGATCCTGAAAAGGAAAAAGTGGCATTGGATGGACATCTTCAACTTATCATTTGTGAATCTATGGACTTCAACATGTATGGCACTGTTGCTCATTGTACTAGTGCCAAGAAGATGTGGGATCTTATAGAAGTGCTCTGTGAAGGAACTACTGAGGTAAGAAAGAACAAGAAGCAGATTCTTGTTTCACAATATGAAGCCTTCATGGCTCAGCCAAAAGAGGGAATCACAGAAGTGTTTGAGAGATTCAACAAGCTGATAAACGAGCTCAAACTCTATGACAAACACTATGAAACAGAAGAGCTCAATATGAAGTTTCTACTAACTCTGCCAGATCACTTGGAACCAAGAATTTCTTCCCTTAAAGAAAGAGATCTGACAAAGATTGGTTTTGATGTGTTGTATGGTGTTTTAAAGACATATGAGTTAGAGCTGTTTCAAAAGAGATCTATTCAAGCAAAGCAAGGATTAGTGGCTAATACTTCCTGTGCACTTATTGCTGACAACCTAAGTCAAAGAATGGACTCTCTTAAAATCAGTCAGGTCAAGATTGAGGAACTGGAAGTTGAAGACACTAGTGATGAAACTCAGGTTGTGTATGATTTACCTGAAGAGGATGAGTTCTACAGTATAGATGAGCTGGACAAAATGGAAAACAAATCTTTTGCTTATATGGCTAGGAGGTATCCTAACATAAGGTTTAAAAGAAAGCAGCCATTTAGGTCTAAGTTCAATAATGGAAACACTGGTGGATCTAGTGGCTCAAACACCTTCAATAAAGGAAAAGGGATTGCTGGTGCTGCTAAAGGCGGATACAAGACAGGAAGTGTGGATAGGACCAAAATAAGGTGCTATAACTGCAATGAACTTGGGCATTTTGCCACTGAGTGCAAAAAGCCTAAACAAGTCAAGAAGGACAAAGCATACTTAGAGCTTGAAGCTAAGTATGAGGCTCTACTCAAGAAACAACAGGGCAAAGCTTTTATTGCTGAGGGAAAATGCTGGGATGACTCTGATGAAGAAGAAGAACAAGAGTACTCAAACTATGCCTTGATGGCATTCTCTGATGAAGGTGATTCAAGTCAGGTACCTATTCTTACTTCTCTTGATATGACTCCCCTTCAATATAAGCAAACTGTTGAAGATATGAGCACTGAGATGTTTAATATTCATACTAGCATGTTAGTGGCTAATGAAGAAATTGACAGACTAACTGCTAAGAATGTTGAGCTTACAGAAAAGAATGAGCAACTTGAGTTAATGGTTGTGAACCTGGATGGTTTGAAAAAGGAGGTTGAGTATCTTAAAAACAAAGTGATTTGTGCTGAGCAGATAGAGAATGCTCTTAGAGAACAAATTGCTGAAACTGAACTGAAACTTAGAAGCTTCAAAAACTCCTCTGAACTTATTCAAACCTACCACAAGGAACACACTGCAGACTGCAAGGTTGGAGTTGGTTTTGACTATGATAATGACAAGGGAAGGAAGAAAGTCAAGGGCAAAGGAAAGGAAACCTTTACAAACAAAAATGCCCCAACCATACTGTCAAGTGTTGAACAGCCCATCTTCAAGAAGAGTGTTGTTGAGTTTGATGAGGAACTACTGATCATCAAGCAACAACTACTTGAAGAAGATGAGGCTGCTAAGAACACTTCTTCATTTCCTGAACTTGTCAATCAGAAAGAGACCAAAGACAATCTTGTCAAGAGTCCTAAAGCAAAGAAAGAAGTTGTTAAGAAAAGGAAACAAAACAGAAATGGTAAAGTTGGTGTTAACAAAGGAAACAACTATGCTTATGTGCCAAATGCTCCCAGGAAACAATGTCAAAAATGCCTATCTGTTAATCATTTGACTCATAAGTGTAGTAAGCCTGAAATTGTTGAAGTTGATAACCTAAGTAACCTTTCTGCTAGCATAAATTCTAGTCATGATTCTTTCTGTGGTAAGCCAAACTGCATGACATGCTATGTGACTGTGATTGCTAACTGTTTATCTCTTAAACATAAACTTGACTCTGCACAATCTGGTGAATCACACACACACATACATTCTCATAGGACAGGGTCCCCAATCAGGGTTGAGAGGGTGAAAACTTCATGTGAGCCTAAGAGTGTAAACTCCAAAGCCACAGGAAAAGTGAAGTCTCCTACTATGAGAAATGCAATTTATGACAGAAGAATTATTAATCAAAATGTTTCTAAATCATCTGGACCCTACCAAGTGTGGGTACCAAAAACAACTTAGTCACTTTGTGAATGCAGGGCAACAGGAATAAAAGAGTCATATGGATCTTGGACAGTGGATGCTCAAGTCACATGACTGGTGATATAGCCCTGCTATCACATTTTGAGGAAAAGGCTGGCCCATCAGTAACCTTTGGAAATGACAACATTGGTTATACAATGGGATATGGCAGTGTTGAATCTGGAAATGTCATTATTGAAGATGTAGCATTTGTTGAAGGACTGAAGCATAATCTCTTGAGTATTGGACAGTTTACCAACAGAGGCTTCAAAGTGGAATTTGATGAAGACCTTTGTTCAATCTCAAAAAGGGAAAGTGGTGAAGTTGTTCTAACTGGTGTGAAGAAAGGAAGCTTGTTTGTAGCTAATCTCAAGGCTGCAGATAAGGGAGAAATTTGTTGTTTCTACACAAAAGCCACAAATGAGGAATTCTGGCTGTGGCACAAGAAACTGTCTCACTTGAATGTTCAGGCAATGAACTCTCTAACCAAGAGAGAACTCATCAGGGATTTGCCTGCCTTGGAGTTTGTGCAAGATGGAGCATGTGAAGCTTGTCAGAAAGGGAAGATTAAAAGATCAAGTCACAAGAACAAGTTGCTCAATACAAACTCAAAACCTCTGCAACTAATTCACATGGACTTATTTGGCCCTGTGAATGTAATGTCCCTTTCCAAAAAGAAATATGCTCTAGTGATGGTTGATGACTATTCAAGATATACTTGGGTGGAATTCCTATTCTCCAAGGATGAAGCACCCCAAGTCATAATAGAGCATATCAAGAGAGTTGATAAAGAAGCACAAAGCACTGGTGCCTCTGTAGTTGCTTTGAGAAGTGATAATGGGACTGAGTTCAGAAATTCAACATTGTATGAGTTTTGCAAAGATAAAGGAATTTCTCAACAATTCTCAGCTCCTAGAACACCTCAACAAAATGGAGTAGTTGAGAGAAAGAATAGAACTCTCATTGAAGCTGCAAGGACAATGCTGCTGGATGCAAAGCTACCCACTAGCTTTTGGGCTGATGCTGTTAACACAGCATGCTATGTGCAAAATAGAACATTAATCAATAAGAAGTCTGGCAAAACTCCTTACTCATTAATGACTGGAAAAAGAGCATCCTTCAAGCACCTGCATGTGTTTGGAAGCAAGTGCTTTGTGATGAAAGATACCTCTGAGCATGTTGGAAAATTTGATGCTAAGGCATTTGAAGGTATCTTCATTGGATACTCTCTGGAAAGGACAGCATACAGAGTGTTTGTACCTGAGCAACACAAAGTCATGGAAAGCATGGATGTTACCTTTGATGACAAGAAAACTCCAGGACTGAAAACAAGTGATCAAGACAGTGTACTATTGAGATTTGAGAATCAAGGTTATCTTGAGGATTCTGAAAGTGAAGATGAACCCCCTGTTCAAACTGTTCTAGAAAATGAAATTCTTGAAGTTGACAATCTTCTTCAAACACCTGTGCAAGGATTCACAAACACAGGGGGAGAAGAAGAGAATGCAACTGTCAACCAAAATGAGATTGGAACAGATCAAGGAAATGAACAGGGACACACAAGGAAATGGGACAGAGCCCACACTAGGGATCAAATCATTGGAGATCCTAGTGAGGGAGTTAGAACAAGAAGGGCAACATTAAATACTTGTCTGTATAGCTGCTTTCTGTCACAAGAGGAACCTAAATTAATTGAAGAAGCTTTGAAGATTTCTGATTGGATTGTTGCCATGCAAGAAGAGTTGAATCAATTTGAGAAAAACAAGGTATGGGAACTAGTGCCACCTCCAAAAGGAAAGAATGTTATTGACACCAAATGGGTGTTCAGGAACAAGATGGATGAAGAAGGAGTGGTAGTCAGAAACAAAGCAAGGCTGGTTGCCAAAGGTTATTGTCAGCAAGAAGGCATTGACTATGATGAGACATTTGCACCTGTAGCTAGACTGGAAGCCATAAGAATCTTCCTGGCTTTTGCAGCTCACTCAGATTTTAAGGTGTATCAAATGGATGTGAAAAGTGCTTTTCTCAATGGTGATCTTGCTGAGGAAGTTTATGTGTCTCAACCACCTGGCTTTGAAAGTGAAGACTTCCCAAACTTTGTGTATAGACTGCTCAAGGCACTCTATGGACTCAAACAGGCACCAAGAGCCTGGTATGAAACTCTATCTCAATTCCTTCTTGAGCATCAATTCACTAGGGGTACAATAGACAAAACCCTATTCTTCAAGAAGCATGGAAATGATATCATTCTTGTTCAAATCTATGTGGATGATATCATCTTTGGCTCTTCAAATGAAAAACTCTGTGAGAGGTTCTCTAAGTTGATGCAAAGTAAATATGAGATGAGTATGATGGGAGAGTTAACCTACTTCCTAGGCCTGCAAGTACATCAAAGGGAGGATGGCATCTTTATAAACCAATCTAAGTATGTCAAGGATCTTTTAAAGAAATATGGTTTAGAAGAGTCATCCCCAGCTAAAACTCCTATGTCTACTGCAATCAAGCTGGATGAAGACAAGAAAGGCAAGAGAGTTGATATCAAGGTCTATAGAGGAATGGTTGGATCCCTGCTCTATCTCACAGCTAGCAGGCCAGACATCATGTTTGCCACATGCCTTTGTGCAAGGTTCCAGTCTGATCCCAAGGAATCACACATGATGGCCATCAAAAGAATTTTCAAATATCTGAAGGGGACTCCTAATCTTGGGCTATGGTATCCAAAGGGCACTGGGTTCAACCTGGTTGGTTACACAGATTCTGATTATGCTGGATGCAGGATTGACAGGAAGAGCACCTCTGGAAGCTGTCAATTCCTAGGTCAAAGGTTAGTGTCCTGGTTTAGTAAGAAACAACAATCCACAGCAACATCCACAGCTGAGGCTGAATATATTGCTGCTGGAAGTTGCTGTGCTCAATTGCTTTGGATTAGAAATCAACTCATGGATTATGGACTAGTGTTAGAACACATTCCTCTGATGTGTGATAATACTAGTGCAATATCCATTGTTGCCAATCCTGTTAATCATTCTACTACAAAGCACATTGAGATCAGGTACCATTTCATTAGGGAACATGCTGCAAATGGTACCATAGAAGTCTCTTATGTTCCAACTGAGAAACAATTAGCTGACATATTTACTAAACCTCTGAATGAAGCAGTCTTCAACAGACTTGTGAGTGAAATTGGAATGCTCAATCCTTCATTCAGTTGTTCTAAGTAAATATGCTGGTTAATTGTTGCAGCAGTAAATTTTCACTGTATTTAAATGATCTATTTGTTTGGAGTGAAAATTAGCTGAGATATGATTTATAAATATTTCAGTATTTTACTGCATATTTTTCAAAATCATATTTGTTAGTGGAGTTGTGAGCTTTTGAGACATCTCGATATAGATGATTTTCAGAGTTCACGACATAGTTCAAATTAAACAGACTTATATCGCAAACTGTTGAGATTGTGAGACTTCGCGACATAGTTCATTTCATGAGTTTGCGACATAGTTAATTTTATGACTTCGCGACTTAGAATAACTATATCGACAAGTCTCCACATTTGACAGAATTTTGATTTAAATTAATTTTATTTCAAAATTTGATAAAAGTCTGACAAAATGCTTCAAATTCCTAAAAGAGAGCTTTAGACAGGGTATTTCTACTATATCGCAAAGTCTCCCCAATCCTTTCATCTTGAGGACTTTGCGACTTAGTTCATTCTTGAGACTATGCGATATACTTTGCAAGACTTTGCGGTACAGGCCATTTCTGACTTCGCGACATACAGATAGACTGTACACATTCATAACTCCATATCGCAGTGTCTCTATCATATAAATACCTTTTTCTAACCGTTTGCATCTTTTCATCTTGTCTATTGCTCTCAAACTTTCTAACCTAAGCACAAATTCTCTACTCTCTTTCTTACTCTCTCTCTTGAAATGGCACCCAAATCTCAAACAGTATCATCCTCTATTCCTTTAACCATCCCCAAAGAAACAAATCTTCTCACCATTCCCTCTGAGGCTGAGGCTAAACCCAGGTACAAGTGTTTTGTACGGTTCCTGAACGATTCCTACCTCAGCCAAGCCCTAACCTTGAACCCCACGTTGTATGTTGATGTATTGGAAGGATTTTGGCGAACGGCGTTGGTTTCTACAATGGCCAGGGAAGATGGAACTTCGTTCCAGGAGATAGCTTGTTCAATTGGAGGCAAACACTTCCAGTTTGGGGAGAAGGAGATAAATGAAGCATTAGGGTTCAAGGTGGAGGGTCATGACCAAGAAGCTACAGATGCTCAAATTGTAGACTTCATGACCTTCATTCGGTATGCAGATGAGATAGATACCGGAAAGCTGAACAAGAAATTTGTAAGAAGGGAGTGGTCATTCCTATTTGATGCACTCCAGAAGGTGTTCCTTTGCAGAAAGACAGGATGGGACCATATCAGTCACATTGCTGTGAAGCTGGCCTATTCCCTAGCCCACAATCAGGAAATCAATGTTGGAGCAATAATCCTCAAGGAATTGGCTCAAAGGCTAGGGAGGACAGTCCGTGGAAGAGGTAATGACATCTTTTACCCTCGCTTTCTTCAAGTTATTTTAAATTATCTTGATGCTAATGTCCATGACTTGGAGGGTATTGATAAATCAAAGTTGGCTTATTCCAAGTCCATGTCCAAGATTCTGTTTGGTTCATTGGACACAAGGAATCAAGTGGATGTGATCTTGAGTGTGACCAAGCATATGCAGGACACATTCGCGTCTTATCCACTTGATAAGCCCATATACCATGCTCTTTCCTGGACAGGGGAGGCTGAGACTGAAGGAGCTTCACAGTCTAACCCAAGCCTCCCTATCCCATCCAGCAACCCCACTGTAAACACCACTGTAGAGTCTAGTCAGCCAAGTGCATCAATCTCTCAAAAGGTTGATGTTCCTAAAAAGAAGAAGAAGAGAACCCTAGCTATTATCCATGAATCTGTAGAACTAGCAAGTGAGATTCCTGAGTCACCTCTCACCAGACCAAAGAAGAAGTCAAAATCTAAAGCTACCACTGAATCCTCCCAACAGGATTCAGATGTGGAAAAAGGGGTACACCTGCTACTGTCTATGGCCTCTCAACAGGTCATGGGCATTGAAAAGAGCAGCCTCCCCACTGCAAGTTGTAAAGAGTCTGCACAGGGTCAAGACCTCACTCTTGATCCTAGGAGTGATAAGGGTGATCAAACACTAAGTGGAGAGCACATCAATGTTGAAACTCCTCCTATTTCTCAGGGGGAGTTGCCAAAATCTAATCTGAACCCCACTTCTCTCTCAGATTCTTCCACTAAAATTTCTTCTGAACAAGAGAGTCATTCTCATGACAATCTTGCCCTTGATCAATCACAATCCAGCCCTGTGATTGAGCCAACTTCAAGTGACATGGTGCTTGACACTGTGCTCACCACTCAGGACCCACATTTGGTTGGTCAGGGAATGCATGCTGAGGCATATCCTAATGACACCAACACAAACATGGAGGATTCACCAGTTTTCACTGGAGACTCTGTGCCTAATTCTCCCATCCTTAGGGATGTGGAAATGTCTTCACAGACAAATAGGGCTGATGTTGTAACACATCCCATTTCAATGGAGACAACATCAGACCCTACAGCCATTCCAAGGCTGGAGGAAACTCAAACTCACACATCTCATGAAGTGCTTAGCACTAGCTCTCACTTGGCTCAGGCCACAATGTCAGAATGGCTGAAGCCTGTGCAACATGACAGGCCTTCAGGATCATCATCTGTGCCTCCAAAATGACAGAAGAAGCCATACAGGATCTCCATGTGGCACAGATTGATGAGTTCTCAAAGATAGCTCAACATCTCCTCACCTCCAACCTTCCAAATGCTGATTATGAAGCTATCCTGCTCTGCCATAAGGAGGATGTTGAAGCTCAACAGGAGAAGATTGTGGATACAGCTGAACCAGAGGGGAATGTGGATGCCTGGTTGGATGCTAAGAGGACTCTCAAGCTCAAGGATGCCCTGGCTTTTGTGAGAGAAGAATACCTCACCTCTCTGGGCTCAAATGCTAAGGATCTTTCTCCTGTTGCCATATATGAAGCTGTGAATGATGTGTACAAGAACCAGTTGAAGGCTCTGCATTATCTTGGGAAAGGGCTTCAATCAGAGATTTCTTCTATTCAGGAGGAGACAGACAGATCCCTCACCAAGCTAAGAAACTCTTATCTCTCTGATTTTCCCAAGGTGGATGGTATCCTCAAAGAAGTCCAGAAAACCTCCTCCAATGTGTCCATGATGGATGTGACTCTTGCCATGGTCACAGACAACATCAAGAAACTGGCTTCTACACTGGAAAATCAAGCAAAATCTACCATCACCACCAATGCTATGTTAAATGTCATGTGGAAAAACCAGTATGGTGATAAGCTGGTGGATGAAGTCCCTCTGTCAGACATCTCCAAATATGACTTTGCCAGGGTCAAAGATCAATCTCTAAACTCCTTCAAGTCTCAACAATTATTCTCCAAGGTGGATGGCTTAGAAAAGGAAGTGGCCTCTCTCAAAGATGAAAACAGAATGCTATCTGCATCTCTAAGCCAACTCAATGACAAGCTAGATGCTCAAGGCAACAACACAACAAACATCTTGCTGGTGCAGCAACAAATGATGACCTCAATGATGAAATCTTTCAACCTGCCTATTCCTGGGGAAGCTCAAGACATCTTGTCTGATCCCAAGCCTAAGGGGGAGAAAGGAAAGGAGGTCAATGTGAAAAAGACAGGGGGAGCACCTGCCAAGCAATCAAAACTTAAGGGCAAGCTTATTGAAGAGACGATAAAGCCAATCAATCTTCCCCCTGTAGAGGTCATCAATGCACAAGGTCAGAAAAGCACAGTAACCACAACATTCTATCCATCCACAATGCCTAAAGACATCTTAACCTCTCAACCTGCTATACCTTCTCCAATTGCTAAACCTACCCAAGCTACACTTATCACTGAGGCCAAGCTACAGGAAGTTGCCAACTCTAACATCTATCATGATGAGGCATTCCTGGAGTTTCTGAAAGCCACCTACAAGAATGCTCAAGGAGATGCACAAGTGTACAGAAAGAAGCTCAGGGAAGGTATCAAGTACTTCACAGTTGCAGTAAGGAAAATCAGGGATGTTTATCTGAGAGAAATAATCATGGTGTGCAAGGACAACTGCTTGTGGCACTTAGCATTTCAAACTCTAGAGAAACTGAGGTTTACTGAAGTGTCAATAATTCTGGAGTTGATTGAAAGGAGTGGGGCTAACAATGAAAGTCTTTATAATGACTTGGAGTTGAACCAAAATCAAAGACTGCCTGAGGTCATACCCAAGCCAAGGACAGTAATTTTTCAAAGTCTATCCAAAGTCAGAAGTATTGACCAACTAGTCATTCCCAAAGATCTGCAAATGAAGAATAACTCAAAGATCAATCAAGTGCTGCAAATGCTGAGAGCAAAGAAAGGAGTCAAGACAGCAGAGGAATTAGAGATGATTAACATTCTACAATCTTTTCTGATTCATGGTGTTTTGCCTGAATCTATCAAAGAAAGGAACATGAAGAAGGATGGGGAGGATGATGATGAGGAGAAAACCTACAGGAGGAGATCTCATTCAAGGAGTAATAAGGATGGACCAAGTGACAGCAGCAGGAGCAAATCTTCCAAGAAATCTAAAGATGATGGTGATGACACAAAGGGGGCAAAGGAGACAGTGAAGAGAACTAGGAGTGGAATTCAGCAAGTCAAGGACATTGCTAGTAGTACTTTAACCACAACACAAGACTCTAAGTCTAGGGTGGGTACTGTTAGCAATGATCCTCCAAAATCATTATCCATGACTTCTGAACCTGAATTGCCACAGATGAAAGATGAAGCCACTAAAATAATCTCAAGAAAACACTTCCACAAAGTCACAGCCAGTGGAGTGTTACAGTGGATGAAGGGGAAAGGAATGAAGCTACTTCCAAGTGATGTGGCACTGAAGACTAATTCTCCTTGTTCAAGAAAGGTATCTCTTGTGAAGCATTTGAAGATCAAGAGTGTACCCAAAAGGATAAGGATAACAAAGAAGACTGGAAAACTCACAAATGTTATTGGCATCAATGTGCTTCCACTAGATGAGGACTATGATGAAGATGCCCTAGCATTTTTGAGGGCTCAAAGGATCTTTGAAGTCAAAGTGAGGTTGGATCATCTAGATATCAAATACACTGATGGAAGAGAAAGAATAATGAAGCAAGGAAGCTGGCAATATTTCTATAAGTATGAGCTTGAAAGGATAAATGCCTTACTGAATTTTGAAGAAAAGGATGAAAGGACATGGAAGATAGATATTGCCAGGTACTTGAAAATGCATGCTGATTATGAAGAAAACATGAGGAAAGAGAATGAAAAGAAAAACATACAGAAAGAGAAAGAAATGGCTGAGATGGAAGAGAGGGCTAAGGAGCTAAGGCAGAAAGGGATGTGCAGGGTCAAACAAAATCCTTACATTGTGGAGTACAAAAACTCACATGGAGGCCAAAGCAAAATAAGGATGGAGTTTCTGGACTCATATGTAGAAAGTGCACTCAAAGCTGCAATTGATGACCTGGAAGGCTCACCTCTCATTGAAGAACTGATTGCAAGAGAAGAAATTCAAGAAGCCATCATTGACATGAAGAGAAAAGAAGAAATAAGGAAAAAGAAGATATATGATGATTTGCTAGAGAAGCAATTGGAAGCTGAAGCTGCTGAGCAACAAAAGTAATCTGTAAGCTTTCAATTTTTCTATGTAATCAAATTTCTGATCTCAAGGTTCATGAATTGTTCTTTCTGTTACTAAAATTTCCTTTTATGTAAGTTAGGCTTGTTATCAGACATGAAATTGTGCCTAAGGATCTTACTCACAATTTGGGGGAGATTGTTAGGCTCAAGACATGTCTGAATACCACTATTAACAAGCCTACACTATGTGACTATGTCACACTACATGACCTAGTGATTTCTATCACTGGGATATAGTATAGGTCTCTAAATGTACTTGTCTTGTTCTCATGAACATTAGTTTGATCATGTATGCTCAGACTTATAATGAGCTTAGTAAAGTTTCTTGCATCTAGATTGTATATAGGCCATTGAATAATTATCCTGGTAGAAGTTCAGAAGTGTTCATGCAGCAGGATAGAGTTGAATAAGGCTATGAAGAAATAAGTTGCAGGAATTTGTCTAAGGCATTATATAGCAAAGTCAAAAGAAAGCTATGTCGTGAAGTCACCAATATCCATGTCGTGAAGTACTATATCGCATAGTCCATTTTGTACTATGTCGAGAAGTCCTCAAGACACATGTCGTGAAGTGTTGAAGTCAGCAAAGTCAAAGGAGCCCAGATCGTGAAGTCCTCAGAAGCACTATGTCGCATAGTCATCAAATGACCTATGTCGCATAGTCATCAAATGACCTATGTCGTATAGTCATCAAATGACCTATGTCGTATAGTCATCAAATGACCTATGTCGCATAGTCATCAAATGACCTATGTCGCAAAGTCTTCAAAGGCTATATCGCGTAGTCCTCACAAGGGAGATCGCATAGTCAGGGATAAAGTGGAGTTCACGATATCAACACTTAGCCGTTTATAACAAGACAAATCAAGGTACAGAACCAAGAATCAAAGGAGACAAATACTGAAGCATTTGTTCTGGCAAGGTGGTCCAAAGAACAGATGGCAAATCTACAGCTAAACTTGGAGAGAAAGATAAGAGACAAGCAGCTACAGAAACGGGAAAGACTCCGAAAAGCAGGTGGTCCTTCCTGACACAGTGAACTTCTTATGGCAGGACAAGTTGGACTTTCAGAAGGGGTAGCTGTGTAATATTGTGTGTGCCTAGTTTGTATAGGTAAATATATATATCGTGCACACACAACTGTAAGCTGTAAGAGAGATACACATAGTTATTTGCTAAGCTCTTTTCTCTGTAAGCAAGCAAGTTCAAACCGTTCTTGTTTAGAAGCCAGAAATTCGATTGTGAATTTCCTGGAAAGCTGTAGTATTTAATTTGCTTATACAAAGTAGATTAAAGTGATTGTGTGTGTTATTTACTTTCTGCATATTACATATCATAATCACATACAGTTGTTTACTTAGTTTTCAAGATCGAAAAATATATCAAACTATCCATTCACCCCCCCTCTGTCTAGTTTCTAGTGGTATTCATTTCTAACAGACTTGCATGCAATCACTCTGTTGGACATGACAGCATCAAGACTACTGTGCAGGATGTTCTTTATCTTTGGTTCTCTGAGTACATGAGCTTTTTCTTCTGGAGTCCAGTCACTCTTGGCCTTGACCACATAATGTTCAGGTACAGTGTATGTTCGTTCTACAATCTTTGTAGGAATATATGGTCCATCACGAATTCTGTCCAGATAGTCAGGATCCATAGCCTCCAGGTACATTAACATCTTTACCTTCCATGTTGGATATTCTGATTTCTTCAGGATGGGAATTTTCATGCTTTTATACTTTGTTGTCGACATCTTAGATCGTATCTGATTCAAATTAAATCAGTTTGCTCTGATACCAATTGTTTCCCAGTAATAAACAATTGTAGAAGGGGGGTTGAATACAATTGTATAAGATTCTCGAGTTAATAAGATATGAATCACAAATATGAAAGAATGATAACATTTTTTTTAAATCTGATATAAAACTGTTACAAACTCTCTCAAGAAATTCTGTGTTCTTTAGAGATGCTAGATTACAAAAAACTCTCTCAAGAAATTCTAATGTTCTTGAGAGCTTCTATTACAAAAATACTCGAGTGTTTCAATCTTGTTCTCATACATAAATTGAAACCTAAACTGTGTTTATATACTACACAGCTTCTCTATCAATGATAAGTCCTAATCAATTACAAAGATTAAAACCTATCCTTAATCGATAGCTTCATTACTACAAACCAGGAACCGACAGAATAATCTTCTTTATTTAACTAGACTCCAAATATAACTCGAAGTAGGAATCCTAATCAGCTTCCAGTCCTGATGATCAATCCTGATCCCAGTCCTGATATTCATTCTGATCCTGACGACCATGCAATCCTGATAATGTCAGCAATCCTGATCAGTTGAAGTCTAGATCCTGACGATCATTGAATACTGATCTAACAGGCAGGTTCTCCCAATTGAGGACATGGATTCAAGGGATGAGGAAGATAGAAGGGGAAAGCCAATTGAGGATTTGATCCCTATCCTCTTAGTTCCAGGTGAACCAGATAAAGTTACTTACATTGGAGCACTGTTGCCTGAACCCTGGAAGGGCAAGATTATATCTTTCCTCCAAGAGAATGAAGATGTTTTTGCTTGGAAAACAGCTGATATGCCAGGGTTGATCCCCAATTGATAACTCACAAGTTGAACGTAGATCCCGAAAGGAAGACGGTGAAGCAAAAGAAGAGGAACTTTGCTCCAGAAAGGCAAGAGGCCATAAAGCAAGAGGTAGATAAGCACTTGGAAGCAGGATTCATTGAAGAGATTCAATTATCTGAATGGTTGGCTAACCTGGAAATGGTCAAGAAAACCAATGGAAAGTGGAGAATGTGCGTAGACTTAACGGACTTGAACGATGCATGTCCTAAGGACTGTTTTTCCCTACCAAGGATCGACACTTTAATAGATGCCACTGTAGGGCACAAAATGCTAAGCTTCATGGATGAATTCAGCGGATACAACCAAATCAAGATGCATAAGGATGGCATTCGCAAGGTATCATTCATTACTGATTTGGTGTTTACGGCTACTTAGTTATGGCCTTTGGACTCAAGAATGCAGGTTCCACATACCAAAGGTTAGTGAACAAAATTTTCAAACATCTCATTGGCAAGACCATGGAAGTTTACATGGATGACATGCTAGTCAAAAGCCTCGATAAGGCCGATCACATAGAGCACCTCCGAGAGGCATTTTAAGTGCTGAAACACCATAAAATGATGTTGAATCCTGCCAAGTGCGCCTTCGGCGTAGGGTTAGACAATTTTTTGGGACTGATGGTCTCTAAACGAGAAATTGAAGCCAACCCCGACAAAATTAAAGCAATTGTGGATATGGAACCACCGCACTCTGTTAAAGATGTTCAGAAACTCACTGGGAGAGTGGCAGCATTGGGAAGGTTCATCTCCAAGTCAGGGGAAAAGTGTATACCCTTCTTCAAAGCATTGAAGAACATTAAAAATTTTGAGTGAACAGCAGAAAGCCAAGAAGCCTTTGAGGTCTTGAAAAAATACATGACTGAAGCACCATGGTCGGCAAAACCAAAACCTGGAGAAACGCTCTATCTATACTTGGCAGTTTCAAACACCGCCTTGAGAGCTGTTTTGGTGAAGGAAAAATCAAAGGTTCAGAAACTCATCCACTATGTGAGCAAAATTCTGCACGGAGCAGAAGTAAACTACTCTCTGATAGAAAAGTTTGCTTTAGCCTTGATCATGGCCTCAAGAAAATTACGCCTGTACTTTCAGGTGCATAAGATAGAAGTCTTGACTGACCAACCATTAAGAAACATCCTGCATAGTCCTAAGGTCAACGGAAGACTGATCAAATGGGCGATTGAGTTGGGAGAGTTCGACATCAAGTATAAGCCTCGAACGACCATTAAAGCACAAGCACTTGCTGACTTCATGGTTGAATGTACCATCGACAACCAAGAAGTCGGGGGGCAGGAAGTAGTACCCTTGGAGGGCAAAGAAGTTGAAAAACAAGATGAAGATATGGTATTTAAGGAATATTGGGTGCTCTATTTTGATGGGGCATCGAAAACAAAATCAAGAGGAGCAGGTTTAGTGCTACAAAGTCCCGATGGATTTCTCATTGAGTATGCACTAAATTTGGACTTTCGGATAACAAACAATGAAGTTGAGTATGAAGCCCTGATAGTCGGCTTAAGTTTGGCTGGGGCCTTGAGAGTTAATACTCTCAAAGTCTGTGGAGACTCGAGATTCGTAGTCTCACAAGTAAATGGAGAATTTGAGGCTAAGGATGAAACTATGGCCAAAAATCCGAAGCTTGTGAAAGCCATCATGACCCAGTTTGATGAATGCTATATGGAACACATCCCTAGAGAAGAAAACATGAAGGCCGATGTCTTGTCTAAATTTGCTTCTTCTGAGATACAGAACTATGCTGGAAGTGTATACTTCCAAGTCTTGAAGACCCCGAGCATCAATGGAAAACGAATAGCACCTATTGACATAGGTGGATGTTGGATAGACCCCATTAAGGCTCATCTTGAAACCGGTTGGTTACCAAATAATGCCTTGGAGGCACCAAAGTTGACAGTGAGAGCGTTGAGGTACGCCTTGATCGAAGGGATCTTATACAAGAAGTCTTTTGTCATTCCTTACTTGAAGTGTCTACGACCCCAGAAGGCGCAGTTAGCCTTGAAAAAAGTTCATGAGGGAATTTGTGGGCAGAACTTGGGGGGTAGGGCCCTTGCTCATAAAATCACTCTATGCTTGTTAATGTGAAAGATTATGTGAAGAAGTGCGAACAGTGTCAAAAGCATGCACATGTGGTTAGGCAACCGCCCGAGATGTTAACATCAGTTAACTCACCAATCCCGTTTGCCATGTGGGGCATGAACATACTTGGGTCATTTCCAGTGGCAAGTGCACAAAGGAAGTTCTTGATAGTGGCAATTGACTACTTCACTAAGTGGATTGAGGCTAAACCTCTAGCCAAAATAACCACCAAACAAGTATTGCAATTTCTATGGGAAAGTGTAATGTGTCGATATGGAATCCCACGAATCCTGGTCACGGACAATGGGAAACAGTTACAATAAAGATTTCAAGAAGTACTGTGAGGAGAACAACATTGAATTGCGATTCACATCAGTTGCTCATCCTCAAGTAAACGGACAAGCCGAGGTGGTCAACCGAATCATCCTAGATGGACTCAAGAAGAAAGTTGAACGCTCAAGGAACACTTGGGTGGACGAGTTTCTCCCTATACTTTGGGCATATCGTACCACTTGCAAGGTTACTACTGAAGCAACTCCATTCATGTTAGCCTATGGGGCAGAAGCCGTGGTGCCAGTGGAGATTACTCATACCTCCCCAAGAGTAGGGCCTTTGAGCCTGAATCGAACGAAGAAGGTATGAGGGTTAAAAAAAGGTTCTTTCGTCAAGGAGACTTGGTTCTCAGAAAGATTGAAGCATCCGGGGTTGGACAGAAAGGAAAATTAGCCCCTAATGAGGAAGGGCCCTACAAAGTCAAGAATGTGTTTGGACGAGGCTCGTATAAGCTAGAAACCCTCGAAGGGCATGAGGTGCCAAGGACTTGGCATTCCTCAAACTTAAAAGTTTATTATGTTTAGTGCATCCTAAAAGGATCCGCTAGTAGGATAAGTAGAAATAAGGTTCGATGAAATCATGAGCTTCCTAGAAAGCAGATGAAGGGTTGAGCCCGTTTTGATTGGTGGAAACATCCTCAAAGCTTTGCCAAGACAAACTACAAATGAATGCAAAGGAAAGCATACAAAATATGCATGTCAACTGCTCAAATAGAGTTGAATACAACGAACCCCGAAGGGTGAATGTTGCTAATAAACATACAAAAGAAAGCCTAAGATGCCTATTGTTAATCAGCGAAAATTTCAAGATCAGGAGAAGTTTGATATAATAGACTTGAGAATGAATCACTACGAGTGGAGCCATCAGTAAGAACTCATAAGGGTGAAGGGTTGAAACCCCAGAAACCTAAGACATCCAGTCCAAACCCCATCATTCGATATGCTCAATGAAAGGCTTGAATCCAAAACAAGATGGTATAAGACATAAAAGGCTTATGCAAATGTCAAGTTAGCCTCGAATAAGGCAAAATCGTCGTAAATGTGTAGGTCGCTCCACACTTTACACCAAGACGATACTCGTGAAACACTAGTGTATATTAAAATCCCCAAAAAAGGGTAGTAAGTCCCAGGTAAGGGATAAAAAGACCCCAAGTCTCGAAAAAGACCAGTATAACTTCTATGAAATCCTAGTGCATTATCATAGAAGTTAGGGGGAAAATGATATGGGTTAAAAATAACCCTAAAGACAAAATTAATATTGCATTAATTAAACCTAGTTGGTCTATAAATAAGGCCTGAAACTCTAATTAAATATTAATTTCGTAATTAATATTTGGGCTAGAAGTACAACCTGTATTAGGAGACGTCCAATACAGGCTTGTTCTAATACAATTGGGCTTGTTTCACTACAAGTCCGTTATGATATGGAAACAACTCCTACAAGGAAGGATCTAGAATTAATCCTTATCCACCGTCAAGGATAAGACTTATCCTTCAAGAAAGTGATAATACTTATCCACCGTCAAGGATAAGATTTATCCTTCAAGGAAATCAATACTTATCCACTAGGCTTCTAAACGCCTATATAAAGGGTCTGACCCCTCATCTCAGAACTACGTTTTAGACTTCATCCTCGAATAAGGACATACAAGTCACTACGTCCTTGGTGTGCCCCTGTCGCCATAGCCCCGAGGGCAACACCAAGAACTACATTTTATTGGCTTGATTCTCTAAATACTAGAGATACGTAGGCATCTTGTTAGGACCGAGTTAGTCCCCGATAACAAGAGCAGCCATTAAAGCTCAAAGCTCTCTAACCCTAGCATTAAATTCGCAAGCACAATTTTTATTCCACAACAAATAGGTTTTAAAAATTAAAAGTATTAGAATAGTTTTAAAATAAATAAGTTAGGGTTTGGACGTGCTATTTTTTGAAGATAGGGGGTTTTAGTAACGAAAAATAGAAAAAAAAAACATGTTTTAGTTGAAAAAGGTAATTGCCTGTTGTTGTGGATTAAAAAACGTGCTTGTGTAATTAATGCTAAGGTTTAATGAGCTTCGAGCTTTAATGGCTGCACTCGTGTATCCGAACTAAATTGGTCCTCACAAGATGCCTACGTATCTCAAATCGTTATTGAGAATCAAGCCAAAGACGTAGTTCTGATTGTAGGATCAGGGACCTTTTATAGGCGTCTGGAGCCTAGTATTTATGGTATGTTTAGGAGTCTTAGCGAATAAGTCTCCTTTTTATTATTGGATAAGCATTGTATTGCTTGCAGGATAAGTCTTTTCCTTGTTGATAAAGGTTATGACTCATTAATTGCCTTTAATTGGGATTCTGGATCCTTCTTTGACCAATTTGCCATAACTGGGGCTCTTTTAATGAGCTGTATATTTTCCCTATTCATTAATTACGAAATTAATGAATAATTAAGGTGTCGGGCCTTAAATATCGGCCTTTCCATTGACTCGTCAATTATATTTCTATAATTACTTTTCTGTCCATATCATTTGCCCCCCCAACTTCTGGGAAAATACCCTTGGGATTTTTGTAGAAGTTATCGCATTTTTTACTGAATTTTTTCATTTTTTCAGAGCATTTTCGACCAGGAATCCATGCCATTTTCGACCAGAATTCTAGGTCATTTTTGTAACAGCCCCAAATCCGGGGTCAGGGATTTAGGGTAGTCACGATCCATGTACTCCTTGCCTTACCTGTATTACTCACACCATTCATAATTCACCTGCTCATGTGTTCGCACTAATTCACGCAAGCGTACGTGGTCACAAGTAATATAGAATAAAATTAAGTTCGTTCCCACAGAGACTGGTTTAGGTTGTTATAGTCTTGTACCTATGCAACAATGTATGGTTTTTATTCACTGCTAAGACAAGTAACAAGATAGGGTTTTGAATAACTACGATTAACTATGAAGCAATTTAATAAACTAAGAATTAATTAACTAATAAGAATTGGAATCGAATTACTTATGTAGAGAAAACATGGGATCCTAACTTCATTAAATACTTTGATTAGATCTGACACCTTTAATCACTATATGCAATTGTTATGATATCTGATCGGATAACACGAAACAAATACACGCTACCTGTCGGCATACGTATATCAAACTACCCATACATCCACAAAAGAGATAGAAGATGAATAGACACCAATTATGTTTAGACCCTATATGTCTATAGAATTTGAAAACATAACGGTTGAGGAACTAGTTATCCATAAAGATCACACAGGGCAATATAAGTATTTTCATCTTATACTACGAATCATATTGATAAACAATTATGAACCTATGCTAGCATGGCAAGTTCTAAATCTCAAGATCCACTCTCGCTTCACAAGAGATTAACAAATTAGATGTTCGCGACGCATCTATCAATTAAGCTTAACCATACGAGGATATCAATTATACATCACACACAGATCTTTAAAGCATCAAGATACTAAACTACATAAATAAATCCGTTAGAATCCCACAACGACGATTAGTTCATAATCGAACCGTTCATCATCGTGGGTTCTGATGATAACATGATAGTAATAAGTCTGTAAAACTGAATAGAATAATTAGGGTTTAGAAAGAACAAACGAGAATTCAAGTATCGCCTAATTTAGAAGAATACAAAGATTGGATGTAAAACTAGGTCTTCTTAAATCAGCCGTCTTCTTCTTCTCTTCACCGTGGACGTATATATATATATATGAATCTTGATATATCTCTGTATATCCCCTAGAAAACGTCCACCAAATACTTATAAAGTCTTAAGGCTAACAAATATGGCATGTTTCCTTTTCTGATCACAAAACAGCAAATTTCAGTATTTTTTCTGGCGCGGGCGCGCGGTAGTGGCGCGGGCGCGCGGAGCTTTCTGTCAAGTGTGGCGCGGGCGCGCGGGAAATGGCGCGGGCGCGCGGGGATTTCTGTCCAGAATTCCTTTCTCTTCGCGTGAGCTGTAAGATCGTCAGAATCGGACTTGTAGAACTCCAGATATGGCCAAAACAGTGAAGACTGCGCAACCTACCCGGAAAATCCGAATTTTAATCAAATTAACCTCCAACTCTTGGTTCTGCAAAACTTAATGAAAACACATTAAACACACCACATACTTGAGTTCAAGTCATCAATTTAAGCCGATATGAAGCGTTCCAAGTGGATATAAAATCCACTTATCACACCCCCAAACTTAAACCGATGCTTGTCCTCAAGCATAAACAAACATAACTATATACAACTAACTAGTACCACTTCCGTAGGTGATCACGGTTGCATTTGGCATATGCAACAAGCCCTTTAAACCCCTAGGCAGCCCTAGTGGACGAGTAAGGTCTCGTGAGGGCCTATAGCGAATGTACCCACAAAATCCATCTACTCATGCAACTAACAATGCAATGCATGTATGCAACTAATATGAAAATGCAACGATCCCTTCAAACCAACCAAAACAAATTAACAAGCCAACATCTCAAAGAACACAGTCTTCCAAACAGAGTTCGACCAAATTCCCATCGACCAACAAGACAAACACAGAAACGTGCGTGTGTGCAATGCTCACCAATATACTCCCAAACTAAATCAAGACCATATCATATTCTTCACCAAAACAACCACAAGCTTATAAATAGAATGAACTCTAGACACAAGAAACCACTTAAAGACACCTCAACCTTGACTTGAGTTAAACAGGAAATCATGCTTTATTATTTAAAAACATGCTTATTTGACCGTGCAATGGCTGAGACCCCTAAAGGCTTATACAATAATACCCATGTAGCGAGCTTTAGGTTAGTGGATCCCAGACCGGAAAAGTCTTAGGTCACTAGGCACAAAGTCCCCTAGAACTTAATTGCTCGAGTATTAAAGAGCTCAACCTGATCAATTCTGCATAAACACAACTAAAACAACTCTCTTTTTTTTTTTTCTTTCAACTTTCCTCTTTTTTTTTTCTTTTTTTTTTTTTTCGGAATGAGTGCACTTTGCCTTTTTCTCATCCCACCCTAGACTACTCATCTTTTCAATGAGCCGGCTACTAGCCATTTGACGCCTAGCCTTTATTGACAACTATCATGAAATCCTTGTTTTCCCCCAAACTTAGACTTAAGTGCTTCTTTCAATTTCAAGAGAATAGAAAACATTCTAAATATAAGCAAGTGGTTAAATTCTAACATCAAAACAAGCATGGTCTGATCAAATTCAAAAGCAACCAATGAGACTTGTGAATTTACAATTGTTTCTGGCATGCAAGTCAATTTCTTAGAAACTTAATCAGCCCTCTATCTAACAAAACTACACTCCCATCAACATCGACTCACCAATCAAGAAATAGCCAAGTTCTAAGGGATCATGAAACATGCATGCTATGCAAATGCAACTAAATGGACTCACATAATAGATATAAATACTAATGCAAAACAGAATGCTCTATATGACAAAACATGCAAAGATATGAATGAAACTAACTAAAAATGCAATATGAATCCTATATGAACACACACTAACACTCCCTAATTACCACCCCCAAACTTACAATATTCAATGTCCTCATTGAAGGTAATAAGAAAGATAGTAGAAACATACCTAACACATGGGTTGCCTCCCACGAAGCGCTGTCGTTAATGTCATTTAGCCGGACAAATGTGAATCAAATCATGGTGGCTCGAAGATCGCATTTGACTTGTCCTTAGCAGAAGGACCATTCACCCATTGTTTGATAACCTTCTTGCTTTCTTCCCACATCTTTTCCAAATCAAACTTCACCTTGACTTTTCCACCAATCGATTTTTTTCTTTTTCTTCTTTACACCTCTAAGGTGTGTATGCTTCTCCGTCGATTGATAAGAACACTCTTTAACTTCATCATCCTTGTTCCACCTTCTCAACACATTATCTTCACACTCTTTAAAAATCACCAACTCATCATTCAGAAGGACATACTTCAAATGTGGTGGAAGTTTTCCAAGCTTGACATTCGAAAGATCTCGAATGGAAGAATTGTCAATGGAATCACTGATGTGATGCTCGAACTTGTGCATGTCCGAATTTTTGCTCAACAGCTGATCGAACTCCTTTCTCTGACCCGTATCAACCATCTTCAAGCTAAAACACTCTTCCTCCTCTGTCGGAAATTTCATAGCCTTGAACACATTAAAGATGACCTTTTGATTACTCACCCTCATTGTGAGCTCTCCTTTCTGCACATCGATCAAAGTTCGGCCTGTAGCTAAGAACGGTCTTCCCAAGATAATAGGAATCCTCTTGTCTTCCTCAAAGTCCAGGATCACAAAATCAGCAGGAAAGATAAGCTTATCCACTCTAACCAAAACATCCTCCACTATACCTCTAGGATATGTGATCGACCGATCAGCCAACTGTAAGGTCATATTAACTGGTTTCGGCTCAGGCAACCCAAGTTGCTTAAAAACAGACATTGGCATTAGATTAATGCTAGCTCCCAAATCACATAAGCATTTGCTGAAAAGTTGATTGCCAATAGTGCAAGGTATGGTAAAACTTCCCGGATCTTTAAGCTTCGGTGGCAATTTCTGCTGTAGAACTGCACTACACTCCTCTGTCAAAGCAACGGTGTCCAAATCCTCGAGTTTCAACTTCCGAGATAGAATACCCTTCATGAACTGAGCATAGCTCGGCATCTGTTCAAGAGCTTCTGCAAAAGGTATGTTGATGTGTAACTTCCTGAACACCTCCAGAAACCTGTCCAATTTCTTGTCGATCGCTTGCCTGTAGGCTTTTCTTGGATATGGGGGAGGTGGAAAAATCTGTTCGCTCTCTTTAGTCTGCTCCTGAGAAGATTTCTCAACAGACCTCTTGTTATTGTCCCCTTCTTCAACCAACTGCTCAGCTGCCAGCTTAGGAATTACCTCTTCTTTTTCTGGGGAAGGCACAAGTAGTTGTTCATGGAAATCTTCGTCTTCCTTGGCTGCTAATGCTGGATTGCTTGTGACTCTACCAGACCTGAGTGTTATGGCATTCACCTGCTCTTTAACTTCCCTCTTGCCTGGATTAACTTCTGGCTCATTAGAAAGAATTCCCTGAGATATTTTCAGCATCGCACTGGTAAGTTGTCCCATCTGATTCTCCACGGTCTTGAGCGAGACCGCCTGACTTTTAACCATCAACCTCAACTCTTCCAATTCAGATTGTTCTTTAAAAATTTGACCAGAATTTCCATGAGCTTGTTGAAATCCTGGTGGCTGAAACTGCTGCTGAAAATTCTGCCCCTGCTGCTGAAAACCTGCAGAGTTGTATGGCCTAGCTTGAAATTGCTGATGCGGTTGTTGTGATTGCTGTATGCCACCCTGATTATTGCTCCAACTGAAATTCGGATGATTCCTGTTGCTCGGATGATAAGTATTCGGGGCTGGCTGTTGCTGATTCGGAAAGTTGCTCACAAACTGCACTGATTCATTGGAAATGGCACACTGCTTCGTCTCATGTGCACCTGCACATAGCTCACAAACACTAGCTACCTGACGAATCCCATGATTTGCCAAAGAATCAATCTTCATATTCAATGCCTCTAGCTGAGCCGCTAAAGCTGTAGCTGCACTAACATCAAGAATTCCCGCCACCTTTTGCTGTGGCATTCTCTGCGTTGGACTCTGATATTCATTTTCTGCCATCATCTCAATCAGATCATATGCTTCCTCGTAGCTTTTAGCCCATAGAGCTCCACCTGATGCTGCATCCACCATCGGTCTCGACTGCCACCCCAATCCATTATAAAAACAGTTAATGATCATCCAGTCCGGCATTCCATGATGGGGGCATTTTCTGAGCATCTCTTTATAACGCTCCCAAGCTTCACACAATGACTCACCCTGTGCCTGGGCAAACTGAGCAATAGCATTCCTTATGGCAGCTGTTTTCGCCATAGGAAAGAATTTGGAGAGAAATTTTTGTGCAAGCTCTTCCCAAGTAGTGATAGAACCAGCTGGTAGAGAATGCAACCAGCCTTTAGCCTTATCCCTCAGAGAAAATGGGAAAAGTCTCAGCTTCACAGCATCTTCTGACACTCCGTTGAACTTGAAGGTGTCACAGATCTCGATGAAATCCCTAATATGCATATTAGGATCTTCTGTTGGAGCACCCCCAAACTGAACTGAATTCTGCACCATCTGAATCGTGCCAGGCTTGATTTCAAAGGTATTGGCTGCAATAGCCGGCCTAACAATGCTCGACTGAATGTCATTGATCTTTGGCTGAGAATAGTCCTTCAAAGCCTTAGCTGCAGGTGCTACTCCTTCTGGTACGTCTCCCATCTTTACTAACTTTAATCTTTCTTCTTCCAATTTACGAGTCTGAGAACGTGTTCGCATACACGTTCAAGTACCTGAAACACACAGAACAAACAACTACAATCCGAGTCAGTGAACTCTAACGACCACTGATGACAAGCACATAAACTATATCAATAACACCGAGTCCCCGGCAGCGGCGCCAAAAACTTGTTCGCACTAATTCACGCAAGCGTACGTGGTCACAAGTAATATAGAATAAAATTAAGTTCGTTCCCACAGAGACTGGTTTAGGTTGTTATAGTCTTGTACCTATGCAACAATGTATGGTTTTTATTCACTGCTAAGACAAGTAACAAGATAGGGTTTTGAATAACTACGATTAACTATGAAGCAATTTAATAAACTAAGAATTAATTAACTAATAAGAATTGGAATCGAATTACTTATGTAGAGAAAACATGGGATCCTAACTTCATTAAATACTTTGATTAGATCTGACACCTTTAATCACTATATGCAATTGTTATGATATCTGATCGGATAACACGAAACAAATACACGCTACCTGTCGGCATACGTATATCAAACTACCCATACATCCACAAAAGAGATAGAAGATGAATAGACACCAATTATGTTTAGACCCTATATGTCTATAGAATTTGAAAACATAACGGTTGAGGAACTAGTTATCCATAAAGATCACACAGGGCAATATAAGTATTTTCATCTTATACTACGAATCATATTGATAAACAATTATGAACCTATGCTAGCATGGCAAGTTCTAAATCTCAAGATCCACTCTCGCTTCACAAGAGATTAACAAATTAGATGTTCGCGACGCATCTATCAATTAAGCTTAACCATACGAGGATATCAATTATACATCACACACAGATCTTTAAAGCATCAAGATACTAAACTACATAAATAAATCCGTTAGAATCCCACAACGACGATTAGTTCATAATCGAACCGTTCATCATCGTGGGTTCTGATGATAACATGATAGTAATAAGTCTGTAAAACTGAATAGAATAATTAGGGTTTAGAAAGAACAAACGAGAATTCAAGTATCGCCTAATTTAGAAGAATACAAAGATTGGATGTAAAACTAGGTCTTCTTAAATCAGCCGTCTTCTTCTTCTCTTCACCGTGGACGTATATATATATATATGAATCTTGATATATCTCTGTATATCCCCTAGAAAACGTCCACCAAATACTTATAAAGTCTTAAGGCTAACAAATATGGCATGTTTCCTTTTCTGATCACAAAACAGCAAATTTCAGTATTTTTTCTGGCGCGGGCGCGCGGTAGTGGCGCGGGCGCGCGGAGCTTTCTGTCAAGTGTGGCGCGGGCGCGCGGGAAATGGCGCGGGCGCGCGGGGATTTCTGTCCAGAATTCCTTTCTCTTCGCGTGAGCTGTAAGATCGTCAGAATCGGACTTGTAGAACTCCAGATATGGCCAAAACAGTGAAGACTGCGCAACCTACCCGGAAAATCCGAATTTTAATCAAATTAACCTCCAACTCTTGGTTCTGCAAAACTTAATGAAAACACATTAAACACACCACATACTTGAGTTCAAGTCATCAATTTAAGCCGATATGAAGCGTTCCAAGTGGATATCAGAATCGGACTTGTAGAACTCCAGATATGGCCAAAACAGTGAAGACTGCGCAACCTACCCGGAAAATCCGAATTTTAATCAAATTAACCTCCAACTCTTGGTTCTGCAAAACTTAATGAAAACACATTAAACACACCACATACTTGAGTTCAAGTCATCAATTTAAGCCGATATGAAGCGTTCCAAGTGGATATAAAATCCACTTATCATCATGACCCCACAACATACGTCTCACACACACACACACAGGTTAGAGTCTCAGAAACGACACAATACAACAACTGCGGAATAAATAATTTTTATTACAATACCCAAATGTCTTTTGAATCTGTCACTGATACAATTTCTAAGTAATGTTACATTACCAACTTAGTCTTCTGATGCTTACAATCCTCTAATACCATTCATATATATACATAAGTCGAATACCGAAAGCTGTAGCCTGATTCGATTGGTTCGTACTACTCTCGGGATCACTGCTAGAAACTGTTTATGAAAACGCCTTGCGGGGTATGTGCCGTCCCATTGGCATCCTGCTTCGCTGCTATATAATATATATAAAACAATAGCAAGAGTGAGCGATAGCTCAGCAAGGAAATGAAAGTATGGCATAATTCTGCCTTTAATTCAACCCAGAAATAAAGCGGGTATAAGACAATAATTTGTCAAAATATCTCGATACTTAAATTACATCCTTATCGGAATGTAATCCCAAAAATAATACCATTGTTGTATTTCAAATATCAATTTCATAATATTTCTGCAAACTTTGGCTATATTATGAACAAAGTTCTAGTATAAACGATGAGGTTTCAAAGTAAACCAAATATAACCTTTCCGAAAAATATCTGCTATATATGCAGAATATCAACATATAACTTAAAAGATGAAGTTATAAGGTGATTCAGTATAAACAACTCCCTTACCATAACTCATGTTATGTAAGGTATCCACAGAGTCATAACTCATAAATAAAAGATGAAGTTGCATGAATTTATTGTCACTTCATTTCCAAACACTTTTCGACCCCCTACCAACATGATTGGTTCTTCACCCCAATACATGTTGCAGGAATATCCAAATTGGATGATGAACCAATACTGGAGTTGCTACCGCGTCCGCTGTGCCTAACCTTACTATGATCAGTAGCAGGTCGCACCGCTCAAATAGTTTTCTACATGTAGATGGAAGTATCACGACGGCCTGACATTGTCTACCGCCTTACTATGACCTCCCGGCCCATTTGGGGCAATATAAAAGTTGGATGGGCCCACGCAACTTGACCACTTACACCACTCCTAGTTCAGATGAAATCCATGACTCTGAAACGTAAAGATCGTCCTCCTTTCCCCAAGTGTAACACTTGTTGATACGACTCCACTAAGTAGTTATATCTAGGTTGGAAAGGAAGATTCTCCAATATTTCCCAAGCTATGCTTGTTAATGGATATCGACTTGTTCCATGAATTTATCCCTCGATCATTGAGGTGGTAACACAACATTAGACTGGCAGCAATTAAATTGCTCCAAGAAAATATATGTCCCTTGACAGTTTTTGAATTGAGAGTTTAAAAAGAGTAGTAGTCACTTAAATCAGGTTTCCCATATTTTTGATGGTTGAGCGAACATTTAAATCCTCTTAAGAGACGGATTTAAATGGAAAACATTGTTTTGGGAACCTCTTTGGATTTTTAAAAATAATCAATGATATTGATTAAATAAGTAAACATTAGATGAATATTCGAAATAATACTCCTTACGTAAATACTGATTAAATGAATATTCGAAAATACTATTCATTAAGTAAATATAGATTAAATGAATATTCAAAGATAATATTCATTAAATAAATAAACCTCAAATGAATATTCAAAAATAATATTCATTACTTAATAAATCTCAAATGAATATTCGAAAATAATATCCATTAAATAATTAAGTCTCAAATGAATATTCAAAAGCAATATTCATTAAATAAATAATTAATCCTCGAATGAATATACATAAATAATATTCATTAACTAATTAAATAATCTTCAAATGAATATTCAAAAATTAATATTCATTAAATAATCCCCAGATAAATATTCACAATAATATTCTTAAAGTCAATAATCCTCAAATGAATATAAATAATATTCTTTAAGTCAATAATCCTCAAATGAATATAAATAATATTCTTTAAGTCAATAATCCTCAAATGAATATAAATAATATTCTTTAAATAAATAATTAACCCTCGAATAACAGTTACCTGATATCTTTGTTATCATTCCGGAACAAAGCGATTTTAAGAAAACATTTTGAAAATGATATTCATCTAAGTAAACAAATTTAATTAGACGAATAAGGCTTATTTAATCCGTAAATGCTTCCAGAAGTATTTACTAATTAAATAAACACTGGTTTATTGGTGATGTTGCCTTTAGGTTAATTATTGCGAAAATCTTTCTAAAAAGCTCTGTCCGGGTTTTCGAAAATATACCTTACAAAATAACCCCGATACGCTGGCTAAGTTATAAACTCAATACATGCTCTACCCTCTGAGCCTTTCTTATTCCAGTACACAAATACCTACCTTATGATATAAAGTCCCCTTCCACCATACGAAAAGTTTATAAATATATACACCATATAATTCAAGGCGTAGGATCTTAAAAGCATCACCACCCATCAACAGTATTATAAGGTCATAGGATTTTGGTTATCGCACGAGCAGGATTTAATATCATTAACAAGACCAAGGATATACTGGTTTTGATAAGGAAGCACAATATTGGGAAACTTGCAAATATGGATTGAAACTTATTCAACACATTTCATATATTTCAAAATAAATATACTCTGAACGATCGAGTATGCATACATAACTTGCATCTAGTATATACATACTTCAAAATATGGTTTTTAGAAACTTGCCTGATGCTCGAGAAGTGATAGGGGTTCGCGACGATGCCGGACAATCTAGACAAAGTCAAACGAAAACACACGGTTAATCCCCTCGATAAACCACTTATAACTCAATGCTTAAACACGTAAGCGAAATACAACCAAGGCATTACTTGCTCGCTCTAGCGTCACACTAAGTCCATGTTATTCGTCAAATACTTAAATCATAAGTTTGGTTCGAAATCCATCCTCAAATCCAAGTTATACTTAACCATTTGGAACCTTGGTTTCTAAGTCTTGTTTTCAGTGGTTTTCACTTGCGCGACCTCGACTAAAACATTTTTATAAAATCGAAATATAATCTTTTTAATCCGAATCTTTTTCGTGAGCCTTCCTAACTGTCTCTAGTATTATTCCTCAAAGTTTCACATTTTAATATGGCTCCGAAGTGGTCCAAATATAGCCTCAAAGTTGCTGAACAGAGAAGGGTTGTTCCTCCGAACGACGTTTACTAAAACTCACTTTTCTCTTAAACCGTAAATCGTAACGACATGATTCTTGCGCTCACGTAAACTAGAAACAAAGCTCTACACACTCATGTTCATCACTGAACCAAAAGAGGCAGTTAAGTTTTCGGATTCTATGCAGTTTTAAAGTTAACGAGAATCGGGCATTACGACGGCTTAAAACTTAACGTTTTCCATTTTCAAAACACACTCAAATCAATACCAAACAATCCCAAACTCACCATCCACCTTATACACCCTCCACTCAGTCAAATCCTCCATGAATAATCACAACAAAATTCATAACCCATCCTCCAATACTCAACCAACAATTCATCTAATCACTTAATCATGAGCTTAACTTTACATAAACATCAAAACCATTTCAAAACTCATATAACAAAAAGGGGCAGAGGTTTTTATACCTTCCTTGAATCCTTAAACACACCACAAGAGCTTGTAAGCCTTAAGAGAGTCTTCATCCATGGTTATCATCCTTAAACTTGCAAAAGAAAATCAAGAACAAGTTATGAATTCTCGGAGTTACTATACACCGGTTTAAAGAACTGGAAAACTGAAGGTCTTACCTTGCTCAAATGGAAGAAACTCGTGCAATACGAAATGTAGATTATCTCAAGACCTTTCCAACAAGCTATAGATCGCAATTTTCCACCGAGAAATGAAGGAGATATGAATTTTACAATCCGGCAGTTTTGCTTTGGCCGAAAATGAAGAAAATAAGAATGGTTTTTGATTTTTTGTTAATTTGCTTGGAAATGCTGATTTTTTGTTAAAGGTGGTGAGTCATTGCATGTCCAGGACACGTGTCGATCAGTGGGGGTTATGGTGGCAAAGAAGGGGACACGTGTCAAGCAATGGAGATCATGGTGGCAAGCAGCTTTACTGGTTCGTTTTCCTTTCACATGGATGATCCAAATGTTGCATTTCTCGAATTAATCTTGTTACATGTTACTTCCATGTCTATATTTAATCCTGTCATAATTTCAATCCTTAATCCATGATTCGTTCGCTTAATCACTTAATCTCGTTATAAAGTATCAGCGGTTTCTAGAACCTTCGTTTCACTGTCTCAGTGGTTTTCGTTCTAAATTCTCAAATCAAATATAATAACATTCCAAAATATTAAATCCTCAAATCCTTAATTTAATATCTCATTTCTTGAATATAATAATATATATAATTCACTGCCCGGTCAAATACTACGCCAAAATAAAATTCGGAATTTCTGAATTCCGATCGTCTTTGCATTCACTTATTTACTCCGTAGATCACTAATATGACTTCGGAATATCCACACTACGTCTCGTACATAGGTGGCATGAAAAACTTTGTTAATCCTCAAAATCACTATTCATCCACCAAATTCACTATTCACTTATGCACTTAATCATAATAAGAAAAGTTTTAATTCTACCAAAAATTCGGGTTATTACAGTCTCCCCTCCTTAAAAGGATTCCGTCCCGGAATCAGCTTAGGAATAACTGGGGGTAATTCCCTCCCATTGCACTTTCTAACTCCCAAGTGGATTCTTCCACTTCTTGATTTTCCACAAACCTCTCACTAGCTTGGCAACCTCGTCACTTAGCACTTGCTCTTTTCTATCCGTGATTTCCACAGGTTGTTCTTTGTAAGTCAGACCAGGTTGTATATCTACCTGCTCGTACTCTAACATATGTCGGGCATCTATAGTATACTAACGTAGCATTGACACCTGAACCCCGTTATGACCATTCTACAAGTTTGGGGGGTAAGGCTGGCTCGTAGGCCACCTTCCTGACGCATTTTAAAATCTCAGATGGCCCAATGAATCTCGGGCTCGACTTCCCTTTCTTTTCAAATCTCATTAATTCTTTCCATGGAGATACCTTTAGCATCACGAATCGCTAACCTCATATTCTCTATCTTGTTTGTACAGAAATACACCAGCATAAACTTGATTGTCATTCATCAACTTGCCATTTAGCTTATCAATAGCAGTACTATTTCTATACTCGCGGGCTTAGTCCGCATACTTTCTCTGTCTGTCTTGGTTGTCACTAGCCGCTTGTTGGTGAAATCTTTTGTCTTTCTAGTTTGTTGGACTAACTTGGTTTTGTGTAAAATCTCATCCTTTAATTCCCGATTATTCGGAATCCATCTCTGTCTCATTTTAATCAAGGGTATCGGCCACCACATTGGCCTTCCCCGGATGGTAGTGTATCTCACAGTCAATTTTAGGTAAATTTTAGCCATTTCTCCATCTCATGTTATCTACTATCACGGATAACTCAACGCCACTTCATTACATTCCATCAAAATTTGTGGGTGCATTAGTCAACCCAAAATAACTTCGCTAAAATCTCAAAGTGTCTATTCCTCGTACGAATCGCAGTCTTGGGTACATCCTCGGATTTAACTTCCAACTGGTGGTATCCAGTTCTTGAATAAATTTGGAAATACACAGCGTTTTTCCGCTGATCAAACAATCATTTACAAGGGTACCTATCCTCCAGGTCGAACTCATTCAACTCTCGAGGTTCGATGCATAATCTTGTGCTAACATCTTTCTCTCTTACGAACAACACCGGGGTTTCCCACGGTGATACACTGGGCCTTATCATACCCTTATACAACAATTCTTATAACTGAGTCTCTAACTCTTTCATTCCCACTATACTCGGAATACTCGGTATTCATTCTCATGTCATCCAAATCGATATCTGGTAGCTCATTAAAACCTTGTACAATCTCCCAAAACCATTGTAGTTCCCTTTTTACTTGGTATCTCTTTTCTTGGCGTCCACCATAAGAGCTAATTAAGCCTCGGATCTCTGGCGTAATAGCTTCTTAGTCTAAACTATATTCAAGAATCTCTGAATCTGTTTCCATCCTTTATTTATTACTCTCTCTCTCTCTTACAATCAGTCTGGGCTCCATTGGGTGTCAACCCACCCGTCCTTATTATAATGTCAACTTCTCCCAAGTCACAATACCAGCTCCCTCTGACTCTATCGCCAGTACTTATCTTGCTAACCCAGAGGTAGTGTCCATTCGTAAACAACTCCTCCAAAATCTCAATTCCACTATATGGCATCTATCTAACACCGTTGTCACTGGAGTACACGACACATCACTATTCCTTTCACATATATCACTTGATCCCCTTTCCATTATCATAATATCCTTGGGAGAATAAACCAATTCATTGATATGTCATTAACATTCTATTCGTCTTAGGGATTCGCTCCTGTCATAGGCGATTTCGTTGCGAATCTAATTCCTATCAGCGAATTTTGACTTATTTGACCTGGTTCGCCTCCCCTTAGAATTCAATGAGGATAACCAAAATTCATGGGGCCTTGAAAAGACAGCTCCCATATCAAGGAAAACGTCACACACTGGTGATCATAAGGTTATGAGTTTTAAGGTAACCTTATTGGAGGTAAGAGAATTTACCGAGAGATCAACATGATCGTAAGAACTCAACGTTGCGTGCCTCGATTGAGACATTACTAAAGGTAATTAGCCTTCTTGTATTTCACAACTTACAAGTGATGGCGTCCCATCAGACTTCTATCACATAGACAGATAGTCCTTGTAGCCCCTAAAAGTATAGGGTTGTTCGTCTCAGTGGAAGTTGAAAAGTATGAAAGCAATTCGAGATCAATTTAATGATTATCGCCTCTCGACAATATTTCTCAAAGGAACACCTTGAATTAAAATTGAACAGATTCCAAAGGTGCGGTTTCCAAAGAAAATACAAAGAAAAGAATAACCAAAAAGATACTGGTACTTAACAAACAAGTGGTGAGGTATCACCATGGGGTCATTCATTATTTGAAGAAAAGTGAAAGCTTAAATAACATCATTTGACAGGGCTTCGAAAACCTGAAAGTAGGCATCGTGACAGCCTCTAACACAATTGAAATTAATTATGATTTAACACAAGTGTTATAAAATAACTTCGAAGAGGGAATATACCCTTTATCAGAATTCTTTCTTGGAAAGAGGTCAAGATAGATCATAGATTGGGGAAATATCCCACATAATCTGCAAAGGGGGAGGGTACTACCAAGGTCTCTACGGATGCCTTTTATGTCGGCTCCTCTAATGGATAATCGTTCAATTCCAAAGCTTTTCTTTTCCACGCGCCCTAAGGTGTTTGATACTTACGTCATTGCCGACTTATAATAGTCGCTAAGGATCCAACCATCGACCTTTGCAATCGCAGGGAATTCTATTCGACTAGGCGCAAACATCTCAAGTAAGCGTTCTGTTCTATAAGAAGACTTCGATACCGTTGTCGCCCATAGCAATAACAATTCCACATGTCGACTGGGCGGTACTCCGGAGGATCGTTACAAACTACAAACTTAAATTCGGTCTCTATTTCAATCATCTTTATACCCAAAATTTTCCTTGAGATAATAAAATCCCTCAATGATGTAATAGACACTATTTCCAGTGGAATCGCTGGTCGTGGGGGATTGAAATCTCATAGCCCAAAATAATTCCTTACACTATTCTAGGCAACTAAGTACCCTTAATCGTTCGTGAAAATCTGAACATCTTGGTTCTTACGTATGCCGCCTCCTTATGGGCAACTATAACCGACTACGGGTAACAGGTTTCGTTCAAGTCGAATCAATCCACTGATACTGGCTGTATTGCCTCTACCTCTTCTGCTTTGGAGACTCTACTCCATTTTCTTTGTCATATCTCTTGATGAATCATGAACGATCCTTAAAACTCTCGTTTCGTCACTTATTTGTCCTTTGAAGGTTCGTCTGGTCCTATTATACGACCTCAAGTAACATACTACATCTTTATCAATCAACACGTTCTCTACAAGATTCTTTCCTTGACCCACCATGGGGTCTTCCTCTAGATCCTCCTATGGATCTTCCTTTATCGGGTCTCCGTCCATTTCAAGGAACGCATCATCAATTGCCTACTCGAAGGCCTCGGGGTCTGGTATCTCAGAATCCCATCAATCTATAACTCATACGAATCGAGGTGACTAATCATGAAGTCCTAAGTACGGTTTCCCAGAAGAAGTCCCCTCTCGGGCTTCATCTTAAACAGTCAGGGTCGTGTCCTCTAACCCGACTACGAACTCAATTTAGGCTCTAGATGTTCTTATCATTCTTAAGGGTATTGTAAGACTCGATCTCCTATCGTTTCTGAGGACTGTAACCTAACGCTCTGATACCATTTCTGTAACAGCCCCAAATCCGGGGTCAGGGATTTAGGGTAGTCACGATCCATGTACTCCTTGCCTTACCTGTATTACTCACACCATTCATAATTCACCTGCTCATGACCCCACAACATACGTCTCACACACACACACACACAGGTTAGAGTCTCAGAAACGACACAATACAACAACTGCGGAATAAATAATTTTTATTACAATACCCAAATGTCTTTTGAATCTGTCACTGATACAATTTCTAAGTAATGTTACATTACCAACTTAGTCTTCTGATGCTTACAATCCTCTAATACCATTCATGTATATACATAAGTCGAATACCGAAAGCTGTAGCCTGATTCGATTGGTTCGTACTACTCTCGGGATCACTGCTAGAAACTGTTTATGAAAACGCCTTGCGGGGTATGTGCCGTCCCATTGGCATCCTGCTTCGCTGCTATATAATATATATAAAACAATAGCAAGAGTGAGCGATAGCTCAGCAAGGAAATGAAAGTATGGCATAATTCTGCCTTTAATTCAACCCAGAAATAAAGCGGGTATAAGACAATAATTTGTCAAAATATCTCGATACTTAAATTACATCCTTATCGGAATGTAATCCCAAAAATAATACCATTGTTGTATTTCAAATATCAATTTCATAATATTTCTGCAAACTTTGGCTATATTATGAACAAAGTTCTAGTATAAACGATGAGGTTTCAAAGTAAACCAAATATAACCTTTCCGAAAAATATCTGCTATATATGCAGAATATCAACATATAACTTAAAAGATGAAGTTATAAGGTGATTCAGTATAAACAACTCCCTTACCATAACTCATGTTATGTAAGGTATCCACAGAGTCATAACTCATAAATAAAAGATGAAGTTGCATGAATTTATTGTCACTTCATTTCCAAACACTTTTCGACCCCCTACCAACATGATTGGTTCTTCACCCCAATACATGTTGCAGGAATATCCAAATTGGATGATGAACCAATACTGGAGTTGCTACCGCGTCCGCTGTGCCTAACCTTACTATGATCAGTAGCAGGTCGCACCGCTCAAATAGTTTTCTACATGTAGATGGAAGTATCACGACGGCCTGACATTGTCTACCGCCTTACTATGACCTCCCGGCCCATTTGGGGCAATATAAAAGTTGGATGGGCCCACGCAACTTGACCACTTACACCACTCCTAGTTCAGATGAAATCCATGACTCTGAAACGTAAAGATCGTCCTCCTTTCCCCAAGTGTAACACTTGTTGATACGACTCCACTAAGTAGTTATATCTAGGTTGGAAAGGAAGATTCTCCAATATTTCCCAAGCTATGCTTGTTAATGGATATCGACTTGTTCCATGAATTTACCCCTCGATCATTGAGGTGGTAACACAACATTAGACTGGCAGCAATTAAATTGCTCCAAGAAAATATCTGTCCCTTGACAGTTTTTGAATTGAGAGTTTAAAAAGAGTAGTAGTCACTTAAATCAGGTTTCCCATATTTTTGATGGTTGAGCGAACATTTAAATCCTCTTAAGAGACGGATTTAAATGGAAAACATTGTTTTGGGAACCTCTTTGGATTTTTAAAAATAATCAATGATATTGATTAAATAAGTAAACATTAGATGAATATTCGAAATAATACTCCTTACGTAAATACTGATTAAATGAATATTCGAAAATACTATTCATTAAGTAAATATAGATTAAATGAATATTCAAAGATAATATTCATTAAATAAATAAACCTCAAATGAATATTCAAAAATAATATTCATTACTTAATAAATCTCAAATGAATATTCGAAAATAATATCCATTAAATAATTAAGTCTCAAATGAATATTCAAAAGCAATATTCATTAAATAAATAATTAATCCTCGAATGAATATACATAAATAATATTCATTAACTAATTAAATAATCTTCAAATGAATATTCAAAAATTAATATTCATTAAATAATCCCCAGATAAATATTCACAATAATATTCTTAAAGTCAATAATCCTCAAATGAATATAAATAATATTCTTTAAGTCAATAATCCTCAAATGAATATAAATAATATTCTTTAAGTCAATAATCCTCAAATGAATATAAATAATATTCTTTAAATAAATAATTAACCCTCGAATAACAGTTACCTGATATCTTTGTTATCATTCCGGAACAAAGCGATTTTAAGAAAACATTTTGAAAATGATATTCATCTAAGTAAACAAATTTAATTAGACGAATAAGGCTTATTTAATCCGTAAATGCTTCCAGAAGTATTTACTAATTAAATAAACACTGGTTTATTGGTGATGTTGCCTTTAGGTTAATTATTGCGAAAATCTTTCTAAAAAGCTCTGTCCGGGTTTTCGAAAATATACCTTACAAAATAACCCCGATACGCTGGCTAAGTTATAAACTCAATACATGCTCTACCCTCTGAGCCTTTCTTATTCCAGTACACAAATACCTACCTTATGATATAAAGTCCCCTTCCACCATACGAAAAGTTTATAAATATATACACCATATAATTCAAGGCGTAGGATCTTAAAAGCATCACCACCCATCAACAGTATTATACGGTCATAGGATTTTGGTTATCGCACGAGCAGGATTTAATATCATTAACAAGACCAAGGATATACTGGTTTTGATAAGGAAGCACAATATTGGGAAACTTGCAAATATGGATTGAAACTTATTCAACACATTTCATATATTTCAAAATAAATATACTCTGAACGATCGAGTATGCATACATAACTTGCATCTAGTATATACATACTTCAAAATATGGTTTTTAGAAACTTGCCTGATGCTCGAGAAGTGATAGGGGTTCGCGACGATGCCGGACAATCTAGACAAAGTCAAACGAAAACACACGGTTAATCCCCTCGATAAACCACTTATAACTCAATGCTTAAACACGTAAGCGAAATACAACCAAGGCATTACTTGCTCGCTCTAGCGTCACACTAAGTCCATGTTATTCGTCAAATACTTAAATCATAAGTTTGGTTCGAAATCCATCCTCAAATCCAAGTTATACTTAACCATTTGGAACCTTGGTTTCTAAGTCTTGTTTTCAGTGGTTTTCACTTGCGCGACCTCGACTAAAACATTTTTATAAAATCGAAAAATAATCTTTTTAATCCGAATCTTTTTCGTGAGCCTTCCTAACTGTCTCTAGTATTATTCCTCAAAGTTTCACATTTTAATATGGCTCCGAAGTGGTCCAAATATAGCCTCAAAGTTTCTGAACAGAGAAGGGTTGTTCCTCCAAACGACGTTTACTAAAACTCACTTTTCTCTTAAACCGTAAATCGTAACGACATGATTCTTGCGCTCACGTAAACTAGAAACAAAGCTCTACACACTCATGTTCATCACTGAACCAAAAGAGGCAGTTAAGTTTTCGGATTCTATGCAGTTTTAAAGTTAACGAGAATCGGGCATTACGACGGCTTAAAACTTAACGTTTTCCATTTTCAAAACACACTCAAATCAATATCAAACAATCCCAAACTCACCATCCACCTTATACACCCTCCACTCAGTCAAATCCTCCATGAATAATCACAACAAAATTCATAACCCATCCTCCAATACTCAACCAACAATTCATCTAATCACTTAATCATGAGCTTAACTTTACATAAACATCAAAACCATTTCAAAACTCATATAACAAAAAGGGGCAGAGGTTTTTATACCTTCCTTGAATCCTTAAACACACCACAAGAGCTTGTAAGCCTTAAGAGAGTCTTCATCCATGGTTATCATCCTTAAACTTGCAAAAGAAAATCAAGAACAAGTTATGAATTCTCGGAGTTACTATACACCGGTTTAAAGAACTGGAAAACTGAAGGTCTTACCTTGCTCAAATGGAAGAAACTCGTGAAATACGAAATGTAGATTATCTCAAGACCTTTCCAACAAGCTATAGATCGCAATTTGCCACCGAGAAATGAAGGAGATATGAATTTTACAATCCGGCAGTTTTGCTTTGGCCGAAAATGAAGAAAATAAGAATGGTTTTTGATTTTTTGTTAATTTGCTTGGAAATGCTGATTTTTTGTTAAAGGTGGTGAGTCATTGCATGTCCAGGACACGTGTCGATCAGTGGGGGTTATGGTGGCAAAGAAGGGGACACGTGTCAAGCAATGGAGATCATGGTGGCAAGCAGCTTTACTGGTTCGTTTTCCTTTCACATGGATGATCCAAATGTTGCATTTCTCGAATTAATCTTGTTACATGTTACTTCCATGTCTATATTTAATCCTGTCATAATTTCAATCCTTAATCCATGATTCGTTCGCTTAATCACTTAATCTCGTTATAAAGTATCAGCGGTTTCTAGAACCTTCGTTTCACTGTCTCAGTGGTTTTCGTTCTAAATTCTCAAATCAAATATAATAACATTCCAAAATATTAAATCCTCAAATCCTTAATTTAATATCTCATTTCTTGAATATAATAATATATATAATTCACTGCCCGGTCAAATACTACGCCAAAATAAAATTCGGAATTTCTGAATTCCGATCGTCTTTGCATTCACTTATTTACTCCGTAGATCACTAATATGACTTCGGAATATCCACACTACGTCTCGTACATAGGTGGCATGAAAAACTTTGTTAATCCTCAAAATCACTATTCATCCACCAAATTCACTATTCACTTATGCACTTAATCATAATAAGAAAAGTTTTAATTCTACCAAAAATTCGGGTTATTACAGTCTCCCCTCCTTAAAAGGATTCCGTCCCGGAATCAGCTTAGGAATAACTGGGGGTAATTCCCTCCCATTGCACTTTCTAACTCCCAAGTGGATTCTTCCACTTCTTGATTTTCCACAAACCTCTCACTAGCTTGGCAACCTCGTCACTTAGCACTTGCTCTTTTCTATCCGTGATTTCCACAGGTTGTTCTTTGTAAGTCAGACCAGGTTGTATATCTACCTGCTCGTACTCTAACATATGCCGGGCATCTATAGTATACTAACGTAGCATTGACACCTGAACCCCGTTATGACCATTCTACAAGTTTGGGGGTAAGGCTGGCTCGTAGGCCACCTTCCTGACGCATTTTAAAATCTCAGATGGCCCAATGAATCTCGGGCTCGACTTCCCTTTCTTTTCAAATCTCATTAATTCTTTCCATGGAGATACCTTTAGCATCACGAATCGCTAACCTCATATTCTCTATCTTGTTTGTACAGAAATACACCAGCATAAACTTGATTGTCATTCATCAACTTGCCATTTAGCTTATCAATAGCAGTACTATTTCTATACTCGCGGGCTTAGTCCGCATACTTTCTCTGTCTGTCTTGGTTGTCACTAGCCGCTTGTTGGTGAAATCTTTTGTCTTTCTAGTTTGTTGGACTAACTTGGTTTTGTGTAAAATCTCATCCTTTAATTCCCGATTATTCGGAATCCATCTCTGTCTCATTTTAATCAAGGGTATCGGCCACCACATTGGCCTTCCCCGGATGGTAGTGTATCTCACAGTCAATTTTAGGTAAATTTTAGCCATTTATCCATCTCATGTTATCTACTATCACGGATAACTCAACGCCACTTCATTACATTCCATCAAAATTTGTGGGTGCATTAGTCAACCCAAAATAACTTCGCTAAAATCTCAAAGTGTCTATTCCTCGTACGAATCGCAGTCTTGGGTACATCCTCGGATTTAACTTCCAACTGGTGGTATCCAGTTCTTGAATAAATTTGGAAATACACAGCGTTTTTCCGCTGATCAAACAATCATTTACAAGGGTACCTATCCTCCAGGTCGAACTCATTCAACTCTCGAGGTTCGATGCATAATCTTGTGCTAACATCTTTCTCTCTTACGAACAACACCGGGGTTTCCCACGGTGATACACTGGGCCTTATCATACCCTTATACAACAATTCTTATAACTGAGTCTCTAACTCTTTCATTCCCACTATACTCGGAATACTCGGTATTCATTCTCATGTCATCCAAATCGATATCTGGTAGCTCATTAAAACCTTGTACAATCTCCCAAAACCATTGTAGTTCCCTTTTTACTTGGTATCTCTTTTCTTGGCGTCCACCATAAGAGCTAATTAAGCCTCGGATCTCTGGCGTAATAGCTTCTTAGTCTAAACTATATTCAAGAATCTCTGAATCTGTTTCCATCCTTTATTTATTACTCTCTCTCTCTCTTACAATCAGTCTGGGCTCCATTGGGTGTCAACCCACCCGTCCTTATTATAATGTCAACTTCTCCCAAGTCACAATACCAGCTCCCTCTGACTCTATCGCCAGTACTTATCTTGCTAACCCAGAGGTAGTGTCCATTCGTAAACAACTCCTCCAAAATCTCAATTCCACTATATGGCATCTATCTAACACCGTTGTCACTGGAGTACACGACACATCACTATTCCTTTCACATATATCACTTGATCCCCTTTCCATTATCATAATATCCTTGGGAGAATAAACCAATTCATTGATATGTCATTAACATTCTATTCGTCTTAGGGATTCGCTCCTGTCATAGGCGATTTCGTTGCGAATCTAATTCCTATCAGCGAATTTTGACTTATTTGACCTGGTTCGCCTCCCCTTAGAATTCAATGAGGATAACCAAAATTCATGGGGCCTTGAAAAGACAGCTCCCATATCAAGGAAAACGTCACACACTGGTGATCATAAGGTTATGAGTTTTAAGGTAACCTTATTGGAGGTAAGAGAATTTACCGAGAGATCAACATGATCGTAAGAACTCAACGTTGCGTGCCTCGATTGAGACATTACTAAAGGTAATTAGCCTTCTTGTATTTCACAACTTACAAGTGATGGCGTCCCATCAGACTTCTATCACATAGACAGATAGTCCTTGTAGCCCCTAAAAGTATAGGGTTGTTCGTCTCAGTGGAAGTTGAAAAGTATGAAAGCAATTCGAGATCAATTTAATGATTATCGCCTCTCGACAATATTTCTCAAAGGAACACCTTGAATTAAAATTGAACAGATTCCAAAGGTGCGGTTTCCAAAGAAAATACAAAGAAAAGAATAACCAAAAAGATACTGGTACTTAACAAACAAGTGGTGAGGTATCACCATGGGGTCATTCATTATTTGAAGAAAAGTGAAAGCTTAAATAACATCATTTGACAGGGCTTCGAAAACCTGAAAGTAGGCATCGTGACAGCCTCTAACACAATTGAAATTAATTATGATTTAACACAAGTGTTATAAAATAACTTCGAAGAGGGAATATACCCTTTATCAGAATTCTTTCTTGGAAAGAGGTCAAGATAGATCATAGATTGGGGAAATATCCCACATAATCTGCAAAGGGGGAGGGTACTACCAAGGTCTCTACGGATGCCTTTTATGTCGGCTCCTCTAATGGATAATCGTTCAATTCCAAAGCTTTTCTTTTCCACGCGCCCTAAGGTGTTTGATACTTACGTCATTGCCGACTTATAATAGTCGCTAAGGATCCAACCATCGACCTTTGCAATCGCAGGGAATTCTATTCGACTAGGCGCAAACATCTCAAGTAAGCGTTCTGTTCTATAAGAAGACTTCGATACCGTTGTCGCCCATAGCAATAACAATTCCACATGTCGACTGGGCGGTACTCCGGAGGATCGTTACAAACTACAAACTTAAATTCGGTCTCTATTTCAATCATCTTTATACCCAAAATTTTCCTTGAGATAATAAAATCCCTCAATGATGTAATAGACACTATTTCCAGTGGAATCGCTGGTCGTGGGGGATTGAAATCTCATAGCCCAAAATAATTCCTTACACTATTCTAGGCAACTAAGTACCCTTAATCGTTCGTGAAAATCTGAACATCTTGGTTCTTACGTATGCCGCCTCCTTATGGGCAACTATAACCGACTACGGGTAACAGGTTTCGTTCAAGTCGAATCAATCCACTGATACTGGCTGTATTGCCTCTACCTCTTCTGCTTTGGAGACTCTACTCCATTTTCTTTGTCATATCTCTTGATGAATCATGAACGATCCTTAAAACTATCGTTTCGTCACTTATTTGTCCTTTGAAGGTTCGTCTGGTCCTATTATACGACCTCAAGTAACATACTACATCTTTATCAATCAACACGTTCTCTACAAGATTCTTTCCTTGACCCACCATGGGGTCTTCCTCTAGATCCTCCTATGGATCTTCCTTTATCGGGTCTCCGTCCATTTCAAGGAACGCATCATCAATTGCCTACTCGAAGGCCTCGGGGTCTGGTATCTCAGAATCCCATCAATCTATAACTCATACGAATCGAGGTGACTAATCATGAAGTCCTAAGTACGGTTTCCCAGAAGAAGTCCCCTCTCGGGCTTCATCTTAAACAGTCAGGGTCGTGTCCTCTAACTCGACTACGAACTCAATTTAGGCTCTAGATGTTCTTATCATTCTTAAGGGTATTGTAAGACTCGATCTCCTATCGTTTCTGAGGACTGTAACCTAACGCTCTGATACCATTTCTGTAACAGCCCCAAATCCGGGGTCAGGGATTTAGGGTAGTCACGATCCATGTACTCCTTGCCTTACCTGTATTACTCACACCATTCATAATTCACCTGCTCATGACCCCACAACATACGTCTCACACACACACACACAGGTTAGAGTCTCAGAAACGACACAATACAACAACTGCGGAATAAATAATTTTTATTACAATACCCAAATGTCTTTTGAATCTGTCACTGATACAATTTCTAAGTAATGTTACATTACCAACTTAGTCTTCTGATGCTTACAATCCTCTAATACCATTCATGTATATACATAAGTCGAATACCGAAAGCTGTAGCCTGATTCGATTGGTTCGTACTACTCTCGGGATCACTGCTAGAAACTGTTTATGAAAACGCCTTGCGGGGTATGTGCCGTCCCATTGGCATCCTGCTTCGCTGCTATATAATATATATAAAACAATAGCAAGAGTGAGCGATAGCTCAGCAAGGAAATGAAAGTATGGCATAATTCTGCCTTTAATTCAACCCAGAAATAAAGCGGGTATAAGACAATAATTTGTCAAAATATCTCGATACTTAAATTACATCCTTATCGGAATGTAATCCCAAAAATAATACCATTGTTGTATTTCAAATATCAATTTCATAATATTTCTGCAAACTTTGGCTATATTATGAACAAAGTTCTAGTATAAACGATGAGGTTTCAAAGTAAACCAAATATAACCTTTCCGAAAAATATCTGCTATATATGCAGAATATCAACATATAACTTAAAAGATGAAGTTATAAGGTGATTCAGTATAAACAACTCCCTTACCATAACTCATGTTATGTAAGGTATCCACAGAGTCATAACTCATAAATAAAAGATGAAGTTGCATGAATTTATTGTCACTTCATTTCCAAACACTTTTCGACCCCCTACCAACATGATTGGTTCTTCACCCCAATACATGTTGCAGGAATATCCAAATTGGATGATGAACCAATACTGGAGTTGCTACCGCGTCCGCTGTGCCTAACCTTACTATGATCAGTAGCAGGTCGCACCGCTCAAATAGTTTTCTACATGTAGATGGAAGTATCACGACGGCCTGACATTGTCTACCGCCTTACTATGACCTCCCGGCCCATTTGGGGCAATATAAAAGTTGGATGGGCCCACGCAACTTGACCACTTACACCACTCCTAGTTCAGATGAAATCCATGACTCTGAAACGTAAAGATCGTCCTCCTTTCCCCAAGTGTAACACTTGTTGATACGACTCCACTAAGTAGTTATATCTAGGTTGGAAAGGAAGATTCTCCAATATTTCCCAAGCTATGCTTGTTAATGGATATCGACTTGTTCCATGAATTTACCCCTCGATCATTGAGGTGGTAACACAACATTAGACTGGCAGCAATTAAATTGCTCCAAGAAAATATCTGTCCCTTGACAGTTTTTGAATTGAGAGTTTAAAAAGAGTAGTAGTCACTTAAATCAGGTTTCCCATATTTTTGATGGTTGAGCGAACATTTAAATCCTCTTAAGAGACGGATTTAAATGGAAAACATTGTTTTGGGAACCTCTTTGGATTTTTAAAAATAATCAATGATATTGATTAAATAAGTAAACATTAGATGAATATTCGAAATAATACTCCTTACGTAAATACTGATTAAATGAATATTCGAAAATACTATTCATTAAGTAAATATAGATTAAATGAATATTCAAAGATAATATTCATTAAATAAATAAACCTCAAATGAATATTCAAAAATAATATTCATTACTTAATAAATCTCAAATGAATATTCGAAAATAATATCCATTAAATAATTAAGTCTCAAATGAATATTCAAAAGCAATATTCATTAAATAAATAATTAATCCTCGAATGAATATACATAAATAATATTCATTAACTAATTAAATAATCTTCAAATGAATATTCAAAAATTAATATTCATTAAATAATCCCCAGATAAATATTCACAATAATATTCTTAAAGTCAATAATCCTCAAATGAATATAAATAATATTCTTTAAGTCAATAATCCTCAAATGAATATAAATAATATTCTTTAAGTCAATAATCCTCAAATGAATATAAATAATATTCTTTAAATAAATAATTAACCCTCGAATAACAGTTACCTGATATCTTTGTTATCATTCCGGAACAAAGCGATTTTAAGAAAACATTTTGAAAATGATATTCATCTAAGTAAACAAATTTAATTAGACGAATAAGGCTTATTTAATCCGTAAATGTTTCCAGAAGTATTTACTAATTAAATAAACACTGGTTTATTGGTGATGTTGCCTTTAGGTTAATTATTGCGAAAATCTTTCTAAAAAGCTCTGTCCGGGTTTTCGAAAATATACCTTACAAAATAACCCCGATACGCTGGCTAAGTTATAAACTCAATACATGCTCTACCCTCTGAGCCTTTCTTATTCCAGTACACAAATACCTACCTTATGATATAAAGTCCCCTTCCACCATACGAAAAGTTTATAAATATATACACCATATAATTCAAGGCGTAGGATCTTAAAAGCATCACCACCCATCAACAGTATTATACGGTCATAGGATTTTGGTTATCGCACGAGCAGGATTTAATATCATTAACAAGACCAAGGATATACTGGTTTTGATAAGGAAGCACAATATTGGGAAACTTGCAAATATGGATTGAAACTTATTCAACACATTTCATATATTTCAAAATAAATATACTCTGAACGATCGAGTATGCATACATAACTTGCATCTAGTATATACATACTTCAAAATATGGTTTTTAGAAACTTGCCTGATGCTCGAGAAGTGATAGGGGTTCGCGACGATGCCGGACAATCTAGACAAAGTCAAACGAAAACACACGGTTAATCCCCTCGATAAACCACTTATAACTCAATGCTTAAACACGTAAGCGAAATACAACCAAGGCATTACTTGCTCGCTCTAGCGTCACACTAAGTCCATGTTATTCGTCAAATACTTAAATCATAAGTTTGGTTCGAAATCCATCCTCAAATCCAAGTTATACTTAACCATTTGGAACCTTGGTTTCTAAGTCTTGTTTTCAGTGGTTTTCACTTGCGCGACCTCGACTAAAACATTTTTATAAAATCGAAAAATAATCTTTTTAATCCGAATCTTTTTCGTGAGCCTTCCTAACTGTCTCTAGTATTATTCCTCAAAGTTTCACATTTTAATATGGCTCCGAAGTGGTCCAAATATAGCCTCAAAGTTGCTGAACAGAGAAGGGTTGTTCCTCCAAACGACGTTTACTAAAACTCACTTTTCTCTTAAACCGTAAATCGTAACGACATGATTCTTGCGCTCACGTAAACTAGAAACAAAGCTCTACACACTCATGTTCATCACTGAACCAAAAGAGGCAGTTAAGTTTTCGGATTCTATGCAGTTTTAAAGTTAACGAGAATCGGGCATTACGACGGCTTAAAACTTAACGTTTTCCATTTTCAAAACACACTCAAATCAATATCAAACAATCCCAAACTCACCATCCACCTTATACACCCTCCACTCAGTCAAATCCTCCATGAATAATCACAACAAAATTCATAACCCATCCTCCAATACTCAACCAACAATTCATCTAATCACTTAATCATGAGCTTAACTTTACATAAACATCAAAACCATTTCAAAACTCATATAACAAAAAGGGGCAGAGGTTTTTATACCTTCCTTGAATCCTTAAACACACCACAAGAGCTTGTAAGCCTTAAGAGAGTCTTCATCCATGGTTATCATCCTTAAACTTGCAAAAGAAAATCAAGAACAAGTTATGAATTCTCGGAGTTACTATACACCGGTTTAAAGAACTGGAAAACTGAAGGTCTTACCTTGCTCAAATGGAAGAAACTCGTGAAATACGAAATGTAGATTATCTCAAGACCTTTCCAACAAGCTATAGATCGCAATTTGCCACCGAGAAATGAAGGAGATATGAATTTTACAATCCGGCAGTTTTGCTTTGGCCGAAAATGAAGAAAATAAGAATGGTTTTTGATTTTTTGTTAATTTGCTTGGAAATGCTGATTTTTTGTTAAAGGTGGTGAGTCATTGCATGTCCAGGACACGTGTCGATCAGTGGGGGTTATGGTGGCAAAGAAGGGGACACGTGTCAAGCAATGGAGATCATGGTGGCAAGCAGCTTTACTGGTTCGTTTTCCTTTCACATGGATGATCCAAATGTTGCATTTCTCGAATTAATCTTGTTACATGTTACTTCCATGTCTATATTTAATCCTGTCATAATTTCAATCCTTAATCCATGATTCGTTCGCTTAATCACTTAATCTCGTTATAAAGTATCAGCGGTTTCTAGAACCTTCGTTTCACTGTCTCAGTGGTTTTCGTTCTAAATTCTCAAATCAAATATAATAACATTCCAAAATATTAAATCCTCAAATCCTTAATTTAATATCTCATTTCTTGAATATAATAATATATATAATTCACTGCCCGGTCAAATACTACGCCAAAATAAAATTCGGAATTTCTGAATTCCGATCGTCTTTGCATTCACTTATTTACTCCGTAGATCACTAATATGACTTCGGAATATCCACACTACGTCTCGTACATAGGTGGCATGAAAAACTTTGTTAATCCTCAAAATCACTATTCATCCACCAAATTCACTATTCACTTATGCACTTAATCATAATAAGAAAAGTTTTAATTCTACCAAAAATTCGGGTTATTACAATTTTCGACCAGGATTCTAGGTCATTTTCGACCAGGACTGGGATGAGGTCGAACGTTTCGACCAGGAATTTTAGTACAAAATCGACCAGGATATTTCGACCTCACCCAGTTATATTTTCGACCTCATTTCTGGTTTGGGTTTTCGACCTCATTTTTATAGCCATTTTCGACTAGAAAGTGGGGTGAGGTCGGACACGTCGACCTCGACTTCCAGTGCAAATTCGACCTCGATTTTTTGAGCTCGTTTTAACTGCTTTTTCGACCAGGATTTTTGTTTAGGATTTCGACCTCAATTGGTGCGAGATCGAACATTTCGACCTCGCCTTTTAGGTCTTTTTCGACCTCAATTCTTCGACTTCGAGCCATTGTATTTTCGACCAGAATTTCCAAGCATTATTTCGACCAGAAGGTGTGATGAGGTCGAACATGACGATCTCAATTTTTTAGTATAGCTTCGAATTCATTCCTTAGTCATTCTTCGACCAGGTTTTTCGAACAGAACTTAGATCATTTTCGAACTCAAATCTGGTTTGGGATTTCGACCTCAAGTGAAATGAGGTCGAATCCCTCGACCAGGATTTTTAGTTCAATTTCGACCTCGTTTTTTCGAGCTCAACCCCAATCTTTTTCGACCTCAACTTTTCTGTTCGATTTCGACCTCAATTTATCACGAGATCGAATGGTTCGATTTCATTTTTCAGTTCATTTTCGAACTCAATTTTTTGAGCTCACCTTAGAGTTTATTTTCCAACTTAATTCTTCTTTTAGGGCCTTTAATTTTTGAGCTTTGGACCCAAAATGTTTTGGGCCAAATCTCCTATTGGGCCTCGAATCTTCTTAGGATCACCTCCTGGGCCTTTACTTTTATTTGGGCCTTGAGCCTTAAATCAATTTGTACTGGGCCTTGATTTTTATTGGGCCTAGCTCTTTGGGCCTTAATTTCAGCAGCCCAAAGAATAATTATGGGCTTTGACTGGCTGTAACCGGTTAGACTTCCTTAATCGGTTGAGTTTCCAGTCAATTCGCCTATAAAAGAGTGAGATTTCATTTCTTACTCTTCATTCAAATCTTTCCAAAAATTATTTTCCTTAAATCTCTCTGTCTTTCTCTCTTTTTCTCCGTGGTAAAGCGATTCCCGGCGAGTTTTTACGGTGGTGTTCTTATTTTTCTGGGTTCAAATCTTCTTCCCAAGAAGGTTTCTGGGTTTTGATCTTCATAGGTTGAAGATTTTCTGGGTTTCTGGGTTTTGTATTGAAGATTTTCTGGGTTCTATCTTCAACTGTTGAAGATTTTCTGGAATTTCTTTGAATTTCTGGGCTTTCACCTTCATCCCTTGAAGGTTTTCTGAGTTTTTGTTGAAGATTTTCTGCATATTTTTTGAAGATTTGAAGATGGCCGATCGTTCTGCTCAACGTTTGCAGAAAATGAATCAAGCGTCAAAAAGAGGTATCACTATCCGTTCTTCTACTATGTCTTTGCAAGATATGATTCTAGAACGTAGTGATGAGTATCCCTCTGTATCGCACTTAGATTCCTTCAATCATAGCAATAGATTTCATGATGCTGATAAAATTGCTGACTATAAAAACATGTATAAAATTAGGCCACCTTTTAGGTTAGTCCCAGCTGGTCCTGGGGATCGTTCCTGCCATTGGCGCCCAAATGCTCTTTGCATTTATAAGGGGGTTGTTAGATATAATTGCTGACGTTTGTTCATTAGTGTTTAAGTACCAGGTACATATCAGAGTTTATCTAGAAGCCAGTCAGAGTTTGATAAAGTCTGACGTGGTGATAGTTGACTTAGCTGTCGGTGCAAAGATAAAGATTCTAGAAGCAATATATTCTGAAGATGGAAAGAAGCAGAATATATTGATACAGCTAAGGAAACGGAATAGAAGACTGAAGCAATCCTTAATTGATATGAATTGTATCGCTAACTTATAGGAATATCAATTAGAGATGGATTGTATGTAACTGTGTACTATATAAACATAGATAGGTTATCCCTAGAAGGGACGCGATTATTGAAATATTATTCTTGTAACCTAGTAGCTCTTTGTGATTCATTAACATCACTAAGAGAGAATTATTTTAATATAATTCAGTTTGTTGATTTATAAACTTGTGTTCTTGATTGTTATTCTCATACATACTTGATTATATATTGTGTATTCGGCCTAACAATTGGTATCAGAGCCTAGGCTGTTTAATATATACAGTTTTACGATTCAAACACAGTATTAATCATGTCTGAAGAAAATCAAACTCCTCCCAAGGTTGAACAGGTTAAACCTAATTCTGTGAGTCGATATGAAACAATCAGGGTTCCAATTCTCAGGCCAGTGGAGTATCCAATTTGGAAGGTGAAGATGACCATGTTTCTGGAGGCTACAGATCCAGAATACCTTGACAGAATATATGATGGTCCTCATATGCCGACTAAATTGTCTCCTGTTGTTGATGGTCAAGAACAAAAGACTGTTCCAAAGGAAAAGAAAGATATGACTCCTGAGGACATCTCATCAATTGCAAAAGATGCAAAGGTTAGACATCTTCTCCACGGTGCTTTAGATAATGTTATGTCTAACAGAGTGATTGGTTGCAAAACTGCAAAAGAAATCTGGGATGCTTTGGAAGTCAGGTGTCAAGGAACCACTGCTATAAAGAAGAACAGGAAAACAATACTCACTCAGGAGTATGAGCACTTTGATTCAAGAGCCAATGAAACCTTGACTGAGACATATGACAGATTCTGTAAACTGCTGAATGATTTATCTCTAGTTGATAAAGAATATGATCTTGAAGAATCAAATCTCAAATTTCTCTTATCTTTACCTGAAAGATGGGATTTGAAGACAACAACTATAAGAGATAATTACGAACTTGCTGAAACTGAACTTGATGAGATTTATGGGTTACTGAAAACTCATGAATTGGAAATAGAACAAAGAAACAGAAGATCAAGCAAGAAGACAAAATCTGTTGCTCTCAAAGTTGAGGAGAAGCCCATCAAGACTGAATCATCAAGGAAGAAAGCCAAGGGAAAGGCTTTAGTCATTAAATCTGAAAGTGAGTCATCAATCTCTGATGATGTCTCAAACTCTGATGAAGCTTCTGACTCTGAGGATGATGAAGAACAGATGATGCAAATGGCTGCATTGATGGTGAAGACCTTCAAGAAGATGGGATTCAAGAACTTCAAGAAAGGAAAGAGATTCTCAAGGAAAGATTCAAACTCTGAAAGGAAAAATTTTAGAAAGTCTGATGGAAGGGAGACCAAGTCTGGCAAGAAAGATAAATCTGAAATCCAGTGCTACAAGTGTAAGGAAATGGGTCACTATGCCCCAGAGTGCAAGAAAGGCAAATCTGAGAAAGCACTCATCTCTAAAGGCAAAGACTGGGCAGATACTTCAGACTCTGATGATGGAGTTAATTATGCTCTTATGGCAACTGTCAGAGATGAGACTGAATCATCTGAAAATAAGGTACCCCTAACTACTTATGCTTATGATACTGATAATATATCTGAGTTAAGAGTATATCTGAAAAGTGTACATGTTAGTTATAGGGATCAGACTTTAGAGAATGAGATAATTAAATCTGAGAATCTTAGTCTTAAAGAAAGAAACAAGTTTCTTGAAGGAGAACTTGAGAATATGAAGCAGATTCAAAAAGAAAGAGATGATGCTGTTTATGTTGAACAGGAGTTGCTCAAAAGATATAAGCAATTAGAATCTGATCTAGAAAAAGAAAGAAAAATAATCAAGACTTGGACAAACTCTGGAAGAGACACTCATCAAGTGTTTCAGACAGATTCTGTAGGTTTAGGCTATTGTGAAAATGATGAACTTAGGTTTAAAGACAAAGTTAAGGTTAAACCACAACTTAAACCTGTGAAATTTGTTCAAGAAACCAATAAGTTAAAATCTGTTGTAGTAAGAGAAGCTGATATGGAATCAAATGAAACCTGTGAAGAACAGGAAAATATTATAACAGAAAAACTTATGGAAATAGAAGCTGTTAGAAAGCCAGTAAAAACTTGTGAAAAACAGGTTAATGTTGGCTTGATGACAGGAAAACAGTTCAATCATAAGCTCAAAGAGGTTAAGTCTGCCATGAAACCAAAAGGGTCCAAGAAAAATAGGAATGGAAAGATAGGCATAAATAATAGAAATAATCATTTGCCTACTGCTGGTGCTCCAAGGAAAACATGTTATAATTGTGGTAGTTCTAATCATCTTGCTAGATTTTGCAATAAGAACAAACATATTAATTCTTTACCTTCTACATCAGGAGTAAAGAATGATTATGTAAGGGTTAAACCACAGACTTTATGCACACACTGTGGGAGCACTTGGCATTCTATTTACACTTGTAAGAGTTATCATGCTATTTATCACAACTATTATGAGCTAAAACCCAACTTGAAATGGGTTAGAGCAAACTCTGCAAGTATAAAGTCTGACAATGTTAGTTTAAACTCTGTTGATAGTGATTCCGCTGCAAAAGCTAACACTGTTAAGAAAGACAAAGGATCCAAGCAAGTCTGGGTCCTTAAAACTAACACTTAGTGTTTGTTTGTGATTGCAGGGTATAAAAGAGAGCACACTTATTTTGGACAGTGGATGCTCAGGACATATGACTGGAAATAAAGCCCTGCTATCAGACTTTGAGGAGAAGGCTGGCCCAAAGGTTTCCTATGGAGATGGCAACATAGGACACACTCTGGGATATGGCAATATTAATCTTGGAAGTGTCATCATCACAAATGTAGCTCTAGTCTCAGGACTCAAGCATAATCTGCTATCTGTGAGTCAAATCTGTGACAGAGGAAACCATGTAGATTTTCATACTGAATACTGTGAAGTTATCAGTAAATCTACTGGAAAAGTTGTTCTAGTTGGAAACAGGCGCAACAATATTTATGAAGCAAGTTTGGTAACAAACTCTGATGGAAAAACAGTGTGTCTATCTGCAAGAATGTCAAATGAAGAGAGTTGGAAATGGCATAAGAAGCTCTCTCATCTAAACTTGAACAACATCAATGAACTTATACGAAAAGATCTTGTAAGGGGACTTCCAAAGTCAATACTAAGCTTAGATGGTCTGTGTGATTCTTGTCAAAAGGCCAAGCAAAGGAAGTCATCTTTCAAGAGCAAATCTGAATCTTCAGTTGTGGAACCTTATCATCTTCTACATGTTGATCTTTTTGGACCAGTGAATGTGATGTCTATGGGCAGAAAGAAATATGCTCTAGTAATTGTTGATGAATATACTAGATATACATGGGTGTATTTTTTATCAAAGAAGGATGAAACTGCTCAAACACTGATGGATCATGTAAATCAACTGGACAAAGGATCAAAGCACAAAGTCAAAATTATCAGGAGTGATAATGGAACTGAATTCAGAAACACAATCATGGAAGCTTTCTGCAAAGAAAGAGGAGTGAAACAAGAATTTTCTGCACCTGGAACTCCACAGCAAAATGGTGTAGTTGAAAGAAAGAACAGAACTTTAATTGAAGCTGCCAGAACTATGCTTGAAGAAGCAAAGTTGCCAACCTATTTCTGGGCAGAAGCTGTTCAAACTGCTTGTTTTACTCAAAATGCTACACTGATCAACAAGCATGGTAAAACACCATATGAGATGGTGAAAAATAAGAAGCCAAATTTGAAATACTTTCATATATTTGGATGCAAATGCTTTGTGTTGAAGACTCATCCTGAACAGTTGACCAAATTTGAGTTAAAAGCTGATGAAGGAATTTTTGTTGGCTATCCATTGTCAACAAAAGCATTCAGAGTATACAATCTGAGAACAAAGGTGATCATGGAGTCTATACATGTGTCATTTGATGACAAGAAAATAACTGGACTTGATGACTTAGATGAATATGATCAACTGCGCTTTGAAAATGAAGATTTATTCTCTGATGATGTAAACTCTGATGAAGCAGTACCGACAAACTCTGATGAAGCGGTTCTGATAAACTCTGACGAAGCATACTCTGAACCTCTACTGGTAAATACTGGAGAAAATGGAAATTCTCAAATTGAACAAAATAGAGAACCACTTGAGGGGGAGCGTGAAGAAGCTCAACAAGACACAGCAAGTGAGTCAGTTGAGGAAACTGATTCAAACTCTGACAGTTCAAACTCTGAGCCATCCAATTCAGGGGGAGCCTCAGATGCTGCAGATAGTCAACATATGAATCAGGAGAGCATGGATCAAGGGGGAGGATCCAATAATGATGCAAGAAACCACTTACCAACAACAAGAAAGTGGACACAGGCACACACACCTGATCTCATAATTGGAGATCCTGATGCTAGTGTGAGAACTAGAAGTGCAACAAATAATGAGTGTCTGTATCATGCTTTCTTGTCTCAAACAGAACCAAAGAAGGTGGAGGAAGCTCTTCAAGATGCTAATTGGATTACAGCAATGCAAGAAGAGTTAAATGAATTTGAAAGAAATGAAGTCTGGACACTTGTACCTAGACCAAATAATAGATCAATTGTAGGTACAAAGTGGCTTTTCAGAAACAAGACTGACAGTGAAGGTGTGATTACAAGAAACAAGGCTAGACTTGTGGCAAAAGGTTATTCACAACAGGAAGGGATTGACTATGATGAAACCTTTGCTCCAGTTGCAAGATTGGAGGCCATAAGAATTTTTCTGGCCTATGCTACACACAAGAAGTTTAAAGTCTTTCAGATGGATGTGAAAAGTGCTTTTCTCAATGGGAAGCTTGAAGAAGAAGTGTTTGTTGAACAACCACCAGGATTTGTAGATCCCAAGCATCCAGATTATGTCTACAGGCTTGACAAGGCATTATATGGACTAAAGCAAGCACCAAGAGCATGGTATGAAACTCTTGCTCAATTTCTTTTAGAAAGTGGGTTCACAAGAGGTACAATTGATAAAACCTTGTTTTATTTCAATACTGGTGATGATTTGCTTTTAGTTCAAATTTATGTAGATGATATTATTTTTGGATCTACTAATGACAAACTTTGTAAGAAGTTTGCAAAGCTTATGCAGTCCAGGTACCAAATGAGCATGATGGGAGAGCTTAGTTACTTTCTAGGCTTACAGGTCAAGCAAACAGATGATGGTATTTTTATCAATCAAGCAAAATATACCAGAAATCTTCTCAAGAAATTTGGTATGCTTGATAGTTCATCTGCTACAACTCCCATGGCTACTGCAACAAAGCTAGACAAAGAAACAGGAGCCTCAGTAGATATGACAAACTACAGAGGAATGATAGGGTTTTACTGTATCTTACTGCAAGTAGACCTGATATCATGTATGCAACATGTCTTTGTGCAAGATTTCAAGCAGATCCCAGAGAGCCTCATCTAACAGCTGTAAAAAGGATTTTCAAATATCTCAAAGGAACCATAACCTTGGGTTTGTGGTATCCTAGAGAATCAGAGTTTAAGTTAATTGGTTACTCTGATGCAGATTTTGCAGGCTGTAAGATAGACAGAAAAAGTACAAGTGGAAGCTGTCAATTCTTAGGTGACAGATTGGTTTCTTGGTACAGCAAGAAACAGAAATCAATTTCCACATCCACAGCAGAAGCAGAGTATATAGCAGCTGGTAGCTGTTGTGCACAGATTCTGTGGATGAAGAATCAGTTGCTGGATTATGGTTTGAGGTACTCTAAAATACCTATTTTCTGTGATAACCAAAGTGCTATTGCTATGACAGGAAATCCAGTACAACACTCCATGACCAAGCACATCAGCATAAGGTATCATTTTATCAGAGAACATGTGGAAGAAGGAAACATTGAGCTTCATTTTGTGTCTACAGACCAACAACTTGCAGATATCTTCACCAAACCTTTGAGTGAAGCTACTTTTACAAGATTGGTAAATGAACTTGGAATGATCTCTGGTTTCGACTAGAGATACGGGTTAGACTCAAAAACTATACATGTTTGATTTTTATGCTCATGATTCCTTGCATGTATTAACTGTTATGAGTACCAGTGTCATAAACTCTGAAAGTAAACTCTGATGCTAAACTCTGTTAGTCATACTCTGTCGGTTAAAGTCTGATGTTAAACTCTGATTATGATTTTTTTTCTGAAACACATGGACCGATGAAGAAAAATGTATGAAGCATGATTTTCAGTAAGTAATCATGAATTCTTCTAAGTATTATAAATTCTGATTACAAAATGTACAGAAATTTTACACAGCATGATACTGTCTCTATATTTATAGCATCTCTTAGTTTATTGATTCTATACACTGAAGTTGTATTAGCTGTTTGCATTTTCTCTCATAAATTAATTGTATTAACTGATGAAAAGTCTAAACTCTGATTATAAATTGCAAATAATTCACCCTCAAATCAAAAGATGCCAAACAGAGCACAAATTCCTTTGAGATCATGTTGTGCCTAGGAAGATCCAGGACCTTATTGTATGAAATAAGGGCTAAAATCTTTGATTTTTGGTGACTAGAGCCAACCACTGATTACTGGAAAAATATAATAAAAAAAAATTAATTAAAAATATATATGAAAACATATATAGAAAGGGGGTGAAAAATAAAAGATATGTCCAAATGAAAGGATATCAGTATACAGAGTTTAGATATAAAATCAGATTTTATGTTATACATGAGAGTTTAGGCAATCAGTTTTTACTGCTTTAGTCTGAGGATTTTATGCACTTTGAGATGGTCTAAATATTCATATTCAGTAAACTCTGCTAATTCACACACAAATACTCACACCTGTACAGTTTGTGAAAAGAGTTTATTTATAAAGGAGGAGGATTGGTAAACACTGATGATTTGTGTACTCTACGCCGAGGTAATTTCATTTTAATCTCTGTTGATTAAAATAAATTTTGCTTGTTTCAGATAAATTATGATTTTTGAGAAAAGACATTTGTTTTGAAAATACAAAAAGAGTATGATTGGACAGTTGTTCAAGAATGTTTTAAACAGAGGAGAGAGGTTAATTTCCTAGAAAAGTGTAACAGGTAGTAATTATTGATGTTTTACTGCGCATGTGCATTGAAAACTGTCAATTCTTGCTGTCATAGTCATTGCATGTGTGCCACGTGTCCCATTAACACAGTTAAAGGAGTAAGACAGTTGTGTATTAATGATTAAAAACTGTTCAGTTTTTAATTTTGAATTTTACATTTATACAATACACACACCTTCGTCTAAACCTTTCACATCTTACTCCAACACACATCTATTGTCACACAAGCATATTCACAAACACTTTTCTACACACAAACTCTTTTGAAGCTTTTGAATCAGTTTCTTTGATTTTTCTTCTCAATTCGTACTAATGGCTACTACAGCTTTTGTTTCTTCTGGGTTAGAGTTCGTTCCTAATAATTATGCAGCCCCATTAAACACTGTCAATGCACCAGAGGCGTTTCATATAATACAAGACTTTCTTGCTCAGTCAGTAATTGGGCGTGCTTTGGTGGAGCCTGAAAAGCTTTATGGATCTCAGATCAAAGCTTTCTGGGAGACTGGTGTCTATGATGATGGTGGTGTTTCTGGTACCCCATCTATAGTTTTTGAGTTCCAGGAGACAGAGTTTGTCATAACTCCAGGAACTGTTCGTGAAGCAATGGGCTTTGCAGAGTCTGACGCGTACACCATTAGTGTTGGTGATACTGATCTTCAGAGAATGATGCAAGCTATTGGGTATACTGGATCTTTGGCGAAGATAGGCCAACTGAAGCGACCGCTTTTACGAAAAGAATGGAGTTTCTTTTTCGATTGCATAACACGGGCGTTCGGGAAGAAATGTACAAATTGGGATGCGATTCCAATCGACAGTCTGCAAATCGGGTATTCACTTCTCTTTGCCAGTAATTATGATTTTGCTAGACTTGTTTTGATGAACATAGGTGAGAAGTTAACAGAGAATAGGCATGTAGTCTATTTTTCTAGATTTTGTCAAATTTTATTCTCTGCTTGTGTTCCAAATGTTGAGATTGATGAGGAGGATGTAATTCCCTCTTTCAAATTGCACAAAAGGGTATTCTCTGACCTTACTAATAAGGATTTAAAGAAGGTTAGTGTTGGTGAATTGCTGTTGCCTGAGACAGTGCTTCAGTTCTTAAACCCTCAACCTCAACCATAACAGCAATCAGAACCAGTAAATGCTGAAGCCTCTACAGTTCAACCAAGGACTGGTGGTAGGACTAAGCATGTTGGAACAAAACCTCCAAGGATTGCTAAGCCAGCTACTGAAGTTGGTATCTCAAAATCTTTTGTGCCAAACTCTGTTGGTACATCTAAAAAGAGGAGAGCAAATCGATCCAGAGCTGACAATGAAGAAGCAGTTGTGCTTGTCAAGAGGAGGAAGTTCGTAGCAAATTATCTTTTTGATGATTTGGATGAAGCTGAATTACAAGAAGACTCAAATGTTGTGATTCAGGAAGCTGCAAATGAAGCTACTATGTCCACAGAGGATAGAGCAAATGTTGAAAAGACAGTTGAAGCTCCTGAAGCTGGAAATCAGGAGATTGCAGTTGAAGCTCCTGAAGCTGGACATCAGGAGATTGCAGTTGAAGCTCCTGAAATTATTGTTCAGGAGGCTACAGAAAATGTTAAAGCAAATGCTGAAGCAGAGGCTGAGATTTTTGAGCCACAAGGATTTGATATGGAAGTTGAAGCAAACATTTCTACAAACTCTGAACATTTTACAGAAGGTGTGGAAGCTGATCAGGATACTGTTGACATTGAAGAATCTATGGCTTCTCACACTGAAATCATTTCTTTTGCATTTGAAAAGGGTGAGGAAGTCGATCAGACTTTACAAGCTACTGCTACTGAAACTGTTGCTGCACATTCTGATGTAGATGACAAGGATGCAACAGAGAATGTTCCTGTTGAAGCAGAGTTTGTTGCAAACTCTGAGATTCATGAAGCTGAGCAGATAATCACTGAGACTGCTGCAGAAAATGTTCCTTTGGAAGATGATTCTGTTGTTGTAGCAAATTCTGTTAATAGTGAGGAAGCTCAAGTTGAAGCTGAGGAAGATGTTCCTGATTCTTCTAATGCTGATTCTTTTGCAAACTCTGTTGATACTTCTGAGAGAGTTGCTGCTCAACATGCTACAGATGCTCATTATCAAGATATGTATTATTCTGCTTGGTCATCCAAGGATACTATCTTTTCAAATGAAAGAGCTGCAGAGTTTGTCACAAAGTCATCTAAAGAGATTACAAATCCAGAACTTCTCAGTCATCTCAAAGCAACAATTGTTCAAATCAAATCATTAAACAATCGTTTTGATGATTCTGACAAGGTGATTGAAGGATTAAGGAATGATCTAGCTACAAGGGAGCTTACACAGCAAAAGGATAAATCATTATATATTTCCTTATGTAAAGATCAGAAAGTTTTTGATTCCAGGTTGTCCAAGGTTGAAGAAAATCAAGTCAAAATGTCAACTAAGTTGGATGAAATTGCAAATTCCATTGCATTGCTCACATCAGTTTTGATGTGTGATGATGTCAAAAAGGGGGAGAGAGTATCTCAAGACAAATGCAAGAGCTCTCAAACTCTGACTCGGAAAGATGACACTACTGATGGTGGTGCAAGAGATAAAAATCCAAGGACAAGGAATGTTCAAGGGCAAGGGAGGAGATCAAACTCTGATGCTCAGATAAATGCTGGAAAGAGAATAAACTATGGTGGTCAATCTTCTTCAAAACTCAAGAGTTTAGCTGTTTCAGCTAATCCAACTACTGATGAAGAGATTGCTGCTAAGGTGTTTATGGCATAACATGGAAGAGATGTTACAATTGAAGATATCCAAGCTGAAGAGCAAATGCTTGCTGAGGAACACAAGAAGAATCTTGAAGCTGGAATCTACAAAAAGAAGGAAATCAAGGCTCCTAGAAAGAAAGAAACTGGAATTTCTATTAAAGAAAATACTCAACAGAGTATACAATACACCAGGAGGCCTGTGATTACAAATGCTGATAAAGGAAAGGGTATACTGGTAGAAGAAGAACAGTTACCAAAGAAGAATTATTCAACCTCTGACAAGGCTCAAGTTGATGTTATTGTTAAAAATGTGCCAACCTCTGACAATGCTCAAGTTGTGCAAACTCAGCTATCTTCACCACTCCAAGGTTTCAAAAGATCCTCATTATCTGAAACTCTGAAGCCTAGCCAGGTGAACTTTCTACAAACCAGAACAGTACTTGGAAAACAATCTTATGATAAATCTGGTTTGGGTTCCCACAAAGAGAAAAGAGTTAATAATAGTTCTTTAGATCATACATCACTGGCAGAACCTGGTGTTGGGGTTACTCAAGAAAACCTTGATAAACTAGAATCTGTTCAGATGATTTACCACAGAGGCTTGAAGAAGGAGTTTTTATTATACTTTATGGCTGATGGCAGAGTTTACAGAATTGGAGAAGATGATATTCGTCTGAAATTATGGGAAGAGCTAGAGTATGTTCTATATCTCCTGAAGATCAAAAATAGAAATACTCATAATGCTGCTCTGGTTTTAAAAGACAGAATGATGAAATCGAAAGTTCTTCTTGGAGGAAGTGTTTCCAGTGCTTATATTCCTAAGTACAGATATGCTTATGGAAAGATTGTTGAAATGAAGAGGAATAGTGCCAAATTCACAACAGCACTTGGAACCAAAGTTTTAGAATTCAACCTAGAGTCAGACAAAGCTCATTATATTTGGCTAGGGAATGACATGAAGAAAAACAGTATCTATTCTCTGAGGGCTGCCATATATCAAACTGGTGAAGGAGATCCAGAGTATAAGGAGCTGAAAGAGATTATGATAGCTGAACTTGAAAGAGCTGAGAGAAGATTACTGTCAGATTATATCAGGACTGTGCCTGATATCCAAGAAATTCAGTAAAGTCTGACTGTAAGTTTTTATGTTTTCTGTTCTAAGTTAAATTTAAACTCTGTTTTAAAATTAAACTCTGTTATATTTTAAACACTGCATTTGTTATATGTTTTGACATCATCAATTATATGTTTAACTTGTACAATTTTATTATGCACAAGTTGGGGGAGATTGTTAGATATAATTGCTGACGTTTGTTCATCAGTGTTTAAGTACCAGGTACATATCAGAGTTTATCTAGAAGCCAGTCAGAGTTTGATAAAGTCTGACGTGGTGATAGTTGACTTAGCTGTCGGTGCAAAGATAAAGATTCTAGAAGCAATATATTCTGAAGATGGAAAGAAGCAGAATATATTGATACAGCTAAGGAAACGGAATAGAAGACTGAAGCAATCCTTAATTGATATGAATTGTATCGCTAACTTATAGGAATATCAATTAGAGATGGATTGTATGTAACTGTGTACTATATAAACACAGATAGGTTATCCCTAGAAGGGACGCGATTATTGAAATATTATTCTTGTAACCTAGTAGCTCTTTGTGATTCATTAACATCACTAAGAGAGAATTATTTTAATATAATTCAGTTTGTTGATTTATAAACTTGTGTTCTTGATTGTTATTCTCATACATACTTGATTATATATTGTGTATTCGGCCTAACAGGGGTCCTTGCTGCAGGAGTTCGATTCCCATTTCATCCTTTCATTCCCCAACTTTTAGCTGACGTAGGAATTAACCCTTGTCAGTTACCTCCAAATGCCTGGAGGTTGATTATGTGTTTCATTGTTTTATGTTTGAAAAACAAATTCCCCCTTTCTGTTGCTCTTTTTAGAAAGGTCTTTCAATTTAAGAATAGTTCTTCCAACACTTTGGGTTGGGTGTATATTAGTCACCGTTCTTCGACACCCCCCATTTTCCATCCAAAATCCATCCCTGACAATAACCCCAAATGGAAGGATGAGTTTATGTATTTGATGTGGGATGAAGGGGATTGGGGCACCCTTTTTCAGAGCTCGTTTAGTAGAGTGTCAGATGGTAGCCCAGATGACATAGTCCTGACTGAAGAGGAGACCCATGCTTATGCTGAACTCATCAAGGATGATTATGCCACCATGGCTTGGGAGCTTCTGGACGAGTTTGTACTTAAGTCTCTGAAACTTTCAAAAGTTTCTGATCAGGGTAATTCCCTTTCTTCTATTTTCTTGTATTTGTATTAAGATTGCCTTATACCGATTTTGTTTTCCTTGATTTTTTTACAGCTGCGGAGTTCATTAACAAGCAGAATGAGCCGGAAGACGGGGAAACAGCCAGAATCAAGAGGGCTTGTTTGAAGGACCCCAGGTTGGCTGCTAAAGGCCCTTCTATTCTGAGGCCTCATGTAGCTGAGGTTGAAGAGATCGAGGGCTCTTCCTCAGCTAAGAGCTCAGTCTGGCGCCCCAACTGGGGGATTAGAAAGAAGGACACCATAGTAGGGGTGGCCAAGCATGTTGTTGAGTGGTCACATCATTCCTTAACTCCTTGTGACTACAAGGATTTTGTGGCCAACTCCACCATCGAGGGGGCTGAAAGTGCGGGCTCTCAAGCCTTTGCTGCTGTAAGTCATTATTCTCTTTTTCTTTGTAGTCCTTAGTATATACTTTAAGTTGTCATTCTAACTTGTGATCTGTTCGTAGGCTAATGCCAGCTTTCAAGGGGCTTTATTCCAAGCCAAAGCCTGGTGTACATCTTCTGAGGCCAACAAGGCTAAGTTTGATAAGGCTCAGTTGGAAATGGGTTCCCTTAGGGCCTCCTTGGATAGAAGGGAGAAGGAGTTATCTGATGCCCAGGCGGAGCTGGTGGAGCTCAGGAAGGGGAAGGAGCTCCACATTGATGAGTACCTTGACTCTGACGAGTACAAGGATTTGATTACTCAACACGACGATCTCCTCTTTCATGTCCAGTACACAAAAGGATGGGATGATGCTTTGGCGGAGGTTTCGAGGAGACTTCCTGGATCCCTCACTATATCTGACTTCCCCAGTCCCCACGCTCCCACTCGTTTGGAGATGGCTTTGGCGGGGGAGGGTGATATGGATGAGGATGACAGGATTCTCAATCCCGAACATGCCTCTCATCCTGGTGAATCCAGTTCCGGTGAGGAAGAAGAGTCTGCGAAGGGAGATGGTTCTTGAGAGGAGTCTGGCTCTGAGGAAGAGGATGGAGGGGATGATGCTTAGTCGTAGCTAGTTGTAGATTTTTATGGCCAACTGTGGCTTTTATTTATTTATGTACTTTTGGCCTACGGGCTTAACTTAACTCGTTTTTATTTATATCTTGTGGCCATTCTTGGCTTTGTGTTGTTTTTCTTATTTCTTGAATGTTTGTGAACACTCATAGTAGATAAGCTTTAAAACATGAAAATGCTGAATTTATTCATAGATTAAAAATGGGATCAACCCTTACATAGTACCCAAGTTTAAGAACTCGGGTTGGTTTTATCAAACCTTATTCATAGTAGTGAATCCTCTTAGGAAACACTTTAAACATAATAAACTTTCAAATTGGAGGCATGCCAAGTCCTTGGCACCTTATGCCCTTCAAGGGTTTCTAGCTTGTATGAGCCTCGACCAAATACGTTCTTGACGCGATATGGTCCTTCCCAATTTGGGGCCAGTTTGCCTTTTTGTCCAACTCCGGATGCTTCAATCTTTCTGAGAACCAAGTCTCCTTGTCGAAAGAACCTTTCTTTAACCCTTAGGTTGTAGTAGAAAGAGGCTTTCTTTTGATGTTCAACTATCTTGGCGTTTGCTTCATCTCTAACTTCGTCAATTAGATCCAAAGCTAGCCTCAAGCCTTCTTCATTTTCTTCTGGTTCATAAGCCTCAACTCTTGGGGAGGTGTGAGTAATCTCCACCGGGACCACTGCCTCTGCTCCATAAGCCAATAGAAATGGAGTTGCCCCGGTGGTGACTTTACAAGTTGTACGATATGCCCAAAGTATGGGGAGTAATTCGTCTACCCAAGTTTTTCTGGAGCGTTCAACTCTTTTCTTTAGTCCATCCAGGATAATTCGATTTGCAACCTCAGCTTGCCCATTCGCTTGGGGATGGGCAACAGAAGTGAAGCGCAACTTGATATCGTTCTCATCACAATACTTCTTGAACTCATCGTTGTTAAACTGAGTTCCATTGTCCGTGACCAGAACTCGTGGAATTCCATATCGGCATATCACATTTTCCCAGAAGAATTGCATTACTTTCTTGGTGGTTATCTTGGCTAAGGGCTTAGCCTCAATCCACTTGGTGAAGTAGTCGATTGCTACTATCAAGAACTTTCTTTGAGCACTTGCCATTGGAAATGGTCCGAGTATATCCATTCCCCACATAGCAAAGGGGATAGGTGAGTTAATGGATGTCATCATCTCTGGTGGTTGTCTAACCACAGGTGCATGTTTCTGGCACCGTTCACATTTCTTCACATAGCTTTTAGCATCAGCAAGTATGCTTGGCCAATAGAAACCTAGACGGGTGACTTTATGAGCAAGGGCTCTGCCCCCCAAGTGTTGCCCACAGATTCCTTCATGTACTTCCTTTAGGGCCAATTCTGCCTCTTGGGGTCTCAAACATTTCATATATGGAATGATGAAAGACTTCTTGTATAGGAGCCCCTCGATCAGGGTATACCTTAGTGCTCTGACGTATAGCTTTCGTGCTTCTGAAGTATCGTTGGGTAGCCATCCAGTTTCCAGATGAGCTTTGATGGGATCCATCCAACAACTGCCAACATCAATGGGTGCTACCAACTTTCCGTTGATGCTTGGGGTCTTCAAGACTTGGAAGTATACACTCCCTGCATAGTTTTCAATTTCAGAAGAAGCAAACTTAGACAGGGCATCAGCCTTTATGTTTTCTTCCCTTGGAATGTGTTCCACATAGCATTCGTCGAACTGAGTCATGATGGCCTTGACAAGTTTCAAGTACTTGGCCATGACTTCATCTCTGGCCTCAAATTCCCCATTTACTTGGGAAACCACTAGCCTCGAGTCTCCACATACTTTCAGAGTTTTGACCCTTAAGGCTCCAGCCAGCCCTAAGCCAGCTATCAGAGCTTCATACTCAGCCTCATTGTTTGTCGTTGGGAAGTCAAGTTTTAGTGCATACTCAATGAGGAATCCATCAGGACTTTGTAGCACTAAACCAGCTCCACTTGATTTTGTTTTTGATGCTCCATCAAAATAGAGCACCCAACATTCTTTGAAGTCCATCTCTTGATCCTTCTTATCTTCCATTATTACTTCCTACCCCCCGACTTCTTGGTTGTCAATGGTACATTCAACCATGAAGTCAGCAAGTGCTTGAGCTTTTATGGCCGTTCGAGGCTTATACTTGATGTCAAATTCGCCCAATTCAATGGCCCATTTGATCAATCTTCCACTAACTTGAGGGCTATGCAAGATGTTTCTTAGAGGTTGATCAGTCAAGACCTCTATCTTGTGAGCCTGGAAGTACGGGCGTAGCTTTCTTGAGGCCATTATCAAGGCTAAGGCAAACTTCTCAATCGTTGAGTAGTTTATTTCTGCCCCATGAAGAATCTTACTCACATAGTAGACGGGCTTCTGCACTTTCAATTCTTCCTTTATCAAAACAGCTCCAAGGGCTGTGTTAGAAACTGCCAAGTACAAGTAGAGAGTTTCCCCTGTCTTGGGTTTTGCCAATAGGGGTGCTTCAGCCATGTATTTCTTCAGGGCCTCAAAGGCCTCTTGGCTTTCAGTTGTCCATTCAAAAAATTTCACTTTTTTGAGTGCTTTGAAGAAGGGTAAACACTTCTCTCCTGACTTGGAGATGAACCTTCCCAATGCTGCAACTCTTCCTGTCAATTTCTGCACATCCTTAACAGACTTGGGGGGTTCCATGTCTAGGATTGCTTTGATCTTGTCGGGGTTAGCTTCAATTCCTCTCTTGGAGACCATCAGGCCTAAGAACTTTCCCGATCCTACACCAAAGGCACACTTAGCTGGATTCAACATCATCTTGTGGTGCCTTAGCACTTTGAATGCCTCTCGGAGGTGCTTAATGTGATCGGCCTTATCGAGACTTTTGACTAACATGTCATCCACGTAGACCTCCATGGTTTTTCCAATTAGGTGCTCAAAGATTTTGTTTACCAACCTTTGATAGGTCGCTCCTGCATTCTTAAGCCCAAAAGCCATGACTAAGAAACAGAAGACACCAAAGTCAGTGATGAATGATACCTTGGCGATGTCATCTTTGTGCATCTTGATTTGATTATATCCACTGAAGCCATCCATGAAACTTAGCATCTCATGCCCAGCAGTGGCATCTATCAGAGCATCAATCCTTGGTAAGGGAAAACAATCTTTAGGACATGCATCATTCAAGTCGGTGAAGTCGACGCACATCCTCCACTTCCCGTTAGCTTTTTTGACCATTACGGGGTTAGCTAACCATTCTGGGAATTGGATTTCCTCAATGAACCCAGCTTCCAAAAGTTTATTCACTTCTTGCTTAATGGCTTCAAGCCTCTCTGGAGCAAAATTTCTTTTCTTTTGTTTCACTGTCTTCCTTTCTGGATCCACATTCAATTTGTGAGATATCAATTGGGGGTCAATCCCTGGCATGTCGGTCGCTGTCCAAGAAAAAACGTCATTGTTTTCTTGAATAAAAGACGTGAGTTTGCTCTTCAATTGTTCGGGCAGTAGTGCCCCAATATAAGTCACCTTCTCTGGTTCACCCGGGACTAGGGGAATTGGGACCAAGTCCTCAGCCGGTTTCCCCCTTCTGTCCTCGTTGTCGCTGATATTCATGTCTTCAATTGGGAGAACTTGCCCCCCGATTCCATCAGGCCTTAACGCGGCTACATAACAACTTCTGGCCATCTTTTGGTCTCCTCGTTCTTCACCAATCCCATTCCTCGTTGGGAACTTGATTTTTAGATGATAAGATGAGGCAACAGCCTTGAATGCATGAGGACCAGTCCTTCCCAGGATTGCATTGTAGGTTGAAGTCGCTTTTATAACTATAAAGTTCAACATCTGAGTAGACGGATTCATCCCTTGCCCCATAGTCATTGGGAGTTGGATAGTGCCTTCCACTTTTGATTCCACCCCGTTGAATCCATATATAGGCATATTTGAGGGTGTTAACTGAGAGTCTGTGTAACCCATCTTGATAAAGGCATCGTGGAACAAGATATCCACTGAAGCTCCATTATCAACCAAGACTCTTTTTGTTTCGGAGTTGCCTATCACAGGTATTATGACAAGAGGGTCATCATGGGGGAACTTCACCCCTTCCAAGTCTGAATCGTCAAAACCTATTGACACTTCTGTCCTGGCACGCTTCGGTGCTTCTCCAACCACAGTCATTACCTCTTGGGCATAAGCCTTTCTTGAGTTTCGGGAGGACCCAGCAGCAGTTGGCCCTCCGAATATCATGTTGATCACTGGCCCTCGGGGCTTGGGATTCCGATCTTGATCGTTGTCCCTTCTATCATAATCCTTCCTTTCATAGTTCCCCCTTTGGCTCCCTTGGCTTCCATCCTTAGTGAACTTGCTGAGTTTTCCTCTTCGTATCAGAAACTCAATCTCATCTTTCAATTGTCTACAATCATCGGTGTCGTGACCGACTTCTTTGTGGAACCGACAAAACTGATTCTGGTTCCGTTTGGACAAATCAGCCCTCATCGGCTTTGGCCATTTGATATCTTCTTCCTTGGCTATCTCGATCAGAATTTGACTCCTTGGAGTATTCAATCGTGCATATTCTGTGAATTTTGGCCCAAAATTGCTTCTCTTGGGGGGAGAATCGGAGTTCTTTGATGTTCGGGGAAACTTTTCCTTGACGTCGTACTCCTGAGTTTCTTTTCTTTTCTTTGAGTTTCCACTACTGCCAGTAGTGGGTTCATACTTTCTCATGCTTTCTTCGGCCTTGATATACTTCCCGGCTCTATCTTGGAGCTTCAACATGCTCTCTGGTGGGTGTTTAGCCAACGACCTCCTGAAGTGGTCGTCAGTGGTTCCTTGTTGCAAGGCTATCATAGCCACTTTGTCATCTAAGTCCGGGACTTTTAAAGCCTCTCGAGTGAATCGATTGATGTAGTCCCTTAGGGCCTCATTCTGCCCTTGCCGAATTGCCATGAGTGATGCAGAACTTTTCTCATGCACCCTTCCACTAATGAACTGATTGATGAAAGCCTTGCTTAGTTCCTTGAATGACCCAATAGAGTTGGGAGGTAGACGGCTATACCAACGTTGGGCCATGCCTGCCAAGGTTTGTGGAAACGCCCTACACTTGACCGCATCGTTGGTTGGCTGCAACAGCAGTGCATTGGAGAAGGTCCTTACATGATTTGTGGGATCTCCCGTTCCATCATAGGCTTTGATCGAAGGCATCTTAAACTTTCTGGATATAGCCGTTTTCATGATGTCTTGAGTAAACGGTGGTGTAGGATCATCAGGATCTCCCAGAGGCAACAGAATACTAGGATCACCCCTTGGGGCTTCAGCCCTCTTGGTCCTTCTTGGTGGATCCAAGTTGATTATCGGGATTCCTTCAGTCGTTCGGCCCCGAGATTGAGCGGCCTCTTCTTCAGCAAGGAGTTTTTTTAGCCTTGCAGTCTCTGCCTCATGGGCTGCAAGTTTCTCCCTAGTAGTTTGGGGTTGCTCCCGATTTGTCTGTGAAGAACGTCTCCTTCTTGGGGCGACATCCTCCCCAATTGTATAACCCTCATCCTCAGTGTATGGGCCAGAGTAATCTTGAATGAGAGGGGTCTGACGAGTTTGTTGATTTTGGGGTCCCAGACCTTGAATATAATGGGGCACATATGCCTCATGGTAGATTGGATTAGTTCCACTACCGCCCGCCATGGGTCGAGGGGGCATGCCATAGCTTGGCATCCCCAAAGTCTGATTCGTGTATTGAGGGAGATCAGTAGTATGGAGTTGAATGCTCCTTGGTGCACTCATGAGCAGCGGGGAGGTCGTGATTGGTTGCTGGTGGACGGTCTCTTGTGGATTAGATCCATGAATGACCATCTGCAGGGGATTCGTCCCTTCAACCGAAATCGGGATTTCCGGTCCTTGAGTGTTGGTGGGGATATTCGCCCATTCAGTGCCAGTAGTCGGCGGTGGCTGATCAGCCTCAGAGGTGATAGGGCGATCCTCAGGAGTTTGATTATCCCGAGCTGTTCTTCGCGTGTTTGCCATGGTTGATGTTGTCTTCCCACAGACGGCGCCAAATGTTGTGGATTAAAAAACGTGCTTGTGTAATTAATGCTAAGGTTTAATGAGCTTCGAGCTTTAATGGCTGCACTCGTGTATCCGGACTAAATTGGTCCTCACAAGATGCCTACGTATCTCAAATCGTTATTGAGAATCAAGCCAAAGACGTAGTTCTGATTGTAGGATCAGGGACCTTTTATAGGCGTCTGGAGCCTAGTATTTATGGTATGTTTAGGAGTCTTAGCGAATCAGTCTCCTTTTTATTATTGGATAAGCATTGTATTGCTTGCAGGATAAGTCTTTTCCTTGTTGATAAAGGTTATGACTCATTAATTGCCTTTAATTGGGATTCTGGATCCTTCTTTGACCAATTTGCCATAACTGGGGCTCTTTTAATGAGCTGTATATTTTCCCTATTCATTAATTACGAAATTAATGAATAATTAAGGTGTCGGGCCTTAAATATCGGCCTTTCCATTGACTCGTCAATTATATTTCTATAATTACTTTTCTGTCCATATCACCAGTGTTTTTTTAGAAAAAGAGAGGATTTTGTTAGAAAAAATAGAAAAAGTGATGTATTTTAGCTGAAAAGGTAATTGATTATAAATAATGTTATTATTTAATAATAGTTTTTTAAAAAATGAAAAAATTAGAAAAAGTAACATGTTTTAGCTGAAAAGGTAATTTTCCGTAATTAAAAGTATTAAAATAAGTTTTAAAATAAATAAGTAAGGGTTTGCCAGTGATATTTTTGGAAAAGAAAGAGTTTTAGCAAGGAAAAATAGAAAGAGTAACATGTTTCGGTTGAAAAAGGTGATTGTCCATGATCTTTTAGAAAAATAGAGGATTTTCTTAGGAAAAATAGAAAATGTAATGTATTTTAGCTAAAAAGTTAATTGGTTATAAATAATGTTATTATTTAATAATAATTCTTTTAAAAAATAAGTAAGGATAATTAAGTAAAATCATGAAGTACCGACCGACCAATCAACCAACCAAAACTTTTAATGTTTCTTCTATTATAAGATAGTATAGACTAGTTTAAACCCTAATTCATGGTTATTTTTAATATTTATTATTTAATTACTTGTATATAGGTAAAAGGAATCTATAGTTACTTTTAAACTAAAGTTAATCATATTAAACTACACTCCTACATTATTTTAAATCCAACAAAGCATTTAATATTTACTATAAATAGATTTGGAAGTTTCCAATCACATTTGAAATCACAAATAGTGATAAACTTGTTTTGTTAAAAGGTAAACAATGCAATTAACTTTAGGAAAATTATCTAAAGGTAACTTTAGATTCCTTTTATTCTTTGTATATTTAATATTTTCATATTAATAAGATTTGTTAAAAACATTGTTATTCCCAAACATTAATGTAATCGTGAGATTGTAGAAGATGGTTGAATACAATCTACTAAAAATTCTCCAATTCTTTCGCAAACACAAAGATAAGAAAAGAAATTAATTAACATAAACAACATCAACACAATACTTAAAAATTTCAGGTGGATTGAATGTTCCACCTGAGAGATTTTTATTTGAGGAAAACACACAGCTGTAGTTACAATATTTTTGTTTCGTACTTGCTAAGAGTTTTAAACAAAACACATACACTTTTCTTGACTCTTAGCATCAATAATACTGTTACAATTAGTTATATATCTCAAGTTTACAACTTTTTCTAGACTACAGAACTACACAATTATCTAGGTCCAGCAAGCTTGATTTTTCATTTTTTAGTCCACTGGTTCCTCCTTAGATGATTTGTCTTTTAAGCAGAGAGCTTTTTTCAATCATCCCTATTGTCTAGATGGAAATAGAATGTTTTAGTTTCTTTATGGTTTCCTAGAATGTTGGTTTCCAAGTTTCTTTCTGATCTATCAACCCATGTGATATGTTAGAACTGTCATATCACTTTGTCAACTGTTAACAATGTAGTTTCCGATCTGGAGAGATTGATTACAGACTTAAACTCTGATAGACTTGAGCTTGCATCCTCTGATCGAATTACTGATATCCGCTGACGCCATCTTCACTTGCACAGAATTATAAAGCATAAAATATTTACAATTGGCTACTCTATTATGTGTATCCGTTGTTAGTAAACATGACTTAGTAGATTCTCTACATAATGTAATCAACTCCTATCTGAAACCCGTCCCCGAACCCGCCCCGGTTCCCGTACGGGGATTATTTTACTCCCCGATCCCCACCCCGAATGGGGAACAGGGATCCCCGCGAAAAATCGGGGGATTTATTTTTATTTTTTCTAAAAATAAATAAATTATGGATAATATTTTCTAATATAAATTAATATGATAAATCATGATATATATTATTATTTTTATTTTAAGATAATATTTTAAACCTTAATTTGAATTAAATTTTGTTTATGCTATTAATAATATGCAAAAATAATATTATTATAATTAAATTATATCATAATATGTAACTTTTAAATTATTGAGTGGATCAAAATTCTAAAATTGTAATGTTACATATATATATATAGTTGATAATTTATTTGATATACATATAAAAAAATAATTTTTTTTAATGAAAATTGGTTTCGGGGAGCGGGGCGGGGAGACCCTAATCCCCGACCACCTCGATCCCCAAATTTTTTTATATATTTGTCCCTGATCCCCGCTCGTACCCGAAAAAATCCCCGATTCCCCGCCGTGAACGGGACATGTATCGGATCAGGGCCGAACGGGGCGTGAAGAATGCCCATCCCTACCTTCAACCAATACTCTAGGTTACAAAAATTACTCAATCAAGTTATGCTGAAATGTCTTAAGTTATCATTAAGAAACAACATATTTCCCAACAAACATATGCAGGGTTAGAGATAGTATTTTTATTAGCATATGTAATTATAAAAATTAGACTTGTTAAAATTTTAAATAAATTATTAGAATCGTTCAAATATGTTTTAAAATAAATAAGTTTGTAGTAGTCCAAGTAAATTGATTTTAAAATAGACGATCGATTCAAATTGATAAGTTTTAGATGTGTATTAGATAATATAGGTCTGTAAAATCGACCCAAGTAAAGTAAATTGAATTTGAAATAAATAGAACATTGAACTACCTAACTAAATCAGGCCTAAATAAATGAGTTTAGAGATGTACTAAAATATATTTTAAAATAACTAGACTCTTAAACTAGTTCAATTACATTACATAGGTTTGAGAGATGTGTTTTAATTTGCATAGTTGAATGAATTTTATAAATATATTAACTATTGAATGAATAAATTAAAAAACGATCGATCAAATTACCGAACAAAACTTTCATTTGCACAAGTTAATTTTACATATATTTTATTATTTAAACTATAACATCATTTTTCTTGATTTAAGTTTTGTTAATTATATATAGGATATAAAGGTTAGTATATATTAAATAAAATAAAAGTATAATACTATATTTGAAGAAATTATATATTTATTTATATTTCTAAAATTAATATTGTAAATAATAAGTTTAATATGTTTTCCTATTTTCTTGTATTTTTAAATGATTAATTTATGAATTTATTTATTTAACTTGACATGATTTAACAATTTATAAGGTTGTTCGTATATAATTTTCAGCGTTTAGTGTCGCATTTGAATTAAGTGATAATGATATATATGTTACCCGTAATAATGTTAGAAAATAAGAGGTTTCAGTTAAAAAATATAGAAAATAATATACGCTTTAGCTAAAAAATATAGTTAATTAGTTATTACTAATTAAGATATTATAATTTTATTTTATTAAAAGGAACTGTTCATGATAACTTTGGAAAATGATAGGTTTTAGTTATAAAGAGTAGAAAAGATAATGTCTTTTTAGCAGGAAAAAAACAATTAGTTATTTATTAGTAGTTACAATATTATTATTTTATTTTAGTGAATAAAATTACTCATAATGTTGTTAGAAAAAAGGGAATTTTAATTAGAAAAAATATAAACGATACTTTATATAATATTTTTCAGTATTTTATCCTATTGTGTTTGTGTGAAGATAGGGCTCACAATTTCGGACCCGACCCGATAACCCGGCACGAATTCGACCCGCAAAGTATAAATTCGGGTTGGAGGTTTTCGGGTTCGGGTCAATTTCGGGTAGACCCAAAAGTGACCCGAAAAATTCGGGTTATTTTCGAGTCGGGTTCGGGTAACCCGAAACCCACCCAAATATTTATACTTAAAAATTATATTTATATTTTATTTATATATTATTTATAGTTAGACTTTCAAAACCCTACAATATCTCTCTCTTTTATACACTTTCTTTTATAGCCGCGGCCGCCTCTATCTGTTATACTCTCTCACGACCAAAAAACCCTAAACATTATAGTTTACTCTATTTCTTCAATTATAGTTCTTTTATCAGTTTCAAATTGGTAAGTTCAATTATACACATCTTTACATAGATATAATTATTGATTATATATATGTGTGTATTTGTAATTGATTGTGTTTATTACGAATATGTGTTTATGTAGATGGAAAGTGGTGGTGATAATAAAGATTCAGAAATGGAAAATGAAGAAAATGACGATGATGTCGAAATCCCTCCAATTGGGAGTGGGAGTGAAACAGTTGATACCAGTTGCGCACTAAGCAAAAGGCGACTAAAATCCGATGTGCGGGGCTATTTTAACATTCTTCCATTGGGACCAGGCAAGAAACAACGATGTAAGTGTAAGAAATGTGGTGTCACTTATGCTTGTCCTAGTAATTTTGACACTGATAATCTTCATAAACATTTAGAAAAATGTGTTAGGAGAGATACGAGAGATACGGGTCGTGTCGGGTCGGACACGACACGGATATTTCGGGTCATGTCGGGTTACCCGAAACTTTACTGAGTCGGGTTTGGGTTAGGAATTTCGACCCATTAAATTTTTGGGTCGGGTTCGGATTGGGTCGAATTGACGATCAAAGATTGCTGACCCGACACGAACCCCACCCACGACCCGAAATTGCCAGCCCTATGTGAAGATCTAACAGTAGATCGAGTGAGTGGCCAAATTAAGAACGACCAACTACCAAGAGAACTTTGAATATTTAGTCTACATTATAAATTTTGTTTTTCTTCTCTTATTTTTTCTTCTTTTCTTCAACTAAAAACTAGGAAGCATAGTATAAGGGTGATATCATGATCTCTTTACAAAATTAAATTATGAGTTTTAAGTACTACAAAATTCTAAATTACTATTATAAATTACTAAATTCTAGTATTTTCTTACAAACTGTAATAATGTTAAAATATAAAATTATATATATATATATATATATATCACTTTTGGGAAACTAACAATAATTTTGAACACAAAATTTACTAAATGTTTAAAAGTCAAATACTAAAGCGTGGGTGTGTACTTTTACGATATTTGCATTTGATTTTTCTTTATCTTTATAACTTGGCCTCAATTTTTTTAAGATTTCTAAAAATAATTTAACACTTTACATACAATTTAATCATCTATCAAACACAAAAACCTAAGTCCAAGTTCAATAGATTCAAAATAAATTATTGTAATAAAACAAACTTATTTAGTTTTTATTGTTGTGCAACTTGTAATATTGTGGTGGATTGGTGGGAATTTGGGCTATGTTATTTTAAACTTATTTTAGTTACCTAATTATTTTTAAAGGGTTAGACTTGACTACTTCATTTAAATCATATTTCTAAAACCTATATGTTTGTATGGATCTAAGTTGTTTTAAATCTAAATTACTTGAATCCAGCCAATTTATTCTAAAATAGGTTTTAGTTATTCTATTTATTTTCAAAAGTTATTATATATGTTAACATACGTAATTAAACACATCTATAAGTTTATTTTTAATTTCTCAAATTGAAAAAATTAAATATTAAAACATGTCTAACTATTTTAGAAGTCTATTCTAATTAAAGTATGTATAATATATATGTAACTATTTTATTTAAACAATCTAAAACCTACATATTTATAAATTTATGGTTAACAAAATTCATTAGTTCAAAAGTCTATTGTTGAAATATCTATAAAAATAATAAAATTTATAAGATAAAAATATATAAATAGTAACTCACGTTATGCACAAAATTATAAGCTACCAACATTTAACAATCATTTAATATTAATACAGAAATAATATTAATTTAATATTAATATATATATATATATAAATGTGACTAACATTAAGTTAGAAAAATTAATTAATACTAATTATATCAATAATTATTTATTATAATACATAAACAAAATGCTTTCTCTTTCTTATGTCATCTACCTATTAAACAACAAAAAGTATGAGCACATTGTAGAATGTATATAGAAAGTTTTTCGGTCATGCACATTCACGATACCTCTTACACGTGTAGCATGTTTACCAAGCTGAGTCATTTGGCCCGTCCTCGTAAAATTCATCGCTAAATCCACGTTCATGTGATAACTCTCTGTCCACCCACGTGAACATAGATTAATTAATCTTTTCAAATAGGATGATCTTAATCTTTTCAAATAGGATGATCTTATCTGCTCTTTGCCTTTTTTTGAAATTTATAATTTAAAAGAGTACTGAAAAATACAGCTAGCATAGTGTTGGGTGGAGTTAAAACTAATTATTAAATTATCCTCTCATTGTGATAATATTTAATCTACTTTTCATAACCATAATACAAAAATATTCAATAGGGTAACACATATTTATATTCAACATAGTGACCTAGGTCCTTCCTTTAGTTATAAATTTGAGAAATAAGTTTAAAAAGGTGAAAAAGATTTAGAAAAATATATGACAAATGTTTAAGTTAATGACATTTCCTATTATTTGTAAATAATTATCAAATACTAGTATCATATGTGATAGACCCGTAAAAGAAGAAAAAAAAGGCACTCTCACACATTTTTACATCATAAATTCATTCAAAAAAAAAAGTGAAAGCTTTGTGCATATATCAACATCCATATTTTAACTCTTTGCATGTTACCGTTTAAAAGTAAATTTTGTCACCTGAATAGATAAGATATACCTGATTACTCAAAAGTATCTATTTCATCGTTAGAATATTTAATATCTATGTAATATGAAAGAAATACATAACCAGTTTTCAAAACAACTATGATTAAGCAAACATTAACTAAGAAATCCATGGGATCAAATAGAATCATTCATATCCTTTCTCATATAATTTGTATATGCCTTTCTTAATTCATGTGATAATTTTTGTATGAATGTAGTCATTATGGTCATCAAATTATCGGTTCAAATGTTAGTTTTGTCTCATTTCATACAATTATCATTAGTATATACTCTCTCTTTCCCAATCATTTATTTATACTTTTCTTCTTTTTGGAAAATTTCATCCACATTTTTAAACTTTCCAAACCTAGTAAATCTTTAACAATATTAAAATCAATTATTTTCACTGCACTTCTCCACTATTCTCATTTTATACATTAAAAATTGATTGCATTTACCGCTTAACTCACTTTTTCTATTGTTTTTTACTACTATATTACTTTTTCTTAATCTTCTTGTACAAACAAAATGTAAACAAATGAGTGGGATTGAGAGAGAGAGTATACGTTTGCAGGTGTTGTTAACAAAAATAGGAAACTGTGTAGAATTGTTTAAGAGATAATCTATGTATGTAGTTCAGTAGTACGTATATTTCATGTGTTACATGTTATATAGTGTTTACTTTAAGCCGGCTTTACCAAATGTTTTTGCCCTAGCACACACTCTAAAACCAACCCTAAATCAACCCTTTAAAACCAAGTTAAGGATTCACATCAAAAGGATTTGTGTGCAATCCTATTTACATAAAATATTATCTACATTTCTGGTCGCTGTTCTTTTGTCATTTACCAATTTATCGCACTAGAACCTTTGTTTTTCTGTCCAGAACTAATATTTGTTTGACTTAATTTCTGTCATCCATCCATAACCCACACCCAAAGGGCCCAAACCCAAACTCATTCATCCCCTCAAGCGGCCACCTCCATTGCATGCTCTCACTTCCTTAGTCTCTCCTTATATATATCTGTCTCCCCCAACAGTTTCCTTCAAAGATCCACTTTCTACTCAATCAACCTTTTCTCTAGCTATCTATCTCAAGAAATGGCACTGGACGCTAGGCATCACAATCAACACTCTCCACAGACCATCACAAACAATAGGTATTATAGTAAAACTTCGACAACAGCTTATGAATTCTAATTTTGTGTGTGAGAATAAACATGCACATATTAGGTTAAGTACATCAGTGTTTAAGAAATGACTGCTGAGTTTCATTAAATTTGTTAAATGTGTGTTTTTTAAATTTTTGTTGAGTTTAACATGGTCTATATGTGTGTCTGCAGGGAAAATGTGATGATTGAAGAGGCAAAACCAAACAATTCTGTACAAATGGGCTGTGTAAATCCTTTTTCTACAACAATGGAAAACCCTTGGTTAGGCATAAATCATCAGTTTCTGGGAAGGAACAATATGATGATTCAACCACAAACTAATTTCGTGAAGGTTGAAAGTGGACTCTCTAACAACCTTCAAAATGGCCCGAATAAGCGTTCGAGAGAGTGGGGGGAAAATCAGTTCAACAATTTGAACATGCCCCCAGTCACAAATAATGTTCCTATCCAAGGTTTTGCACCAGAAAGTAATTTTCCACATGATGTGGAGCATTTCTGGGACATAGACTATATCCTCTCCCAATTTGTAAGTTCATTTCTAATAATAATCTCGTCTCCTAATTAATTATTTTAAGATTTTTTGGCTTGTAAAGATAGGAAATTAATGAGTAGATGTCTGAGATGGACTATAGACTCTTCAGTCATTGATTTCAATCATGAATCTTGTTGGTGATGCAGAACAAGAATGTTAATTTGGAATTTGAAACTCAACAACAGCGAGACGCGAAACTTATGATGGCTACTCTAACTTCAAAGTTCGTGAAAAGGCTGAAAACACAAAAAGAACAAATTTTGAGACTGTCAAAACTAAACATGGCACTCCAAGAAAAAATGAAGAGTCTTAATGCAGAAACTCAGCAATGGAAAGATATAGCAAAAACAGCTGAAACCTCTAACATATCTCTCCGTAAGGACTTCGATAATATCCTGAGCAAAGTTAGCAAGCTGAATGCGCCAACTAATGTTGTGGCAGTTGAAGAAGATGCAGAGTCTTGTTGTGGAAGTACTGATTCCGGAAAGAATAATCAAGAAGTCGATCAGGACACTGCAAGAAAATCCGATTCTATCGACAAGAAAAGGATGTGTAAAATATGCGGGGAAAGGGAATTAAGCGTACGTGTTGATGTTGCCGTGTAGGCATCTTTCCCTTTGCAGTGTTTGCGGGGGCAGTGCTCAATTCTGTCCGGTGTGTAACTGTTGCATGACAACAACGATTCATGCGTGCCTCACTTGAATTGTCTATGTTTCAGAAAACATGAAGTTAGAATAAGGGTCTCTTTCTCTATATATATTTCGTATGTTTATCTAGAGTTCTAGACTAGCTACTGGTACCTGTGGTGCTAAGCTTTCGAGCTAGTTTAGTTCAGTTTTAATGTTTTTGCTAATGAATCTTTTGTTTGTTTTTCAATATGCCGGTGAATATTGTGATAGCTTTTAGGTTACTTTGTTTTACTACCTTTCAGTTACACTATCTGAACTTGTTTAGATATTTTAGCAGTGAATCACTTAATTAAACTCAAACTTCCAAATTTCTACGATTTCAAATATTAACTTATGATCTTTATGCATCCCTCCGTCGCAAAATAATAATCACTCGAAAATGAAATTTGTTGGTGAATGCGGATCAAGAGTACAAGCACCTGTACTTTTTCTAGGTGAGGGTTTGGGCAATAATTAGAGCATCTCCCATGTCAATTTCTATTTTTATTACTTAAAATATAATAAAATAATCATTAATTAAAATATAGAGGATTAAAAAGTTTTTTTGCATCAATAGTATTATCTATATTGGTTACCTATAATTTAAAAAGTATTACTTATTTAATATTTTAGATAATGTATGTAATGAGTGTAAGGATTGAAGTAAATATATATTGTATTATTGGGGATGAAAGATGATGTGACAGACTTGCTTTTTTATTCCTTAAATAAGGGGTTGAAGTTTCTCTCACCTAAAAATTTTAAGGAATTATCGTTAGAGTTGATAATTTAAAAATGAATTCCTAAAAATTTCGAACATGACATTATAAGTAAAGATCGAGAAGCATCGGAGATGCTCTTACATTGATGAAACATGTTTGAAATGGCAGGGAATTTTGACACGTCAATATGGAAAGAGACGGTTATTGCCTGAGGGAAGGCTCCACCACCATGTGTGAACAGCAGCATGGAGCCATGTTTATAAATATCTATCGACTATCGGGAAACTAGAACTTTCAATGCAAAGCAAAGAGTGAAGACTGAAGACAAAATGTTTTACAAAAATAAAAAAGAGTGAAGACAAAACAAAGTATATGTGTGTAATATTGTTTCGCACATGTACCACTGCAATGAAATAAAATTGTTTTCGAGACTAAATATTTTGTGAATAGATTTTGAACGATAAGATGGACAAGGGAGAAAAAATCTAAAACATCATCATCTCATGTTACTATAGACGAGTGCGATGCACGGTCTTCTTTAATATTTTCTTACTTTTTATTTAGATTTTAGTTATTATATATAATTAGCTTAAAACCCGTGCGATGCACGGATTGTTAATTGATATTTTATTATTATATTTTTAATATTTTATTAATTGTATTTGTTAAAAAAATAAGTAGTCTGTTAAAATAGCTAAATACTTTTAATTAATTAAAAACATTAAAACAGATTTTAAAATAAATAAGTAAGGGTTTGCCCGTTATATTTTTGGAAAATGAGGGGTTTATTAAGAAAAAATAAAAAATGTAAAATATATTTAGTTTAAAAGGGTAAATGCCCGTGATATTTTTGGAAAATAAGGTTTTAAAATTTAATAATTAAAAGTATTTAAATTCGTTTTAAAATAAATAAGTAAAGGGTTTCTACGATATTTTAGGGAAAAAAATGAATTTTAGTGAGAAAAATAGAAAAAATAAATTAAAAAAGACAATTTCCCGTGATATATTAGAAAAGAAGAGACTTTGTTAGAAAATATCTATAGTGTGTTTTAGAGTAAATGGTTATAAATAGGTATTTGATTATTTATATTTTAATATTCTTATTGATTGTATTTGTTAAGAAAAATAAGTAGACATGTTAAAATAGTTAAACTTTTAAAAAATAATTATAATATTATAGGTTTAAAAATAAATAACTAAAGGTTTGTCGGTGATATTTTTGGAAAATGAGGGGTTTTAGTAAGGAAAAATAGAAAAACTAACAAGTTTTTGTTAAAAAAGGTAATTGTCATGTTTGAAAAACTAGGGAAATTTGTTAAAAAATAATAATGTATTTTAGGGAAAAAGGTAATTGATTATAAATAGGTAATATTATTATTTAATAATATATTTCTATAAATAAGTAAGGTTAATTAAGTAAAAACACAAAATACAGTTAAGGGCAATTAAGTAAAATCACAACGTACCATACTGACCAACCAAACTTTTAATGTTTCGTCTATTATATAATAGTATTGATTTGATAAAATTTTAATATATATATATATATATATATATATCTATATTAGATTTATAAATCTAACAATATAATATTTAAATTTAATATATTATTGACGTAATCAATAGTAGTATTTTATATATTAAAATATAAAATATTTTAAAATAACATATCTAATGATTCGTATTTTTTTACTCTTAAAAATCTAAAAAGGGACTCAAGTGCAAATATCAAAATATGTGCTTGTTCAATATACCGAGTTTATTTAAATATACTATTACTTTTATTTTAATTAATTATCTCATTTAAATTGAATGTTAAAAAAATTATAATAAACATGAATTTCATAAGTTTAATATAATAATATTACCAATATATCTATCTTTTTGCCCGTGTTATTTTTAATTTGAACATGAGTTGTTTCAGTTAAAAAATATAAACAGGTAATATCCTTAAAAAGACAATTAGTTACTTATTAACAATTATATAAAATTATATTAATTTTTTTATATATACGTGTGCATTACTTTTAGAAAATTAGTTGTTTAAGTTAGAAAATATAAAAGATGTAATTTGTTTTAGCTGAAAAGAATAACTTGTTATTTATTAATATTTATATAAAACAATATTACCATTGTATATTTATTTTGTATGTATTATATTTAGAAGATAAGTTGTTTTAGTTAGAAAATATAAAACACATAATGTGTTTTAGTTGTCGGTTATAAATATATAATAATATTATCATTATATATATATATATATATATATATATATATATATATATATATATATTGCCCGTCTTATTTTTAGAAAATGATTTGTTTTAGTTAAATAGATATATGAAATAGGTAATATAATTTAGCTGAAAAAGGTAATTGGTTATCAATAACTTGGTTTCCATATATGTGTCCTATTTATAAGATGAGTTGTTTTAGGTAAAAAATATGAAAATAATGTGTTTTAGCTGAAAAAGGAAATCAGTTATAAATATATAATAATATTACTATATTATATATATGTTGCCCGTTTTATTTTTAGAAGATGAGTTGGTTTGGTTTAAAAAATAAATATAAAATAGGTAATGTAGTGAAAAAAGGTAATTTGTTATTAATAAATTGATTATAGATAGGCCCGTGAATCGGCCCAAATACCGACCGACCGACCGACGACCGACCAAAATTTTTAATGTTTCGTCTTTAATAATACTGTACTAGCTTATAGCCCGTGCGATGCACGGTTACTTAAATTTTTGGCTAAATCTTTTTTAACAATAATTTAATCATGTAAACTAATAACTTTTAAATATTAAAATATTTATAAATAAATATAATTATAAATATTAAAAAAACAATCATGTGTTGCATGGGTAATAAAAATATAATTATAAACAAAATAATTATATATAAATTTTAAGTAACCGTGCATCGCACGGGTTATAAGCTAGTTGAAAAAGCCGCGCTTCGCGGCGACGTGATAATTTTTAAAAAAAACTCTATCAAATAAATTACGAATATTACTCGATCCTCGCTAATAAGTCGTCCTCCCGTGAAACACGCTTTCCTTTTTTAAATCAAAATCTCAAATTTAATATATTGAATATATACTTGTCTTATATATTAATTTTTATGTTACTGTTAGATATAATTGCTGATGTTTGTTTAATCAGTGTTTAAGTAACAGGTACTGTTCAGAGTTTAGTCTGAAGTACTTATCAGAGTTTACTGGAAGCCAGTCAGAGTTTGTTAAAGTCTGACGGGGTGAAAGTTGATTTAGCTGTCGGTGCATATCATGAAGATTCTAGAAGCAATATATTCTGAAGATGGAAAGAAGCAGAATATATTGATACAGCTAAGGAGACTGGACAGAGGACTGAAGCAATTCTAATTGATTGCAAATTGTATAGCTAATTTGTATGAGTATCAATTAGAGATTGATTGTAACTGTGTACTATATAAACACAGATAGGTTATCCCTAGAAGGGATGCGAACATAGAATTATTATTCTTATAATCTAGAAGCTCTTTGTGATTCATTAACATCATAAAGAGAGAAATTGTTAATATAATTACAGTTTATTGATTCATAAACAGTGTTCTTGATTATTGTTATTCTCATATATATTTGATTATACTGTATTCGACCTAACAATTGGTATCAGAGCTTAGGCTGTTTAATATATACAGTTTTATGATTCAAACACAGTAATAATCATGTCTGAAGAAAATCAAGCTCCTCCCAAGGTTGAACAGGTTAAACCTAATTCTGTGAGTCGATATGAAACAATCAGGGTTCCAATTCTCAGGCCAGTGGAGTATCCAATTTGGAAGGTGAAGATGACCATGTTTCTGGAGGCTACAGATCCAGAATATCTTGACAGAATCAATGATGGTCCTCATATGCCGACTAAATTGTCTCCTGTTGTTGATGGTCAAGAACAAAAGACTGTTCCAAAGGAAAAGAAAGATATGACTCCTGAGGACATCTCATCAATTGCAAAGGATGCAAAAGTTAGACATCTACTTCACAGTGCTTTAGACAATGTTATGTCTAACAGAGTAATTGGTTGCAAAACTGCAAAAGAAATCTGGGATGCTTTGGAAGTCAGGTGTCAAGGAACCACTGCTATAAAGAAAAACAGGAAGACAATACTCACACAGGAGTATGAGCACTTTGATTCAAGACCTAATGAAACCTTGACTGAGACTTATGACAGATTTTGCAAACTATTAAATGATCTGTCTCTGGTTGATAAAGAATATGAGCTTGAAGAGTCAAATCTCAAATTTCTCTTATCCCTACCTGAAAGATGGGATTTAAAGGCGACAACAATCAGAGATAATTATGATCTTGCAGATACAGATCTTGATGAGATCTATGGATTGTTAAAGACTCATGAACTTGAGATAGAACAAAGAAACAGGAGATCCAGCAAGAAGACAAAATTTGTTGCTCTCAAAGTTGAGGAGAAGCCCATCAAGAAGGAATCATCAAGGAAGAAAGCCAAGGGAAAGGCTTTAGTCATTAAATCTGAAAGTGAGTCATCAAACTCTGATGATGACTCAAACTCTGATGAAGCTTCTGACTCTGAGGATGATGAAGAACAGATGATGCAAATGGCTGCATTGATGGTGAAGACCTTCAAGAAGATGGGATTCAAGAACTTCAAGAAAGGAAAGAGATTCTCAAGGAAAGATTCAAACTTTGAAAGGAAAAGTTTTAGAAAGTCTGATGGAAGGGAGACCAAGTCTGGCAAGAAGGATAAATCTGAAATCCAGTGCTACAAGTGTAAGGAGATGGGTCACTATGCCCCAGAGTGCAAGAGAGGAAAATCTGAGAAAGCACTCATCTCTAAAGGCAAAGACTGGGCAGATACTTCAGACTCTGATGATGGAGTAAATTATGCTCTTATGGCAACTGTCAAAGATGAGACTGAATCATCTGAAAATAAGGTACCCCTAACTACTTATGCTTATGATACTGATAATATATCTGAGTTAAGAGTATATCTGAAAAGCGTACATGTTAGTTATAGGGATCAGACTTTAGAGAATGAGAGAATTAAATCTGAGAATCTTAGCCTTAAAGATAGAAACAAGTTTCTTGAAGGAGAACTTGAAAATATGAAGCAGATTCAAAAAGAAAGAGATGATGTTGTTTATATTGAACAGGAGTTGACTAAGAGATATAAGCAGCTAGAATCTGATCTAGAAAAAGAAAGAAAAATAATCAAGACTTGGACAAACTCTGGAAGAGACACTCATCAAGTGTTTCAGACAGATTCTGTAGGTTTAGGCTATTGTGAAAATGATGAACTTAGGTTTAAAGACAAGGTTAAGGTTAAACCACAACTTAAACCTGTGAAATTTGTTCCAGAGTCCACTAAGTTAAAATCTGTTGTAGTAAGAGAAGCTGATATGGAATCAGATGAAACCTGTGAAAGACAGGAAAATATTATAACAGAAAATCTTATGGAAGTAGAAGCTGTTAGAAAGCCAGTAAAAACTTGTGAAAAACAGGTTAATGTTGGCTTGATGACAGGAAGACAGTTCAATCATAAGCTCAAAGAGGTAAAGTCTGCCATGAAACCAAAAGGGTCCAAGAAGAATAGGAATGGAAAGATAGGCATAAATAAAAGAAATAATCATTTGCCTACTGCTGTTGCTCCGAGGAAAACATGTTATAATTGTGGTAGTACTAACCATCTTGCTAGATTTTGCAATAAGAACAAAGATATTAATTCTTTACCTTCTACACCAGGAGTAAAGAATGATTTTGTAAGGGTTAAACCACAGACTTTATGCACACACTGTGGAAGCACTTGGCATTCCATTTATACTTGCAAGAGTTATCATGCTATTTATCACAACTATTATGAGCCAAAACCCAACTTGAAGTGGGTTAGGGCAAACTCTGCAAGTGTAAAGTCTGACAATGTTAGTTTAAACTCTGTTGATAGTGATTCCGCTGCAAAAGCTAACAATGTTAAGAAAGCCAAAGGATCCAAGCAAGTCTGGATCCTTAAAACTAACTCTTTGTAATTGGTTGTGATTGCAGGGCATAAAAGAGAGCACCCTTATCTTGGACAGTGGATGCTCAGGACACATGACTGGAAATAAAGCCCTGCTATCAGATTTTGAGGAAAAGGCTGGCCCAAAAGTATCCTATGGAGATGGCAACATAGGACGTACTCTGGGATATGGTAATATAAATCTTGGAAGTGTCATCATATCTCATGTAGCTCTAGTCTCAGGACTCAAGCATAATCTGCTATCTGTGAGTCAAATCTGTGACAGAGGAAACCATGTAGATTTTCATACTGAACACTGTGAAGTTATCAGTAAATCTACTGGAAAAGTTGTTCTAGTTGGACACAGGCGCAATAACATCTATGAAGCAAGTTTGGTAACAAACTCTGATGGAAAAACAGTGTGTCTGTCTGCAAGAATGTCAAATGAAGAGAGTTGGAAATGGCATAAGAAGCTCTCTCATCTCAATTTGAACAACATCAATGAGCTAATAAGAAAGGATCTTGTAAGGGGACTCCCAAAATCAATACTCAGTCTAGATGGCCTATGTGATTCTTGTCAAAAGGCCAAGCAAAGGAAGTCATCTTTCAAGAGCAAATCTGAATCTTCAGTAGTGGAACCTTATCATCTTCTACATGTTGATCTCTTTGGACCAGTGAATGTGATGTCTATGGGCAGAAAGAAATATGCTCTAGTAGTTGTTGATGAATATACTAGATATACATGGGTGTATTTCTTATCAAAGAAGGATGAAACTGCTCAAACTCTGATGGATCATGTAAATCTACTGGACAAAGGATCACAGCACAAAGTCAAAATAATAAGGAGTGATAATGGAACTGAATTCAGAAACTCAATCTTGGAAGCTTTCTGCAAGGAAAGAGGAGTGAAACAAGAATTTTCTGCACCTGGAACTCCACAGCAAAATGGTGTAGTTGAAAGAAAGAACAGAACTCTAATTGAAGCTGCCAGAACAATGCTTGATGAAGCAAAGTTACCAACCTATTTCTGGGCAGAAGCTGTTCAAACTGCTTGTTTTACTCAAAATGCTACACTGATCAACAAGCATGGGAAAACACCATATGAGATGGTGAAAAATAAGAAGCCAAATTTGAAATATTTTCATATATTTGGATGCAAATGCTTTGTGTTGAAGACTCATCCTGAACAGTTGACCAAGTTCGAGTTAAAAGCTGATGAAGGAATCTTTGTTGGCTATCCATTGTCAACAAAAGCATTCAGAGTATACAATCTGAGAACAAAGGTGATCATGGAATCTATACATGTGTCATTTGATGACAAGAAAATAACTGGACTTGATGACTTAGATGAATATGATCAACTGCGCTTTGAAAATGAAGATTTAATCTCTGATGATGTAAACTCTGATGAAGCAGTACCGACAAAATCTGATGAAGCGGTTCTGATAAACTCTGACGAAGCATACTCTGAACCTTTACTGGTAAATAATGGAGAAACTGAAAATTCTCAAAACAGAGAACCAGTTGAGGGGGAGCATGAGGCAGCTCAACATGGTGACTCAAACACTCAAAGTGAGTCTGTTGAGGAAGCTGATTCAAACTCTGAAAGCTCAAACTCTGAGCAGTCCAATTCAGGGGGAGCCTCAGATGCTGCAGAAAGTCAACATATGAATCAGGAGAGCATGGATCAAGGGGGAGGATCCAATAATAATTCAAGAAACCACTTACCAACAGCAAGAAAGTGGACACAGGCACATACACCTGATCTTATAATTGGAGATCTTGATGCTAGTGTGAGAACTAGAAGTGCAACAAATAATGAGTGTCTGTATCATGCTTTCTTGTCTCAAACAGAACCAAAGAAAGTGGAGGAAGCTCTTCAAGATGCTAATTGGATTACAGCAATGCAAGAGGAGTTAAATGAATTTGAAAGAAATGAAGTCTGGACACTTGTACCTAGACCAAAGAATAGATCAATTGTAGGTACAAAGTGGGTTTTCAGAAACAAGACTGACAGTGAAGGTGTGATTACAAGAAACAAGGCTAGACTTGTGGCTAAAGGTTATTCACAACAGGAAGGAATTGACTATGATGAAACCTTTGCTCCAGTTGCAAGATTGGAGGCCATAAGAATTTTTCTGGCTTATGCTGCACACAAGAAGTTTAAAGTCTTTCAGATGGATGTGAAAAGTGCTTTTCTCAATGGGAAGCTTGAAGAAGAAGTGTTTGTTGAACAACCACCAGGATTTGTAGATCCCAAGCATCCAGATTATGTCTACAGGCTTGACAAGGCATTATATGGACTAAAACAAGCACCAAGAGCATGGTATGAAACTCTTGCTCAATTTCTTTTAGAAAGTGGGTTCACAAGAGGTACAATTGATAAAACCTTGTTTTATTTCAATTCTGGTGATGATTTGCTTTTAGTTCAAATTTATGTAGATGATATTATTTTTGGATCTACTAATGACAAACTTTGTAAGAAGTTTGCAAAGCTTATGCAATCCAGGTACCAAATGAGCATGATGGGAGAGCTTAGTTATTTTCTAGGCCTACAGGTCAAGCAAACAGATGATGGGATTTTTATCAATCAAGCAAAGTATACCAGAAATCTTCTAAAGAAATTTGGTATGCTTGATAGTTCATCTGCTCCAACTCCCATGGCTACTGCAACAAAGCTAGACAAAGACACAGGTGCTACAGTGGATATGACAATCTATAGAGGCATGATAGGGTCTCTTCTGTATCTCACAGCAAGTAGACCTGATATCATGTATGCCACATGTCTTTGTGCAAGATTTCAAGCAGATCCCAGAGAGCCTCATCTAACAGCTGTAAAAAGGATTTTCAAATATCTCAAAGGAACCATAACCTTGGGTTTGTGGTATCCTAGAGAATCAGAGTTTAACCTAATTGGTTACTCTGATGCAGATTTTGCAGGCTGTAAGATAGACAGAAAAAGTACAAGTGGCAGCTGTCAATTCTTAGGTGACAGATTGGTTTCTTGGTATAGCAAGAAACAAAAGTCAATTTCCACATCCACTGCAGAAGCAGAGTATATAGCTGCTGGTAGCTGTTGTGCACAGATTCTGTGGATGAAGAATCAGTTGCTGGATTATGGTTTGAGGTACTCTAAAATACCTATTTTCTGTGATAACCAAAGTGCTATTGCTATGACAGGTAATCCAGTACAGCACTCCATGACCAAGCACATCAGCATAAGGTATCATTTTATCAGAGAACATGTGGAAGAAGGGAACATTGAGCTTCATTTTGTGTCTACAGACCAACAACTTGCAGATATCTTCACCAAACCTTTGAGTGAAGCTACTTTTACAAGATTGGTAAATGAACTTGGAATGATCTCTGGTTTTGACTAGAGATACGGGTTAGACTCAAAAACTATACATGTTTGATTTTTATGCTCATGATTCCTTGCATGTATTAACTGTTATGAGTACCAGTGTCATAAACTCTGATGCTAAACTCTGTTAGTCATAAAGTGTTGGTCATACTCTGATAGTTACAGTCTAATGCTATACTCTGATTGTAATTTTGTCTGAAACATATGGACCAATGAAGAAATTTGTATGAAGCATAATTCTCAGTAAGTAATTATGAATCTTTAAGAGTTATATAGATTCTGATCTCAAATCTGTGCAGTAAGTTAACACAACATGATACTGTCTCTATATTTATAGCATCTCTTAGTTTATTGATCCTATACACTGAGATTGTATTAGCTGTTTGCATTTTCTCTCATAAATTAATTGCATTAACTGATGAAAAGTCTAAACTCTGATTATTAAAAGTAAATAATTCACCCTCAAATCAAAAGATGCCAAAAAGAGCACAAATTCCTTTGAGATCATGTTGTGCCTAGGAAGATCCAGGAACTTATTGTATGAAATAAGGGCTAAAATCTTTGATTTTTGGTGACTAGTGCCAACCACTGATCACTAGAAAAATTAAAAAACAAAACAAAACAAAAAAAAAAAAAAAAAATTTACAAGAGGGTGAAATTAATAAAAATATCCAAATGAAAGGATATATGAAGACAGAGTTTAGATAAGTATCAGATTTTATTTTATACATGAGAGTTTGGGCAATCAGTTTTTACTGCTTAAGTTTGTGGATTTTATGCACTTTGAGATGATCTAAATATTGATTTCGGTAAACTCTGCTATTGCACACACAATTATTCACACCTGTACAGTTTGAGAAAAGAGTTTATTGACAAAGAAGGACAAATGGTAAACACTGATGTATTGTGTGAAATACGCCGAGGTAACTTTGTTTTAATCTCTGATGGTTAAAATGATTTCTTTGTTTCAGACATTTTATAATTTTGAGATTAGACATTTGTTTAGAAATTCGAAAGAGTATGATTACAAACGGTTCATATTTGTATTAAACAGATGAGAGAAAGGTTGAGTGCTTTGAACAATGTGAAACGCGGTAATTATGGCTATTTTTACTGCGCGTGTGTATTGGAAGTTGTTACATACAGATGTCAGCGTATGCATGTTTGACATCTGTCCCACTCACACATTTTTCAAAGATGCCTGCTGTGTGTAGTAATGATTAAAACGATTGGGTTTTAATTTTCACAGTTATTATTTAAACTTACTACACATAAACGGTTCATTCTTTTACACACTTCATCTTTTACTCACAAACACTGTCTCAAACACTTTCACTGCATACATTCTACATTTTTTTTCTGTCTTATTTCTTGCTTTCTTCTAAACTTTTCTAATGGCTACTACAATGTTTACTGCTTCTGGGTTAGAATTTGTCCCTAATAACTATTCAGCTCCTTTGGCAAATGAGAACGCACCGGAGGCGTTTCATTTGATTCAGAATTTCTTGTCAAACTCTGATATTGGTACTGCTCTCACCGCACCGTTGAAGCTGTCTTCATCTCAAATCAGGACTCTTTGGCAGACAGGCACTTATGATAATGGAGGAGCGACTGGGTCTCCGTCTATTATCTTTGAATTTCAAGGAGCAGAGTTTATAGTTACTCCAACTACTGTTCGTGATGCTTTGGGTCTTGAGGATTTCAATGCTTTCACAATCTCTGTTGGCGATTCTGAGTTGGTTAGAATGATGAGAGAAATAGGCTACTCTGGACCATTGACAAAGATTGGTCAACTGAAAAGGCCGTTTTTGCGCAAGGAATGGAGTTTCTTTTTCGATTGCATCACTAGGGCTTTTGGAAAGAAGTGCACGAATTGGGATGCAATTCCCACTGATAGTCTGCAAATCGGGTATTCTCTTCTTTATGGAGGTAATTTTGATGTTGCTAGGCTAGTTCTAAATAATATAGGTGAGAAAATGACTGAAAACAGAGGTGTAGTCTATTTTGCAAGATTCTGTCAATTGATATTCTCTGAATGTGTTTCTGAAGTAGAGATAGCTGAGAATGATGTGATTCCCTGTTTTAAATTACATAAACGCATATTCTCTGATCTAACTAATAAAGATAACAAGAAAGGTGATGTGGGTGTTTTGTTGTTGTCTGACTCTGTGCAACAATTTCAAGTCAATTCACAACAACAACAACTTGCAAATGCTGAAGCTGGACCTTCTGTGTCTCAATCACAGAGGTCAAAGAAGTCTAAGTTGAGAGCTGTTAAGTCTGCAAGAGTGAAGCCATCAGAACATGAAGCTGGGGTATCAACCACTGATGGTATGCCTCAGGAGAAAAGGTTAAAGAAAAGAAGAGCCAACAGGGCAAAGTCTGATGATGCTGGTGAGAAGAGTGAAACTGATGATGAAACTCTTCATCAAAGGAAGAGAAGACTGGTGGCTGCACAACTCTTTGGTGCATCCAATGTAAATGCTGAAGCAGCACCTATGCCTGAAATGGTAAGTGCTGATATAGAAGCTCCTACATCAAAGGCTGATGATGTAGTTGAGGAAGCTGCTGATCATTCTGACAGCAGAGTTTTTGAGAAAATGGATTTCTTTGTTGATGAAGAAATTTTGGAAGCACATCCTAGTATCAGTATTTGTGATACTGAGGATGTGGCAGCTGATCAAGCCACCTTAGTGATTGAAGACTCTATGGATTCTCACACAGAAGTTCTTTCAGTACATAATGCGCATTCTGAACAAGGTGAGGAAGTTGATCAGAGGATAGAAGTTGCTACAGAGCCAATTCTTGATGAAGCTGTAGCAAAGAATGTACAAGAGGCTGCTGATAAGCTAAACTCTGAGGATATTCTTGAAGCTTTGCAACAATCTGTTGTTGAGATCGTTCAAAAAGAAGAAGAGTTTGATAATAATGCACACTCTGATAATCCAGAAACAATGGCCGAGAATGTTCCTGCAGAGAATACAGCAGAGGATGACAATGTTGAAGATAGTCCTGCTCATTCACAAGAGGAGTTGTCTGATATTCGAGCAAACTCTGATGAGGAAAGAGAGGTCAATCGAGCTACTGCTGAGCATTTTCAGGATATGTACTATAAAAGATGGGCAGCTGCAGATTGTATCTTTTCTGCACAGAGGGCTGCTGATTTTCTTAATGATTCTGTGAAGAAAATTTCAAACTCTGATGTTCTTACAAGTCTAAAGGCCACTGTGGTTCAAGTCAAAGCCTTAAACAATAGGTTTGATGAAACACAAACAGTGGTTACCAATCTAAGGAATGAAGTTGGTATAAGGGATCTTACTTTAAAGACTGATAGGTCTTATTATTCTGCCATGTTCAAGCAGCAAGCCAAGGATTCTGATGACATTAAGAAGAGGCTTGGGAAAGTTGAGGAGAATCAGACTACAATGTCTGCACAATTGAATTCTATTTCTACTGCTCTAGAATTGCTGACACCAGTACTACTTTCTGATGATGTCAAAAAGGGGGAGAGTGTACCAAATGACAAATGCAAAGACACTAAAACTCTGAGACGGAGGGATGATTCGGCTGATGGTGGAAGCAAGGAAAAGGAAACTGAGAGGAATTTGATTTCTGCTCAAGGGAAAGGAAGATCAAGATTAAACTCTGATAGGTTGACAAACTCTGGTAACGGAATCTCAAACTCTGCCAGTGGTTCAAGACTTAAGAGTTTAATTATTTCAGCAAATCCATCTACTGATGAAGAAATTGCTACAAAAATATTTCTAGAAGAGCATGGTAATGAAGCTACAGTTGAAGACATGGAAGTTGAAATGCTGAGTCTTGCTGAAGAGCATGAGAAGAAATTGAAGGATGGTACTTACAAAAAGAAAGCTGTCAAGGCTCCTAGAAAGAAAGAAACTAGAATTATTATCAAAGAGAATACTCAACAGAATTTGCAAAACTCAAGGAAGCCTGTGATAGTAAACACTGATAAAGGCAAGGGTAAACTGGTAGAAGAAGGACAGTTATCAAGGAAGAATTATTCAACCTCTGACATTGCTCAAGTTGAATCAAAATTTATTAAATCAACCTCTGACGCTGCTCAAGTTGATGTTTCTACTAAAGTTGTAACAACCTCTGACAATGCTCATGTTGTGCAAACTCAACTAGCACCTCAACTCCAAGGTATTTTTAGAAGACCTATACTTCCTGAAACTCTGAAGCCAGAAACTGTTAACTTCTCAGAAACCAGAACTGTATTGGGTAAAGAATCTTATGATAAATCTGGATTAGGTTCACACAAGGAGAAGAGAATAAACAACAGCCCTGGAGATCAATCATCACTGGCAGTATCTGGTATTATTACTCAAGAGAGTCTTGATATGCTAGAATCTGTTCAAATGATATTTCATAAAGTATTAAAGAAAGAGTTTTTGTTGTATTTTATGGCTGATGGAAGAGTTTACAAGGTTGCAGAGTCTGACATCAATCTCAAATCTTATGAAGAATTGGAGCATGTTCTGTATTTGTTAAAAGTCAAAAATAGAAGTACTCATGATGCTGCTTTAGTTATCAGAGAAAGGATGCTGAGATCAAAGATAATGCTTGGAGGAGGAGTCTCGAGTGCATATATTCCTAAGTACAAAGATTCTTATGGAAAGATTGTAGAAATGAAAAGAAACAGTGCAAGACTAAGGACTGATCTGGGAGTTAAAGTCTTAGAATTCAATCTAGAATCTGATAAATCATATTTTATTAAGCTAGGGAATGAGATGAGGAAAAATTCCATCTATTCTTTGAGAGCTGCAATTTATCAGACTGGAGAATCTGATTCAGAATTGAGAGAATTGAAGAAAGTTATGATTGAAGAGCTGGAAAAGGCTGAAAGAAGACTTCTCATAGATTATCTCAGAACTGTTCCTAATATTCAAGAAATCAAATAAAGTCTGACTGTAAGTTTTTAAAGTTTTCTGTTCTAAGTTAAAATTAAACTCTGTTATGATTAAACACTGCATTTGTTATATGTTTTGACATCATCAATTATTTGTTTAACTTGTACATTTTTATTATGCACAAGTTGGGGGAGATTGTTAGATATAATTGCTGATGTTTGTTTAATCAGTGTTTAAGTAACAGGTACTGTTCAGAGTTTAGTCTGAAGTACTTATCAGAGTTTACTGGAAGCCAGTCAGAGTTTGTTAAAGTCTGACGGGGTGAAAGTTGATTTAGCTGTCGGTGCATATCATGAAGATTCTAGAAGCAATATATTCTGAAGATGGAAAGAAGCAGAATATATTGATACAGCTAAGGAGACTGGACAGAGGACTGAAGCAATTCTAATTGATTGCAAATTGTATAGCTAATTTGTAGGAGTATCAATTAGAGATTGATTGTAACTGTGTACTATATAAACACAGATAGGTTATCCCTAGAAGGGATGCGAACATAGAATTATTATTCTTATAATCTAGAAGCTCTTTGTGATTCATTAACATCATAAAGAGAGAAATTGTTAATATAATTACAGTTTATTGATTCATAAACAGTGTTCTTGATTATTGTTATTCTCATATATATTTGATTATACTGTATTCGACCTAACAGTTACCATACTCCTTTCTAATCAGACACTCTTTCGTTGAAAAAACACATATATAACTTTACATATTCTACTTCAAATAGAACTTTTAGTTATGTATTACAAACGCTTATTCTACTTTCAATAGAACTTTTAATTGCAAGTACTTCTTTTATATCTGAACTCTTCTCCTCTATAAATCGAAACACATATTCTACTTCAAATAGAACTTTGCAAATACTTATTTTATATTTGAACTTTTTCCATCTACAAATTCAAACATATATTTTACTTCAAATAGAACTTTTAATTATATGTCTTCGCTATAAATTCGAACTCTTCTCCTTGATAAATTCGAAAATCTATTCTACTTCAAATATAATATCTTGTAACTTATATCATTTTTAGATAATAACTTCTTTTTATATGATATAATCTTGATCACCTATTTTTAAAAGTATTGGATCTAACGGTTGAGAATGTTTTGGCGGTATTTAGAAACAAACTACCATGATAACATCATTAATTTTTCTTAATATTTATAATTTTTTTAATTTTTAATTTTTTTAAATATTTATTGCTAAAATATAATATACTCTTTTTTGTAATATGTTAAAGATGCGGGAACTTTGAACTTTTGAGAAAATAAATTATCAATTAAAATATAATTTTTTTGTAATAGTTCTTCTTTTAAAGTAGTCAGTGTTCTAAAAGTCGGCGATTAATCGGGATTAATCGCCGATTAATCGCTAGACGGCGGGCCACCGAACTGATTAAGCGAAAATCGGTCAATTAAACGTTTTTTCAGAAAAACGGTCAAAAATATACTGAATCGTTCAAGAATCGAATTAATCGATCAAAAATCGGGCTAATTAATTAAAAATAGTAAAAAATAGTTATAATTAAAAAATAATAATTAAAAATTTAAAAGGTAGAAACTTGATTAAACAATAGGAAAAAATATTATTTTTTACATATAATTATAATTTTAGATGCCTAAATCATAAATTCTCTTTATTTTTTTTCTTAAATTGATCTCTAATTGAAAAGTTAAACCTTCAAAATTTTATTTATTACAATTATATAATATTTTTAACATATTTGCATAAATATATGATAATAACATATGTTTAGTTGAAATAACGAAACAATTATATATATGAATATAATTGTATATAAAAAATATTATTAAATTTATTCTGATTAATGATCTGATTAATCATTCCGATTAATCCCTGATTACCCGATTAATCCATGGACGGCGCATTCACCGATTAACTCCGAATCATGCTTTTTACAACACTGAAAGTAGTACACCGTGACGATCAAAATTCTGTATAAAATTCATTTTTTATAGTACATCCTATAAATATTTATGTTATTATATTAAAGACTAAATAATGAAAGTTTCCTTATAAGTTTGGTCGCTTTGTTTGATCACTCAATCCATAATCGTTGGATCTTTCAAATTAAATTGTTGAAAAACGTTAGATATAACAGTAAAATTATCATGTAGAATGATCTAAGTTTTGAATCTAGCAACAACATATTAAAATTTATAGCTATAAGCTAACTTATAACTCGTGCGATGCACGCTTACTTAAATTTTATTTATAATTATTTTGTTTATAATTATATTTTAATTACCCATGGAACACACAATTGTTTTTTTAATATTTTTAATTATATTTATTTATGAATATTTTAATATTTAAAAGTTATTATTTTACATGATTAAATTATTGTTAAAAAAGATTTCGCTAAAAAATATTATATTAAAAAAATTTGATATTTATTATATTTTACACTCTCAATTTAATATTTGTTTATATTGAGTTATAAAAGTTAGATTTGGTCAATTTTACGGTCCACATGAAATTCACAAAATAATCTTTAATTTAGTTGTGGTTTAATAGTTCTTTTTCAATTAAAAACTATTCTAAAACTAAAAAGAGAATAAAGTGACGAAATTTAATATTGAGAATTCTATTCGATTTAGGAAATCTACTTATATGTAGTTTAGATTATTAGAATACCATTTATTAACCAAATACAGTTTTTAATGTTAAATTTAACGGTTTTCACCTATCTATTTAAGATTAAACTATTTTTATTATTTTGATATTAAATGGGTTTCCTTATTTAATTACAACTATTTTTATGTTTTAACTTTTTGGAAAATCCAATCCTAATATAATATTTTTTAACTTATATCATTTTTAGATAATAACATCTTTTATATGATATAATCTTGATCGTCTATTTTTAAAAGTATTGGATCTAACGGTTGAGAATGTTTTAGCGGTATTTAGGACCAAACTACCAGGATAACATCATTAATTTTTTTAATATTTATATTTTTTTAATATATTTTTTTTAAATATTTATTGCTAAAATATAATATACTCTTTTTTGTAATATGTTAATGATGCGGGAACTTTGAACTTTTGAGAAAATAAATAATCAATTAAAATATAATTTTTTTATAATAGTTCTTCTTTTAAAGTAGTACGACGATCAAAATTCTGTATAAAATTCATTTTTTATAGTATATCCCGTAAATATCTATGTTATTATATTAAAAACTAAATAATGAAAGCTTTCGTTTGATCACTCAATCCATAATCGTTGGATCTTTCAAATTAAATTGTTGAGAAACGTTAGATATAACCGTAAAATTATCACGTAGAATGATCTAAGTTTTGAATCTACCAATAATTTAAATTAAATTATTAAGGTTTAACAATAATTTAATCATGTAAACTAATAACTTTTAAATAGTAAAATATTCATAAATAAATATAATTATAAATATTAAAAAAACAATCGTGTGTTGCATCGTAATAAAAATATAATTATAAACAAAATAATTATAAATAAAATTTAAGTAACTGTGCATCGCACAAGCTATAAGCTAGTATAGAAAAAAGGGTTAACATGTCCCGAAAATCCAAATTATTCACCAAATTTAGTTAATTTAGTTAAACGAGTAAAGAAAACGAGCAAAGCCTGGTATAAATTCTTTTTAAAGGGTTGCAGAGGATACTTCATCTACTTTCATGAATTCAAGGGATCGTAATACTAGTACAACAATTTTTTTTAATCAGATATAATACTTGTATGTATTTTAACAATATAAAATGTGCTATTTCCGTCATTTTAATCTTTGCATGTGTATTAAAATATTGAAACAATAACAATATACACAATTTATTTTGTTTTAAATAAAAATTGAAATATATTTTTTTGAAATATATTTCAATTTTTATATTTAAACACAATAGGGTATTATTTATATTATATATTTTTTATACCAACCAAACTTTTAATGTTTCGTCTATTAAAATAGGAGAAACATTTTTAAATAATTAAAATTATTAAAATCGATTTTAAACGAAATAAATAATAGTTTGTCCGTGCTATTTTTGTGAAATAGGGGGTTTTAGTAAGGAAAAATAAAAAATGGTAACATAAGTTGAAAAAGGTAATTATCCGTGATATTTTTGGAAAAAATGAGGTTTTGTTAGAGAAAATAGAAAAATTAATATGTTTTAGCTGAAAAATAAGTAGGATTTAGTATCACATCTGAGGTAAGTGATAATTAGATATATGTTGCTTGTGATAATTTGATATTTGGTTTAACAATTATTATCTAATTAGAACTATACATAAATTCAAGAGAAAAGATATTTAAGAATTTTTACATAGAAAACTTTTAAATTATCAAAATACATTGTTTAGTATTTAAATATAATTCTATTATTAATCAGATACACGTTTTAATATTAGATCTAACAATTCTCATCGATCTATTTAAATCGATCTATTTAAGATCTAACTGTAATTATTAATTTGGTCGTATAGTGATCGTACACGGGCCATATCGATTTTAATTTTTTCTTAAATTGATTTTAATATTTTATTGAAATAAAAATAGAATTTATAAATTTAAAAGAATTAGGAAAAAAATTAAATTGGTGCTAAAATAAAAAAAAATATTTATTAAAATTTAGATAATCACTTTACTGTTTGGGCTCTATCTTGAGTTTTAGATAACAGATTTTAACGATTTTACAGCCCATGCGACGCTAACAAAATTATCTTTAATTTAATGATAGTTTAATAATTTTTATATAACTGAAACTATCCATACACTAAAGAGAAAAGATAATTACGAATTTTTACATAAAGATTTCTATTCAATATAAAAACTCATTTATAATTGGTTTAAATTATCAAAATACACTTTTTAGTATTTAAATACTATCCTATTATTAATCAAATACAATTTTTAATATTATATCTAACGGTCCTCATCTATTTGAATATTTATAGTTTTATAATCCAACAGATCGTATACTTTTGGTAGTACAGTGACCGACCAAAGTTTTGGATAATATCTCCCTTACGCTTAAAATTTTCTTTTTCAATTAAAAACTATTCTAAAACTAAAAAGAGAATAAAATGACAAAATTTAATATCGAGAATTCTATTCGATTTAGGAAATCTACTTATATGTAGTTTAGATTATTAGAATACCCTTTATTAACCAAATACAATTTTTAATGTTAAATCTAACGGTTTTAACCTATCTATTTAAGATTAAACGATTTTTATTATTTTGATATTAAATGGGTTTCCTTATTTAATTATAACTATTTTTATGTTTTAACTTTTTGGAAAATCCAATCCTAATATAATATCTTTTAACTTATATCATTTTTAGATAATAACTTCTTTTTATATGATATAATCTTGATCGTCTATTTTTAAAAGTATTGGATCTAACAGTTGAGAATGTTTTGGCGGTATTTAGGACCACCAGGATAACATCATTAATTTTTTTAATATATATATATTTTTTTTAAATATTTATTTCTAAAATATAATATACTCTTTTTTCTAATATGTTAATGATGCGGGAACTTTGAACTTTTGAGAAAATAAATTATCAATTAAAATATAATTTTTTTTGTAATAGTTCTTCTTTTAAAGTAGTACACCGTGACGATCAAAATTCGGTATAAAATTCATTTTTTTATAGTATATCCCGTAAAAATCTATGTTATTATATTAAAGACTAAATAATGAAAGCTTTCTTATAAGTTTGGTCGCTTGATCACTCAATTCATAATCGTTGGATCTTTCAAATTAAATTGTTGAGAAACGTTAGATATAAGAGTAAAATTATCACGTAGAATGATCTAAGTTTTGAATCTACCAACAACATATTAAAATTTACAGGGTTTTTTTGAAAAATAAGAATTTTTTCATTTTTTTTTCTTGTAGACATGGGTTATTTGATTATATTTTTTATAAAGTACGATTTTTCAAAAAAGTACTATACTAATTGATTAACAAACTTTTAAAGTTTCGAATTTTAATAATTTACAATGTATATAGGTTAAAAAAGTTAGGCATCTTCTGTAGCTGAGTCTAACTGAGTCTAAAATTTCAAAATACGGTTTTTTTAAATATGAATATAGTCCTGGTAACAATGAAATTAGGTCTCTATGAGTTCTTATAAAACAAAATCACCATTTGCTTATAATTTATTATTTAATAATAAATAATATTTAATTAGTTATGATATAAAATTTAATAAAATAAGATAAAAAATATGCACAATTTTATAAAATTTTATCCTCGTATTATTATATTCTTTGTTGATTTGAATTATTCTTAGATTGATTTGAATTTTTGAACATAGATTTCTAAATTTAAAATAGTTAGAAAAAAGTAATTAAATTTACATTAAAATAATGATGACATAATAATTATTATTAGAATTTAAATACCCACTTTACTAATTTGGGCTTTATCTTGTGTTTTAAAAATTAGATTTTGACGATTTTGTTAGATCAGAATTCAATGATCGTCAGGAGCTAGACTCAACTGATCAGGATTGCTGACGTCATCAGGATTGCATGGTCGTCAGGATCAAGATACATATCAGGACTGGGATCAGGATTGATCAACAGGACTGGAAGCTGATCAGGATTCCTACTTCGAGTTATATTTGGAGTCTAGTTAAACATGGAAGTTTATTCTATCGGTTCCTGGTTTGTAAAATGTAGCTATCAATTATGGATAGGTTTCAATCTTTGTAATTGATTAGGACTTATCATTGATAGAGAAGCTGTGTAGTATATAAACACAGTTTTGGTTTTGGTTCAGTGTGAATCAAGATAGAAGCTCTCAAGAACATAGAATTTCTTGAGAGAGTTTTTGTAAGCTAGCAGCTCTCAAGAACATCAGAATTTCTTGAGAGAGTTTGTAACAGTTTTATATCATATTTAATAAAGCTGTTATCTTTCTTTCATATTTGTGATATATACATTAAGACGTCGATTATCTTATACTATTGTATTCAACCCCCCTTCTACAATAGATTATTACTGGGCAACAATTGGTATCAGAGCAAACTGATTTAATTCTGAATCAGATACGATCTAAAGATGTCGACAACCAAGTATGAAAGCATGAAGATTCCCATCTTGAAGAAATCAGAATATCCAACATGGAGGGTAAAGATGATGATGTACCTGGAGGCTATGGATCCTGATTATTTGGACAGGATTCGTGATGGACCATATATTCCTACAAGGATTGTAGAACGAACAGATACAGTACCTGAACATTATGTGGTCAAGGCTAAAAGTGAATGGACTCCAGAAGAAAAAGCTCATGTACTCAGGGAACCAAAGATAAAGAATATCTTACACAGTAGTCTTGATGCTGTCATGTCAAATAGAGTGATTGCATGCAAGTCTTCAAAAGAAATCTGGGATACTTTGGAAACGCAGTGCCAGGGATCTGCATCTGTCAAGAAAAATAGAAGGGCTCTTTTGATTCAAGAATATGAACAATTTGATGCAAGACCTGATGAGAGCCTAACTGATCTATATGATAGATTTCTGACACTATTGAACAGTTTATCTTTAGTTGACAAGGAATATGAAACTGAAGATTCAAACACCAAGTTTCTAAGAGCTTTACCTGAAGAATGGGACACTCAGACCTCGATCATTAGACATCAGTATGATCTTAACACTGTGTCTCTTGATGAAGTCTATGGGATGCTAAGAACACATGATCTTGAAGTCCAAACGAGAAAGAACAAGAAAAGCAGCAAGGCAAAATCAATTGCTTTGAAAGCAGAGGCTAAATCAAAAGGAAAAGCTATGGAGGTCTCTAGAAGTAAAACAAGAATAGTTGAGTCAGATCCTGATGACTCTTCATCAGATACTGATGGCAATCCTGATGCCAATACTGATGATGATTCTTCTGACTCAGACATGGAAGAGATGGTTGCTATGATTGTCAGAAACTTCAGGAGGATGAAGTTCAGGAAGAATAGAAGACAAGGCAACTTTCAGAAAAAGGCTTTCAATCCAAACAAAGATAAGTATATCAAAAAGGACAGCAAGGGTAGCAAATTTGACAAGTCAAAGGTTAGATGCTACAAGTGCAATGGTATGGGTCACTTTGCTTCTGAGTGCAAGAAGACAAAGGCACTTATCACATCAAGCAAGGATGAGATGGACTCTTCCTCAGAATCTGATACTGAGGTGGTCAACTATGCTCTAATTGCCAACGCTGATGTAACTACTGCTCCTGATGATAAGGTACTAAACACTATCTTTGATTTTGATACTGCTAATGCTTCTGAGTTAAGACGTTTTCTAAAGTCTTTACATATTAGCTTTAGAAGTCAAACTGCTGAAAATACTAGGATCTTATCTGAGATGTCTGAACTTAGAAAAAGGAATGATATATTAGAAGCTGAATTTTCTCGTATGCAAGAAGTACAAAAAGAATGTGATAATGCGAATCACATGTATTTAGAGATGAAATCCAAATGTACTGCTCTTGAAAAGGAACTTGAATATGCTAATGAGAAAATCAGAACCTGGACAGACTCTGGTAGGAAATTTCATGAGATTAATACCTCTAAGAATTGGAAAGAGTGTCTAGGATATAAGTCAGATGAGGATAAGAAATTGAAAGAGAAAATTGTCATTGATGAGACAGTCAGTCCCAAGGCCTATAGACATGTCATAGACGCAACCAAATCTAAGATTACTCCTGTTAATTTTGTTTTTGGTAAGGATTCCAATTCTACTTTTGAAAAGGGATCTACCTCTACTCAAGGAATTAAAATTATAAAGTCTAAACCTGTCATGAATAAAGTCTTTAAGAATGTAGGTCTATTGTCTCAGAAACAGCTTAAGGATAAAATCTGTGAGGTGACAGATAAGAAAAAGGAAGCTACTGTTAAGAGAAACAGGAATGGTAAAGTTGGGATCAACAAAGAGAATGGTTACAAATATATCCCAAATGCACCTAGAAAGTGTTGTTTTAACTGTGGTAACTCTAATCATCTTGCTATTGATTGTAAGAAGAGTAAGAAGAAGATTACTGATATTCCTAAGTCTGATGTTAGGAATAGATCAGTATTTTATAAACCACAGAAGTCCTGTTTTCATTGTGGTAGTATATGGCATTCTATTTATACTTGTAAAGATTATCATGAGTTGTACTATAACTTTTATGATCCATTGCCTAAAGTTGATAAAAATAGTGCAAACTCTGGTAGCATTAAGAATGTCAAGTTGGAACATGCTTTTGTTAATACTGATACTGACAAAGCAAATCCTGATGGAGTAAATCTTGTCAGGACTGCTAAAGTCAGAAAGTCTTCTGCTGTGAAAGTTAATAAATTGCATGGAAAAGGAACCCAACAAGTATGGGTTCCTAAATGTTCTAACTACTGTGTTTCTATTCTGATTGCAGGGTAAAAAGAAAAATGTGTTAGTCATGGATAGTGGATGTTCTGTGCACATGACTGGAAACAAAGCCCTGTTATCAGAATATGAGGAAAAAGCTGGCCCAACTGTGTCTTATGGAGATGGCAACATTGGACAAACCTTGGGATATGGAAATATAATCATTGGAAATGTCATCATTGAAAAAGTAGCTCTAGTGAAGGGACTAAAACACAACCTGTTGAGTATTAGTCAAATCACTGACAGAGGTTATCATGTCAACTTCTATTCCACTCATTGTGAAGTAGTCAGTAAAACAACAAGCAAGATAGCACTGACTGGCTACAGGCATGGTAACATATATGAAGCCAACATTCAATCAAATACTGATGACTCCCCTACATGTCTGATCAGTAAAGCATCAGTAGATGAAAGTTGGAATTGGCACAAGAAGCTTTCTCATCTCAACTTCAGCAATATCAATGAGTTGGTTAAGAAAGATTTAGTGAGAGGATTACCAAAAGTGTTATATACTCCTGATGGACTCTGTGATGCATGTCAGAAATCAAAACAAAGAAGGACATCATTCCAGAGTAAATCAGAATCCTCTATTGAAGAACCATATCACATGCTACATCTTGATCTATTTGGTCCAGTCAACATCATGTCCATCAGTAAGAAAAGGTACACTCTTGTAATTGTTGATGAATATTCTAGATTCACCTGGGTGTATTTTCTGCACAGAAAAGATGAGACTCCTGAAGTTCTGTTGGATCATGTGAGAATGATTGAGACAACCACAAAGTACAAAGTCAAGATACTGAGAAGTGATAATGGTACTGAATTTAAGAATTCAAAGATGGAAGAGTTCTGCAAGTACAAAGGAATCATTCAACAATTCTCTGCTCCTGGCACACCTCAGCAAAATGGAGTAGTTGAAAGGAAAAATAGAACTCTTATTGAAGCTGGCAGAACTATGTTGGAAGAAGCAAAATTACCTACATATTTCTGGGCAGAAGCAGTCAACACAGCATGTTATACTCAAAATCTCACATTAATCAACAGACATGGTGTTACTCCTTATCAGTCACTCAAGGAGAAGAAACCAAGTCTGAAGCATCTTCATGTGTTTGGCTGTAAATGTTTTGTTCTCAGAACTCATCCTGAACAGCTAGGGAAATTTGAAACAAAGGCTGATGAAGGAATTTTCATAGGCTATCCTGCATCAAGAGTCTTCAGAGTTTTTAATTTGAGGACAAGGACTGTCATGGAGTCAATACATGTATCTTTTGATGACAAGAAGATAGCTGGAATCAATGAAGACTCTCATGATAGATTGATTTTTGAAAATGAAGCTACCAAGGAACCTGAAGAAAGTGAATCAGATCCTGTCAATACATCAGATCCTGATGGGTCACCAAATCTTGATGTCTCACCAGATGCTGATGGTGCAAATGCTGATGATACAATCAATAGTGATACTTCTAGTAGTGCTAATGTTGAGGGGGAGCAACAACATTCTACTACAAGTTCAGATTCAACTCAATCATCAGGACAGAATTCTTCAGATACTGATTCAAGTGATGATCCTGATAACTTATCAGGAGGACATAGCAATAATTCAGGGGGAGCTTCAAGACAAGCAAGTTCTTCAAATCAAGATAACATCAATCCAGGGAGAGCATCTACGTCAAGAAACAATTTAACACCAGCAAGGAAATGGACTGCAAGTCATACTCCTGATTTGATCATTGGGGATCCTGATGAAGGTGTTCAAACAAGAAGTGCAACTCAAAATGAATGTCTATACAATAACTTTCTATCCAAGGAGGAGCCAAAGAAAGTTGAAGATGCACTTAAAGATGCTGATTGGGTTACTGCAATGCAAGAGGAACTGAATGAATTTGAAAGAAATGAAGTCTGGAAACTGGTACCAAGACCAAAGAATAGATCAATTGTTGGTACAAAGTGGATTTTCAAGAACAAGACTGATTCTGATGGAGTAATAATCAGAAACAAAGCAAGACTAGTTGCAAAGGGGTATTCTCAACAAGAGGGAATTGATTATGATGAAACTTTTGCTCCTGTTGCAAGACTAGAAGCCATCAGGATATTTCTTGCTTATGCAGCACATAAGAAATTCAAGGTCATTTTCTCAATATCGAGGCGACTGTTCAGTTTCTCATAATTACTTTGCCTCGGTAATTGGTAAGAATGGTTACATGGGTATTATGCTATTTATTTTGTAATCATTTTTTTTAAAAAAAACAGCATTTATCAGGATTGTCAAAATAAATTTTGTTTTCATAAATAAAATTTTATTTTACTTCATATTAAAATTTTATTTTGTAATGATGTTGCAATGGTAAAGTTGAAGGAGAAAATGTGTACTTGGCCTACTTCAATTTTAGATAGTGAAAACATTCATATGAGATGTGTTGCTCATATCTTAAAGTTGATTGCTCAAGATGGTTTGGGGGTGTATAATGAGTCCGTTAATAAAGTAAGAAATGCGGTGAAGTATGTGAGGCATTCGGTCCAAAGAACGACAAGATTCGAAAAATGTGTGGACTTTGAAAATATTGAGTGTTAAAAGGAGTTGAGTCTAGATGTGTCTACTAAGTGGAATTCAACTTATGAAATGTTAGAAGTGGCCGAAAAATATGAAAGAGCTTTTTATAGATATGATGAGCAAGATTTAATGTACAAGGAAGATCTTAAGTTCAAAAAAAAATAAAAGGATAGAAGGTGAATTTGATGGTAGGCCTACTAGCTATGATTGTATTGTTGTTCGAAAGTTTGCATCTTGCTTGAAAAAAATTTATGATCTAACTTTGAAAGTATCGGGCACATCTTATGTTACTTCTAATCTTTTCTTCCATGAGATATATGCGGTTCATTCAATCTTTCATACTTGGGTGTTTGACATTTATAGTGATATATATGAAATGGGACAAAAAAATGCTTGAGAAATTTAAAAAGTATTGGGGAAAATCCGAAAAAGATGAACAAATTTTTATTCATTTCCGTAGTACTTGATCCACGTCATAAGTTATAATTTTTAGTGTATATGCTCAAGGACATGTATGTAGGCGTAGTAGGGGGGAAATGGGAAATGATTTGGATGAAACATTGTCCAAAATGTTCAATGAATACAAGATTAAGATGGGATTGAACAATGATGTTGGTGGTAACGAGAATATGTATCAAGAAAATGAAGGTCTGGTGCATCCTTCTCTACGGTTGAGGCTTCAATTTGAGAGGGATAGTGGAATGATTTCTCATGGTGTTGGTTGTTCGGATTTGGAAGAATGTTTGAGTGAAAAACCAAAAACCTTTACCGATGATTTTGACATATTAGGTTGGTAGAAGGTAAATTCTTTGAGATTTCCCGTTTTATCTCAAATTGTTCGGGATGTTTTGGCCATGCCTATATCAACGGTGGCTTCCGAATGGTGTAGAGAAATTTGTTAATTTGGCTTTGGTGATTTTTTATTAAATGCTGGAGATTTTTTTTAACTGGTGGTGATTTTTGGTGGTGGTCTGAGGTGATGGCCGGAAAGGGTGGTTGACAGAGGTGATTTTTTTTAAAATGCAGTGATTTTAGTGATGATGTTGGTGATTACTGATAGTGACCGTTGGAGGTGGTGGATGGGTGTGGGGGTGATTACATATTAATATATTTAAAAAAATTATGAGTGATGATAGATGAATATAAGATATATAAATGAATAGCTAGGATTAAATCTCATATCTTACGATAATAGGAGTTCTCAATGGAGCGCGACTCTCTCTCTCTCTCTCTCTCTCTCTATATATATATATATATATATATATAATACATACACTAACCTATGACTCGTGCAATTTACGGGCTAGCTAGTATGTTTTGTCTTTTATGTAAATTTTTTATTTTAAATATATATATTTTGAATTAATATTCTTTTACAAAATGTTGTTGATCTATTATTGTTTGTAATTTGAAGCTAATATTATATATATATATATATATATATATATATATATATTTGTTAAATTATATTAAAATTTTAATGTGCATCAATTTTACGTGTTTTTTTGTAATTTTTTTGACTAAATATTATATATTATATTGTATATTTTGAACGAATAATAAAAATGTTAAATTTAAATGTGACGTTAATAAGACATACCGTGGTAGTGTCCTTAGAGCAAATAATATTTGTTACACTATTAAAATTTATTATATTTCAACATGTTAATTTGAATTGAATCTACATATTTAATTAAATTATATTTTTAATTAGCATCAAACTCTAACTTTTTATAGTACTCTTATTGTATGTAAAATATACATTTATGATAAATTTCACACAATATATTGATATTTTTATAATTAATTATAAATTTTTAAATACTTGTACAAATTTTCCCACACTATAATTATATATTTAACAAATAATTATGAAAGTTTAAAATACTTGTATATGCACATATATGTCTATCATCCTGAGCTAAATTGATAAATCTTTGCTCATGTACTTTGACATGTAACAACTTAAAATGTCTCTTGATTTAGGGAAGAAAAAAAAGTACCTCCTGCAAACATTTCAACATAATAAAAAAAATGAATGGTTTTTTGGCTATGAATCAACATGTTAGAAAATGGTTGTTAATAGAACAAAAAACAATTGACAAATGAACCATAATAAAAAATATCTAGAATAGAATTTAGAGTCTGTAAAACTGTGGCACAATTTTTCACAACTTAGAATAATAAAATTATTAAACTAAAATGTAATTTATGAGAATGTATACATCTGTAGCTAAAGATAGCTAGACGACAACATAACTTATACTAAATATGTTGTTGGAAAGCTGAGTAAAATAGAGATTACTATTTTCTCTTAATCTTTAATTTCCACTAATAACTTAAGCTAGCTAAAGTTTCCTAAATAGAAGGAACGACCTCTATGTTCTTAGAATAAGCTGTTGGAAGTACATATCCCAAGAAAATCAATCTCTAAAGCCTCCCATCAATGACGAATCAGTCACCCTACTTACTGCGGCAATAAAATAGCAAGAACCAAATGGTTCTAAAGGAGATATCTTTCCACCAAGAACTAGATGGTTCTAAAGGAGAAATCTTTCCACCAGTTCCTGTAAAAGAATAAGACAAGTTTCTCAGAAAGTATTATTGGATGTGTCCAAAAGCCACCTATAAAACCATGACGGAACCATCAATAATTCACATTTCATAACCTTCAATAATTTACATTCCAGAACCATAATTAACATTTACAAAAATAATCGTCGAATGTGCTAACTATTTCATCCATTCTACAATTTCATACTCATACGGAATTTCAAGGATAGCAGGCTTCAATATTGAGGTAATGCTAAGGACATGTTCTTTAGACTTGTTCGAATAACGGGGACGTCCTTGTGGCCTGGGTTGTGAATGGTGACTGACATTCATGCCACCAGCCTATCCTACATTACTCATATGGTCATACCATGAATGATTATATTAACAACTTTATCATCTGGAGTGTTGTGAAATCTAATTACTCTACAAAATAGACAAAGAATTTTATTTTTCAAATGAAAATCAGAGATGATACTTCCTACTATGAGCATCTTATGGGGTGCAAACATAATATACTTATGCTTGGTATATTAGAAGTAGATATTAATCTGATGAGAAAGAAATTACATGCTTTTTTTGAAGGCGTTGATAATTTTTAAAAATATATTTTGTGTTTTATTGGTAAATTTTGTTAAATTACATGCTTTTTTGGAAGGCATTAATAATTTTTTTGGAAGGTGTTAACCAACCAAACAAAGTAACCAAATAAATCTGTGTTTACTTATAATAATAAAGTATAGTATTGTATACATATCAATGAAATGAACCTAACATGAGATTAAATATAATTAAAAGTATTGGTCGATGAATCAAAAGAAATAAAAATTAAAACACAAATGATAAAATAATAAAAATATTATAATATTTAAACTAATATATGTATTGCACGAGATATAAAATAATAATTATTATTAAAGAGAAAATGAAGTTAGAGATGTACCTCCGCAATGATGTACGAAGAACAGTCCTTCACCTCAGAAAAATTAATATACATTATTACGAAAATGTTTGATACGCATTGTTATAGGTCCCAAATTTGATATAACTTTGAAACCAAATAACATGCCGAAAGATTATGGTTATCATATAGCCTAAAAATTTTGGTTATCATATAGCCAAATTTAGAAATGAATTTCACAACCAAAATATCTTATATAATCAAGGATAACATAAATTTATCAAATCTGTTGAAAGGAATGTACCAAACAAAGAAATTTCTTTATATATATAAAGAAAATAACTAATAAAAATTAACCTGTGTTAGTCCGAATAGGCCATTTCAATGGAAATTTGTGCCAGATTCGTGGTCTTGAAATCAGATCCTTTATGGTCGTCGTTGAGAAAGAAATTCTTCTTGCAAGAAAATTTGCAATCAATTGTAATAATTACAAATCTTCCATAAAAAACAACTTTGAATATCTTTATAAATATGAATAGATGAAGATAGAACAATTGAGATCGGGAAAAATGAAAGGTGAATAATGCACTGAAGACAACAAAACTAATTCTACACAATAGATATAATGTATGGTTGTATATAAGGGGAAAAATGAAATATGAACCAAGACTAAATACCGTCCATATTCATCTTTATTGAATTTTTTTTCTAATTAGTGAAGGACAGCTGTATCGGTTCTGTTGATTATTTTTTTTCTAATTACTGAAGGCCAGCTGGTATAAGACTAGATACCGTCCATATTCATCTTTATTGATTATTTTTTATAATTTATGAAGGCCAGTTGTATGAATCTTGTTTCTCGCCATGCATGTTCTGTAATTTGAAAAAAAAAAGTTACACGGTTAAAATAATAAAATATATATCAACACTAATATTTGTTTTAATAGTTAATCAATTTATGAATGGACTCTATTAATTCCTAAAAAAAATAAACAGTCATTATTACAAAAAGTTCATATTCTTTTATTTAATCTTATTATGTAATTAATTTAAATTAAAGATTGTCGTGTTCCAGAATCCATGTTTCAAATTTAATAGTATCATATGTACTAAACTTTTTGCAATATCGAATCTTACAAGTGCATTTTTGTCATGCTAACTAATTTGAATTCGTTGTCACTGACTAATTCAGTAGATCTATATCTTTGAAGTCATCCATTAAATTTTGAAAAATGAATGGCTATAAGAAGAGTCGTTAAGATGTAAGAACAAGAGTATATCGACCAATGATTGCAAAATATGTACCTACTACTTCCTTATATTTAGAGATAACGGCTCCTAAGAATAACCTCAAATACTTAATTGAGAATAGACCAATTTTTTCATTAATAAGTGTACATTTGTATATTACCTTCAACGGTTAAATTTATATTTATAAGAATACCTCTTAATATGATATTTGAAATTTATCGTAATTTTTTTAAATTTAGCTTTGAAGCGTTCTAATACATTATAAACAAATCCAGTTTTAAGTTAAAGAGATAAAAGTAGTTAATAAATTTCGTCAACATGCATGTTCCTCAAATTATTTTCTCAAACATATAATCAAGCTATGGTTTCACCTAGACAACTACTATAAGACCAACATTTCATTTACATGACAAGGTGAAGCATTATTGAAATATTATAGATATAGTTGTTATACCTTTAGTAATATTCAAACTGTCACACAAAATTTTAAAAATATCATATGCCCTAAATCTTCACTTACATAGTTCTTCACTTGCAAATCAGCTTCTATTGTCTGGCCTACTTCGTTAACCATTTTCTTTTATCCTGTTTCTTCTTCTTGCTTGAATAATAACTCTAATTCTCTTGCTATGACAATAATGCAACACCTGTTGTAATCCCTTTTTGGTGAGTTACGTTCTCATTTTTTCTTGAAATGAAAAGCTTACATTTTTTGTACTAATAGACTTAGATTAGTCACTTTCTAACAATTGAACACACCACATGTGCTCCTTTTTAATGCCATCTGCCTTTCCATTTTCTTTTTATTGTGAAGAATTGACATATTAATTTGTATCTGTTGGAAATGAGTGCTAGAGCAATGTAATATAGGGGATGAATGTATTACAGTCGATTTCTTTTATAGGAATGTAATTTTGTGTGTAAAGTGTGTATGCTGAATAAAAACAACACAAAATTACTCTTTAATCTAAATGATTTATTAAGATCAAATGTTGTTACAATCCGTGAATAAAAAGTATTCTCAACTTCTGTTTCTCATAGAGATATACAATATGATACTTGAAAAACGTTAACATCTAATGAAGCAGACTATGCACTTATATAAATTATGCACAACTTAGTTTTGTAATAAGACAAAAGTAAACTGTATAATTTTGTTTTTCTAACAAACACAGATCCACCACTTCTTTAGTCGTCCATCCCTTGAATTTCTTTCAAGTTTCATTGTAGGCTTGCCATATGTACACTGTACTAGAAGGACCACTACAGGTGCACAGGTTTTGTTAATCATTTGTCTCCATAATCTTTCTGAAGTTTGTCTGTAGTACTTCTGTAATTTGTCTAAGTCCTCCATTCTATATCTCTGATATTATTGATTCAATATCTTGACTTCTCGAATCAGTGTATGCTTGACTTCTCGAACCTTCACTCTTCACTTCTCGAATCAGTGTTCTCGTGACTTCTTGAATCAGTGTGTTTTACTTCTCTAATTGAGACATCTAGAATTAGTGCTTTGACTTCTCTAATTTTTGACATCTCGAATCAGTGTAATGTATTTCACTAATTCAAACATCTTTAATAAGTATATTTTGACTTCACTAATTAAGACATCTCGAATCAGTGTTTCTTCACTTCTCGTACCAATACACGTAACTTCTCGAATCTTTGACATAACACTTCTCGAATTGGTGACTTCTGTAATTAATAGACCATTCCACACTTCTCGAATCTATGAATTCTCGAATTATGACTTAATATATTTTCACTTAATTTCTTTAATTTTACTTGAACTTCAACCTGAAGCATGATCATAGAGATCTTCTTCCAAGAGACATTTGTAGACTAGATATAAATGAGGTTACAAGAAACCGGTTTTTATATTGCTATGTACAAATGTAGAACCTTTAAGAACAAATGCATCCCTTAGTTAAAGGGTCAAGTAAGTAATGCAAAGTATTACAATACTATAAACTTATTATTAGGTAAATACAGAAATACCTTTATACTGATCTAACGATTGAAAATTGAGTGCCCAAATTATGAATAACTGACTACGACGATACTTTCAACGCTCGGTCACACACATTTTATATTAGTTTAAATTTGCTAACACATATTTAATACTTGTTTAAATTTGGATCACTTATTTTTTATCTAACATATACATAAATTCTTCATGTATCTTCATTTTCTTTATCTTATCAACAAAATGCAACCTCCGTCTTTTTCGGTCACCTATATTACTGAAAACTATTACTATTACTATAATAAGATATATAATTTAAAATAAGTTGAGTTTGAAAATATTTCCTATAATCAACTTTAAAGAACATTTTACCCTATTTTGAATTGACCTCAAAATATATAAGATACCTACTAATATATAAGATGATACTTTTTCCTTCTTCTTCTTTATAATTGAAACAAATTTGAACCGTACATATTTCAATCTACAAAGCTAGTTTAGTTCTTGTAATTTGTATATAAAAATAAAAAATATCTTTTTTAATAGCTAAATTGGTGCAATACCAAATTTTATATGAAGCAGTCTCATAATTAATTTTGCATTAGCTTTTCATATTTGTATAATATGTCTCAAATTAGTATGTTACTTTATCAATATATCCTCTTTTATTCAATATTTATATACATGTTCTATGGTTAACTTTTAGCTCATATATAACTCCTATATATAAGTAAATATTTATTTACTAAAATGACTACAATGTCCTTGATACAATACAATAGAGATAGTAGACTAGAAATTAGATTATTAGAGATCACGTAATTTACCCGGCCATTTACTTATATTAACTCTCGCCTATTACTTTGCACACTACTCAGACTAACTGTATTATTTTCCATCTCAGTTTCCTTGTTGTGTTGAGTTAAGTCTTTTCTTTTTTTTCCCAAACTGTGCTGATGTAACAACCCGATTTTTCGGACTATTATTCTAAATCAAAACTATAAACTATACAATTATTCAATGACAGACGGAAGCGTGACAAAGTTCTATTACAAAAGTATATATTACAAAAGCGCAGATAACGATAACAATCCAAGCCAAACTAGTCTAAACCTAAGATCCTCGAATTCAAAAGCTATCCCACTTGAGTTACACCGAACCTGAAAATTGTAAGGAATGAGCTATACAGCCCAGCAAGAAACCAATCGATCCAACTAGTCGGGCAAATAACATGTATACATACAAGATAATACGATATTCAATACGATACAATAACGATACACAATACATAACTTTCAATTCACATATTCTTATTCTTATTCGATAGATACGATATGACACCACATAACAACAATAACCTGAAACCCATAATTCATGCCACAACCACTACAACCCGGTGATAACGGTCCTAAATTTTCAGAAAACTGTCACTATAACCCGGTGACTCGGTCCTTATTCTTATTCGATATTTTCACAAACCATGGCACAAATCAGAATCACAAGATTATCGTCTACACATATCACATATACATAATACATATATGTTCAAAGTATATCATCACTTAGCCCAAATTTATATAATAAAAACACACACACAACACATAGTTTCGAAAATACTAGATAAATCAATCGGAAACTTACCTCAACGCGAAAAATCAAGAATCAAATCATCCTAGAGCACGTAACCAATTCTGACCAGAACTGTATTTACTCCTTTTGACCCTCTAAACGACGTTTTCTTGAAAAACTTAAACCACGAAAAGACCTTTCTGAAAAGATATGACTCATCAAAATCGGACTTATAACGAATCGGGAATTCAATAAAACGTCCGCTGAATTTGAACAGATACTGAAAAACAAGATCTGTTTGTGTTTTATGATTTTAAGAACAGTTCGGAGCATAATCTGGAAAAACACTGTGAAACAAAAGTTGTAGAAAATTGAAAGAGGTTTCCAAAAAGTCCAGAAACAACGAATTTCGACTTACGATGAATTTTGTACGAATTTTACAAGACAGCTGATTTCTGTATGGAATAGACCTACGAATTTTACACACAAGATGGAGAAGGAGAACATAATGTTTATATAACGATAAAAAAACCCTAATTCCAAACCTACTTGTTATCCGTACTCAAAATCCAATCCATATTTTAGGCCCATTAGTCTAATTTAATTTTAAATCCTATTCTTTTTCCAATTTTAATCTTTTTTTCTATTTTCTAATATTATTATTATTATTCTAAAAATTACGAGATATTACAGCTGACTACTGAGTAATGCAGTTGATCTCTTGCTTGGTTATGTGTTATGTTTAAACTGATGAAAGTGTAATGTTACGGTACCATAGTTATACATGTGGAGCATTATTATTATGAATTTGTTGCTTCTAGTTATGATTACTGCTCATACAAAATTTTAAGAAACGGAAATTGTTAATGTCCGTCTTCATCCACTACAACAAATCAGGCCATTTGTGACGGAAATTTTGTATCGAAATCGTCGTAATTGGTCCAATTATGACGGAAAACTTTCATCATTTTTGCTCAAGTCTTAAATTCGGATTTTCGTCACAAGTATAAATTTCGTCATAAATATAAATTTCGTCGTATGTTTCACTGCGGGACCCACTTTTTATAATAAAATAATAAATAAACTTATTAACAGAATATATCGTCATAAGTTTATATTTTAGGATGGATAAATTGTCAAAATTTTATAAAGGGACCCACCTAAATATAATTATTACTGATTACAAAATTTAAATCCAAAATTTTGTGAAAATTTAATCTCCCCCAAATTAAATTTCACTGATATCAATTGATTTTACTCCAACAGTCTAACATGATCCCAAAAACAATTGAATAATCCGGTAGGGAGCAGGGAATGATGAACCTCAATCCCCTTGCAGAGGACTGAGTTAACTCAGTTTGAACAAATACAAAGCCTTTAAAGGCACATACAGATTTAATTACACAATATGTATGGCTACGAGAGACAAATAGAAGATGTGTAAAATTCAATTGATAATTTCATATTAGATTATACAAACAATTACAATTTGTATTACAAAACAATCATCCCAATAATCATTAATTCGCCAACAACAAAGTAAAAAATCCTTATAAATCTTAAAAACTTGGATATGTCTTGTATGCTTCTACACTCTTCACTCTTTTCAGTATTTCATCTTTGCGCTGAAGCATCTCCCTTATGAACCTTTCTGATTCTTCTAAGCTCACTTACTTCGGGAATATTCTGCATAGATATAAGATAGAAATATTGGAGTTTGAAGAATGGGTGAAAAAAAATGAGGGGATAATAGATTCAGAAGAAATTGTGGATCAGTATGAGTGAATGGAGTAAGATAAGATTGAGTTTTAGAGGTGCGTGGTGGTTTATTATTGGTCGATTTAACTTCACCCGGATCTCTGAGTTGGCTAGTGAGATTGTCGTTGGATTCTAGACTTTGAACGGACAAGATTATCATTTTACTATCCTACTCGTCTTTGTTACCTTAAGACTTGCACAGTTGCATGTTTAAAATTAAGTTACATTCAAAATTTTAAAATCATTTTCATGTACATGAGTGTTGGATTGAAACTGTTATATGTTATTTCAAATTTATTATTGATGGTCATACATTTAATAAGTTAGAAAATTTGGTAAATTATAAACTTATAATTATATATAATAATAATGATAAGAACGTTGACTAAATGAAACGCATTTGGAGTAATTTTAATATTGTTTCCATATTTAACTTCTATAATTCAAAATTATAATTAAGAATACTTGTGAACTAACTAAATGATTATTACAATATCAAACCAAATCCAGATTAAACACTATTCAGGAGTAATGGTCAAATCAATAGTTGACTACTACATATAATTTCAAACCAAATAAATTTATTTATTTTTGAAATTTTGGAATGTTGCCCAGTAAATAACAATTGTAGAAGGGGGGTTGAATACAATTGTATAAGATTCTCAACTTATTAAAGTATATATCACAAATATGAAAGAATAATAACAGCTATATTAAATCTGATATAAAACTGTTACAAATTCTCTCAAGAAATTCTGATGTTCTTGAGAGCTTCTAGGTTACAAGAATACTCGTGTATGTGATCGATATAAATCGAAACCTAAACTGTGTTTATATACTACACAGCTTCTCTATCAATTACATGATAAGTCCTAATCAATTACAAAGATCGAAACATATCCTAAATTGATAGCTTCATTACTATAAATAAGGAACCGACAAAATAAACTACCTTATTTAACTAGACTCCAAATATAACTCTAAGTAGAAATCCTGATCAGCTTCCAATCCTGATCTCAGTCCTGATGTAGATCCTGATGACAATCCTGATACTGACGCTTGATCAAATACTGATGACCACGCAATACTGATGACGTCAGCAATCCTGATCAGTTGAGTCTAGATCCTGACGATCATTGAATCCTGATCTAACAATCTCCCCCAATCTCATACTTTGTGAAATAAAGTATAGATTCCTAGATTCAATGATGTCAAAAACATATTTACAAAATGTACAAGTATTTACAATAGCAAACTTATCTTCTCAGATTTTCTGGTAGAACAAATTCATCTTCAAGAAGCTTGACAAAAGATTTTTTTCCTTCGTCTTCAAGAATCTGAATAAGTCTTTCTTTTAGTTCTTTGAGTTCTTCATCTTCCTCATTAATCTGATAGATAGCTGCTCTGAGATTTTGTATGGAGCTTCTCTGTAGACTGTGCTCTTCAATTAAGAGGTAAGAAATTTCCTTCCCATCAGGATTGAGAGTAAGTTGCTTCATGCCAAAGGAAATTTCTTTAACAGCAGTGCCCCTTTGAATTTCCACATCTTGACCTCTTTGATTTAAGTACATGGGAGTATAATTACCATTGAAATTTCTGCCTCCATCCAGTCTTCTTCTTATTGTTTCCAAGATCATGTCACTCCACACTTTGCACACTTCATTCTTCCATCTTAACAAATAATGAACATATTTCAGTTCCTTTGTAGTTTTCACCAGAAAGTCTTGAATGGATAGAATCTTCACAGAACCATCTTTCATGAAGTAGATGAGCTTTTCTTTCTTTTCAGAACCATCATGACAATCTACTACTATATCAACAGATAATAAATTGTTCAGGTTTTCAGAAGTTAAAATGCCTCCAATTTTAGTCAGGGCATAAGGATCAACATGAGGTGTATTTAGATATTCAGCATCCCTGTGTCCAATACCTCCTCTTGAATTGTTTGTCATTTGCCTCAGATTTGAGAACATTTGAAGCCAGAGTGCTTTTGATCTAACTGACTCAGAAAAATCAGCAACACTTGAGGCACTTGTGATAATTCCACCTGCCTGAAAATTGATAGGTCTATCACACCTAAGTGTGTCAATGTGTTTCCACTTCTTATCTTTTTCCTTCTCATAAGAATAACTCTTCTCTAGTTGAGGTTGTTGTCTTCTGACATTTCTCCACAACCCTTTATTTGAAATTTTGAGTCTTTTCTTATAGAGCTGAAAATCTCTATTTGTTGACCTTGTTATTCTTCTTCTTATGTCTTCTTCTTCTTCATCTACTTCCTTATTGTGAGAATCAACCACTGTAGAAAGAATTAATAAACCAACCTCTTGCAGAATTTCAGAATCGTCAGGATCTTGAATATTGTGAGGAACAATATCAGGATTAGACTCTTCAATTTGATTTGTATTGCTGAGAGTTGATTGTCTTGGTCTTCTTCTCAATTCTGGTTCTTCTTCAACAATTCCATCATCACCAAAAGTAGACCTGTCAGGAACTACTAGTATTTGAGTAGGTTCAGGAATTTTTCAATTCTTAATCCTCTAGACCTTGTTTGTCTAGGCATTGGTTGACTTGATGAGCTTCTTCTTCCTCTTCTAACACCTCTCCTACCTCTGCCTCCTCTTCCTCTAGTAGGAGCAGGGTTATTAAAACTGTCCATCATTTCTCTTTGTTGAATTAAGAATTCTTCTTGTGAGAGATCATGATATTCTTCACTTGCTGTGGAGAGTGCTTTTCTTGCAAATAACTATTGAACTCTCTTATCAGTATGATAAAGAGTAACAACATTACCATCTCTTGTTTTGAACTTCTGAAATAAGTTAGCAGCATCTTCGGGATTTGCAATTAGAACATCTTCATCTCCTTCAGGAATTGTGGCAAGAGTTTGTCCATGACCAGGCGTCAGGATTTGATCAGTCATCAGGATTTGATCACCTATCAGGATTTGTTCTTCCGTCAGGATTTGAGATTGCACCAATGTTCTCACTGTCCTTATTCCAGAATCAGAAACATGAGTTGACTGCGTTGTTTGACTTTGAGAAGTTTGAATTGTCTTCATAACAGCAGCATCAGAGGTTTCTCCTTGTAGAACTTTGTCACCACCATCATTTCCAGTATCATCATCATTATTCCTTAATACTAGATCAGGTGTACATTTTGTAGAACTTACCTTCTCCCCTTTTTTGACATCAGCATTTGTCAATAAATTCAAAATTAAGGCAAGAGAGGTTTGAATATCAGTTACCTTAGAATCAAGAGAATCAATTCTGCTATTAATGGAGGTCTGTTCAGTAATGACTGACTTGACTTGGGATTCCACTATTCTTAGTTGAAGAGCAGTAGGTACCTTTGTGAAGTTTTGAGAAATGTCAGTCCTCACTAATTCTGTAGCAGCCTGGACAGAGTCAATTTCATGTTTGAGGCCTTTGGATAAAAGAGTAGTTGCCTTCAAATGATTCTTCAAATCTTGATTCTCAATTAATTTCACTGCATCATAGGCATGATCCAAAGCATAAGGAAAGCTAACAGATTCAGAAGATCTGTACCATGTATTGTTCCATTCATATTGTCTAAGTGCCTCAGCAGGAGAAATTTCAGAAGGAACAGAAAAGTCTTGTCTGAGATCTTTTCCAGTACTAGCCTTGCCAGCCATGAATGTGCTTGATGAACCAAAGTTGGTTCCAAGACTAGCTTTGATTGCTGTAGCAAGCTGATCCTTCTCTTCATTATTATCATCATCACTATCATCACTATCATCAGCATCAGAATCATGAGTAACATCAGGATCAGGAATAGCAATACCTTTAAGTTTGTCCTGTGATGCTGTGATAGAGTCTATCATTGGTCTTGAGCTAAGTGGCTGTATCAGGATTGGCTCAGCATCAGGAGCACCACTAGCGTCAGGAGCAACACCGTCAGGATTTGATAAGCTTGCATCAGGATTTGATACTGATGGTTCTTGTGTAGCATGAGGTTCTGAAGCTGCTTTAACACTTTGAGTTAAAGGTTCTTGTGTACTTCCCTCAGTGACAGTGTCCTCGACCAATCTTTCATTTGCACCAGAAACCCCTTGAGCATTGTCAGGAAATTCCTCAGAAGCTGTAGCTATATGGCCTGCATCTTCACATTGAGAATATGGTTCTTCTGTGGCTGGAATGTTGATGTCTTCATTCTCCCTTTGAGAAAATGGTTCTTGTGGGACCATTCCAATAGCTATGCCTTCACCCAAACTTTGATTGAGTGGTTCTTGTGGGGCAGAATCATCAATAGCTGCTGAATCACATTGAGATTCAGGTTCTTGTGGGCTTGATCCTTTCAGCTTCTTCTGTCTCTTAAAGACTATATCTTCTGCTTTCCTCTTCTTTTCCATACGATGTGTAAACCCAAGCTTGGAAGCAGCAGCACCATACTTCTCCCATGAAATATCAACATGTCTTTTTGTTGGAGAGTCTTTTGCTGGAGAGTCTGAGATAGAGACAATTTTTGGTTGTGCATCAGGAATACCAACATCAGGATTTGTTTGAGCATCAGGAATTGATGACTCATCAGGATTTGATGTCTGAATATCAGTATCCTTCATTTGCACTGTCAAAGGAATATGATACCTGCTCCTTGATAATTTCCTTTTCTTCTGTGACTTTGTAGAGACCACAGCCTCAGTAGCAGTATCAGCAACTTCCTTGATTATTTTCATCTTGGAGGAGATAGGCATATCATCCTCAGAATCACTTTCATCTCTTAGAATCAACCTTCTTTTCACTGGAACATCCTCAACTCCCTTATCAAGAACAATCTTTGCATCCTTCTTCACCAGGACCCCTTGTACACCCCCTTGTTTCTTCTTTTTGGTGAGTGGTGTAGAGGAAAAATCCTTTTATCCTGATTGTCTTCCAAACACATCAGATCTAGCTGATTTCTTAGTTTTTACAACTAAAGTCTTTTGGGAGACAATAGAGGTGGCTGGTAATTGTTTAGACTGTTTGGGAGGGATGCTTGTGTCAGGAACAAGGTGTGTGACAAGGCTGTCGCGTGCCTATCAAATAATAATATCTAACAAATCCTTCTAATTATGTAGTAGGGTAAGTCAGAGTCGATCCCACAGAGACAAACGTATCAATCACTAGTTATTCTTGATTCAATTCAACTAAGCAAGTAACACAATAAATTGTTGAGAGATTATTAATCTAAATATTATACTAAAGCAAATTGTATTGTATTATCAATTAACTAAAACATCTAGAATTAAGTATCCCCACTAGCATGAATCGATGCAATTATGATTTTCCACCCCAATTAATCATACGCTACTCAAGAGGAAAGATGCGCCCTATAAAATACCAATAACCTCTCTCGAGTATTAATGGCTTCTCTAAAAATACACTCAAGCCTATTTTCATGGTATCATGCAATTTAGAGACATTAAACACAACATCCTAACTTCCTAACAATCCGTTCTACCTATTTTCATGGAGAAGTTCATGTCCTTATTGGATAAATCACAACCATCTAAGTCCAACTTTCGATGATAAATAGATATTAGGTTCAAACAATACGCATAATCACGTCTGACATGTTATTGTTAATTAAGCACAACTCAATAAGCAAGAGCATACAACATAACTGAATTGGGGGTTGGGGGAAAATCATACATCAATCATAACTAGGGTTCAACTTAACCCTAGATTAAAGATCTACTCACTCATAATTAAACTAACAAAACACATAATATAATAAGAACACATGATAATATTAAGAACAGATAATAAAAACCTTTAATCTTTCTCCAAGAAGAAAAGTACCAGATCCACTCCCTATGTATGTATCTATGTATATCTGTATATCTCTGTATCTCTCAGATCTGATGTCTATATATATATCCTCAAATATTTTAATGCCTTGAGGAAAGTACAATTACGTTTCCTAAACTGATTCTGTTTTACAAGGAAAATTCGTAGCTGACTTTTCTTCAGTAAATCTGAGCCGTTCCTGAATTAATTTAATAATTGGACCACTTTAGAATAAAAGAGATTTCCATTATCTTCGTGTGGGCTGTTAAATCGTCCAATTCTGACTTCTAGAACTTAAGATATGACCCAAACAGTGAATTATGTGCAGGCAGCCCAACAAATCCGAATTTCCTTCTAATAAATCTCCAAATTAAGCTCTTTATTCTCCAATCCTTCCAAGTTTAGGATTTCCTTGCTTCCTACAATAGAACATTAAAATCTATTAAATAAAAATCCAATTAAATGCAAAATATAATAAATATGAGAAATAAAATCATATAAAATATATATAAATATATACTCTATCAAACATCCCCACACTTAGCATTTTGCACGTCCTCGAGCAAATAAAGAAATAAAAATAATACTAACTAATAGGACCACCACTTTCGTAGATGACACGATTGCATTGAGCATATGCAACAAGCCGTTAAACCCCTAGGCAGCCCTAGTAGGACGAGTTTTGTCTCGTGAGGGTTTATAGAAGATATACCCACAAAATCAAATATTTTCAACCACCAAGTCTCTCAAACATGCAACATATCATAGTACTCCACACATTGTAAATCTCAATCACATAACAACCTGAAAGTGTCTGAAAGTACAAGTACTCTCACTTTAAGCATCATTAACACAAAATAATCCAAGTATGCACACAATGTCTAGATAGACAAAAATATCATGAGATAGACATCAAAGTCGCATTCAACAAGTAAGCATGCTATGGATAAAATTCTCACATTGCTCTCAATTCACACAAGTATATGGGTATAAGTGTATCGCTCAAGTTCAATCAATGTACTCATGTGCTACCATATGCTTGGTTGTCCACCAAATCTCCACCATCTCGTTTATATGCATACATGAATCAAAAGGTCTTTGTTAAAGGTTGTAACAGGGCTTAGGTATGGGGTAGGATATCAAAGAAACAGGCTAACAAGTGGCTAAACTTGATAACTAATAGAGCATAATGTTCACTTTTAATTAAAGCACCCAACATGAAACTGAGATCATGTAAAAGTTGATCAAGCTTTCACAAACATTAAACTTCAAAGCACATATACCCCATGTACTTTCCCACTTTCAAATTGTATCAATCAAATGAACACAACTCTACTTTATCTTCCTCTTGCTCATAACTTCTCTTTTTTTTTTCTTTTTTTTTTTCAAAAGTCAAGTCATTCTCCAGTAACCAAGGACAGTGAAAAGTCACCAAGAATGTACTTAATACCAGCACACATGGATCGTCCCTTTAATATGACATTGCACTTGCCACCCATTGATCTCAAAGGAGTACTTGATACTTGTTTGCAATTTTCATGCCATATTGTATCCCACCAAAATGTAACCTTTAACCAAAAGAAATCCCCACACTAAATATTCACCAACCCTTGAATTGAATCAATATGCTCTACCAGTAAATCAAGACAAGAATAAATAAGTAGGCTCAAAAAATTTTAGATTGGTGATATACGAAAGAAACGAGTATAAGCTCAAAGGGGTTCACTAAGGATTATTTTTCATATGGGTACTGTTTGGGTAAATGAGGTTAATCCTAGTGCCTTTATCATATTCATGCATACACATATCATGTAGTCTCAAAACGGTTTAAAACAAGTTCTAGAGCAACAAGAATCATGATGAACAACACACACAAAAAAATGGATTGATAAAAAAATATCTATCATAAATTAGGCTCAAATCCTCACATGGTGAAAGCATGCTTAACTCACTAAAATTGACCAAGAAACATCTCAAGTTTTTAAATGTTCGCAAGCACACACAAGGAATTACCAAGCATCAAATGATTTTTCATGAATGTGACACTCATAATTAATCATGCGAAATTAATCTACACAATGTGTACTTATCCACGCTAACATGCTTTTGAGACTAGGCAATTATATACAAAAAGTTTTAAATTTTTAATTTTTTTTTTTGAATTTTATACTATATAATTTTTTTCTGGGTTTTTTACATCATTGAGAACTCATCCCCACACTTAAGTGGTTCATTGTCCTCAATGAATAATATATATAAATATACAAAACTAACAAGATCCTAAAAGAAATACAAAAAGAATAAGAGTGAAAAATTATACAAAGAAAGGTTAGAAATACTCCCCTAGTGCATGAAGTCCCGATTGAAAATTGTGGGAGAGTGTTCCTCCTCCAAAACCTTGGGTTGCCTCCCAAGAAGCGTTTTTTTAAGGTCTTTAGCTCGACCTTCTTGTCAATCAACCTGGTGAATGGATCGAAAGTGGAGCATCCACTTTCTCAACATATTTTCTTATGATCTCTCCCAAAAACTTATAACTTTCATCCATGGCTTTATCCAACAATACAATTCTTCTATCTCGAGCAAACTTTAAGAATGCAACAACTATCCTTGATGTTCCATCACGTGAGACAAACTTAAAAAGAAATTTTATAAGTAAGTCTTCCCAAGTAGTAATGGAATTTGAGGGTAACGAAAATAACCAATTTTTAGCTCCATCCCTTAAAGATAAAGGAAATAATCGAAGTCGAATGGCCTCATCAGAAACTCCATCACACTTGATAGTATCACAAATCTTCAAAAAGTTTTCAATATGAGCATCAGGATCTTCAACAGATAATCCACCAAACTGAATTTCACCAATCGATTTCATTATTGAAGGCTTCAAATCAACATTAGTGACATGTAAATCTCTCACCAAAATTGTTGGAGGTTTAGAGAGAAAAATATCAGCCTTCATATCTTGATCTCCACCCAAAGACTTAACCATAAGAACAGCTTCATTACTCTTTTCAAGATCACTCTTCTTCATAGATGGGTTATGCAAAGAGTTGGAAAATTTAAATTCCAATTTCTCATCTCCAACTTCAAAAGAAATTTTTCCATGCATCATATCAACTTTTGCACCAGCTGTAGCTAAGAAAGGTCTTCCAAGAATAATAGAATTTTGTGCATCTTCCTCCATCTCCATGACAACAAAATCACATGGAATAAAAAACTTTCCTACCTTGACAGGAACATCTTCAAGTATTCCAAGTGGAAATTTCACACTTCTATCTGCCAATTGTAGAGATATACGTGTGGGTTTGAGTTCACCCATCTGAAGCTTATTGCAGATTGATAAGGGCATTAGACTTACACTTGCCCCAAGATCACATAGAGCGCTTTTGATTTCAAAATTTCCAAGTTTCACAGGAATAGAGTAGCTACCTGGATCAATTAGCTTTTTAGGAAGACTATTCTGCAAGAGAGCACCGCACTCTGCTGTTAATGAGATAGTAGAACTTTCTTTAATCTTCCGTTTATTTGACAATAATTCCCTAAGAAACTTCCCATATGAAGGCATCTCTTTGATAGCATCTAAGAAAGGGATATTAAGTTCTAACCTCTTCAAGATCTCCATAAACTTCATAAACTTCTCTCCAAGCCTAGCTTGCACTAATCTTTGAGGAAACGGAACAGGTGGTACGTAAGGTCTGACTGGAGCAACTGTGGGTTCCTTCTTCTCTTCTTCAACTGCTTCTTGCACAATCACATTTTCAGATTGAATTTTCTCTCTATCTTCTTCAACGATCAAATTATCAGTACTCATCTTCATCTCCGGCCCTTGAAATTCCTTATCACTTCTTAAAGTTATAGCATTCACGTGAGCTCTATGTGGTTGTTCAGTTTGGCCAGGAAGTTGGCCTGAAGACTTGTTAAGTTGATTCAACTGTTGAGCAATTTGAGTGATTGAATTCTCCATTAACTTGTTATGAGCCTTTATCTCATTGATACTCGAGTCAAAGTAATCATTCTTCTTTGCTTGTGTAGAGATAAATCCTTCCAAAAGATTTTCCAAGTTAGATTTGTGGCTGAGCTGGTTGAAAACCTGGCGGCTGAGAAAAATTATTTTGTGGAGGTTGAGCTTGAGCCTGGTTATTTCTGTAGGAGAAATTAGGATGATCTCTCCAACCTGGATTGTATGTGTTGGAGTAAGGATTATATTGTGGCCTCTGATTTTGGTTGTAGAGGGCATTTGCTTGTTCCATTGTTGTTCCAGAGGGATTGTATTGACAAGCATGTTGAGTGTGTCCAACTACACCGCATATTTCACATGAGGCAACCGTAGATGAAGTTCTAGAATCCAATTGCTCAATCTTCTTAACCATTGTCTGCATAGTAGTATTCAACATGGTTAGAGCATCAACATCATACTTACCACCCTTCTTAGGATGATTTCTGTCACTATAAGGATAGTTATCATTAGACGCCATCTCGTCTAACAAAGTTTTTGCATCCTCCGTACTTTTTTTCATAATAGATCCACCAGAAGAAGCATCAACAAAATTTCGAAACTCTTGTGTTAACCCATTGTAGAATGTTTGGATCAACAACCAGTCAGGAATTCCATGGTGAGGGCATTGTCTCTGAAGTCGTTTGAATTTTCTCCAAGCATCATGAAGTGACTCGTCATCATCTTGACGAAAGTTAGATATTTCATTCCTGAGCTTTGAAGTCTTCTTTTGACTGAAGAATTTAAGTAGAAACGCCTTTGCAAGACTATCCCAGGTAGTGAATGTGTTTGGTCCTTCATCCTTCAACCAATCTTTTGCTGCATCTCGGAGAGAGAATGGAAATAAGCGCAGCTTAATAGCATCATCACTAACATTGGTCAGCTTTATAGTATCACACTTTTCCAGAAAACTCTCAAGATGATCAACAGGATTTTCAGTGGACAATCCTGCGAAAGAATCATTGGAGACAAATTGGATGAATTGTGGCTTGAGTTCAAAGTGGGTAGCTGTGACTGTTGGTCTGACAATACTAGAGAGTACGTCTGTAGCGTCTGGCATACCATGCTCCCTGAGAGCTTTAGCTGATGTCTCACCCATAACTTCGTTGTCTTTATTTTTCCTTCGTAGTCCTGCTTGTCTTCTTGCTGTAGCTTCAATTTCAGGATCAAGGGCAATCAAATTTTCTGTACCTGAACTTCGTGTGTGCATGCAACAAGAAAACTAGAAACAAAGATCAAATAACAAGGGAATAATAGCCGAAGCAACACAACTAAAAGACTTAGCTAAACTAACTCAAAAATTAACTAATCTAATACTACTTTGCAACTTTCATACCATATTGTATCCCACCAAAATGTAACCTTTAACCAAAAGAAATCCCCACACTAAATATTCACCAACCCTTGAATTGAATCAATATGCTCTACCAGTAAATCAAGACAAGAATAAATAAGTAGGCTCAAAAAATTTTAGATTGGTGATATACGAAAGAAACGGGTATAAGCTCAAGGGGTTTCACTAGGAAAATTTAAATTCCAATTTCTCATCTCCAACTTCAAAAGAAATTTTTCCATGCATCATATCAACTTTTGCACCAGCTGTAGCTAAGAAAGGTCTTCCAAGAATAATAGAATTTTGTGCATCTTCCTCCATCTCCATGACAACAAAATCACATGGAATAAAAAACGTTCCTACCTTGACAGGAACATCTTCAAGTATTCCAAGTGGAACTTTTACACTTCTATCTGCTAATTGTAGAGTTATACGTGTGGGTTTGAGTTCACCCATCTGAAGCTTATTGTAGATTGATAAGGGCATTAGACTTACACTTGCCCCAAGATCACATAGAGCTCTTTTGATTTCAAAATTTCCAAGTTTCACAGGAATAGAATAGCTACCTGGATCAGTTAGCTTTTTAGGAAGACTATTATGCAAGATAGCACTGCACTCTGCCGTTAATGAGATAATAGAACTTTCTTCAATCTTTCTTTTGTTTGACAATAATTCCCTAAGGAACTTCCCATAAGAAGGCATCTCTTTGATAGCATCTAAGAAAGGGATATTAAGTTCTAACCTCTTCAAGATCTCCATAAACTTCATAAACTTCTCTCCAAGCCTAGCTTGCACCAACCTTTGAGGAAACGGAACAGGTGGTACGTAAGGTCTGACTGGAGCAACTGTGGGTTCCTTCTTCTTTTCTTCAATCGCTTCTTGCACAATCACATTTTCAGATTGAATTTTCTCCGTATCTTCCTCAACATTCAAATTATCAGTACTCATCTTCATCTCTGGCCCTTGCAATTCATGATCACTTCTTAACGTTATAGCATTCACGTGGGCTTTATGTGGTTGTTCAGTTTGGCCAGGAAGTTGGCCTGAAGACTTGTTAAGTTGATTCAACTGTTGAGCAATTTGAGTGATTGAATTCTCCATTAACTTTTTATGAGCTTTTATCTCATTGATACTTGAGTCAAAGTAATCATTCTTCTTTGCTTGTGTAGAGATAAATCCTTCCAAAAGATTTTCCAAGTTAGATTTTTGTGGCTGAGCTGGTTGAAAACCTGGCGGCTGAGAAAAATTATTTTGTGGAGGTTGAGCTTGAGCCTGGTTATTTCTGTAGGAGAAATTAGGATGATCTCTCCAACCTGGATTGTATGTGTTGGAGTAAGGATTAAATTGTGGCCTTTGATTTTGGTTGTAGAGGGCATTTGCTTGTTCCATTGTTGTTCCAGAGGGATTGTATTGACAAGCATGTTGAGTGTGTCCAACTACACCACATATTTCACATGAGGCAACTTTAGATGAAGTTCTAGAATCCAATTGCTCAATCTTCTTAACCATTGTCTGCATAGTAGTATTCAACATGGTTAGAGCATCAACATCATACTTACCACCCTTCTTAGGATGATTTCTGTCACTATAAGGATAGTTATCATTAGACGCCATCTCGTCTAACAAAGTTTTCACATCCTTCGTACTCTTTTTCATAATAGATCCACCAGAAGAAGCATCAACAAAATTTCGAAACTCTTGTGTTAACCCATTGTAGAATGTTTGGATCAACAACCAGTCAGGAATTCCATGGTGAGGGCATTGTCTCTGAAGTCGTTTGAATTTTCTCCAAGCATCATGAAGTGACTCGTCATCATCTTGACGAAAGTTAGATATTTCATTCCTGAGCTTTGAAGTCTTCTTTTGACTGAAGAATTTAAGTAGAAACGCCTTTGCAAGACTATCCCAGGTAGTGAATGTGTTTGGTCCTTCATCCTTCAACCAATCTTTTGCTGCATCTCGGAGAGAAAAAGGAAATAAGCGCAGCTTAATAGCATCATCACTAACATTGGTCAGCTTTATAGTATCACACTTTTCCAGAAAACTCTCAAGATGATCAACAGGATTTTCAGTGGACAATCCTGCGAAAGAATCATTGGAGACAAATTGGATGAATTGTGGCTTGAGTTCAAAGTGGGTAGCCGTGATTGTTGGTCTGACAATACTGGAGAGTACGTCTGTAGTGTCTGGCATACCATGCTCCCTAAGAGCTTTTGCTGCTGTCTCACCCATAACTTCCTTGTCTTTATTTTTCCTTCGTAGTCCTGCTTGTCTTCTTGTTGTAGCTTCAATTTCAGGATCAAAAGCAATCAAATTTTCTGTACCTGAACTTCGTGTGTGCATGCAACAAGGAAACTAGAAACAAAGATCAAATAACAAGGGAATAATAGCCGAAGCAACACAACTAAAAGACTTAGCTAAACAAACTCAAAAATTAACTAATCTAATACTACTTTGTCCCCGGCAGCGGCGCCAAAAATTTGACAAGGCTATCGCGTGCCTATCAAATAATAATATCTAACAAATCCTTCTAACTATGTAGTAGGGCAAGTCAGAGTCGATCCCACAGAGACAAACGTATCAATCACTAGTTATTCTTGATTCAATTCAACTAAGCAAGTAACACAATAAATTGTTGAGAGATTTTTAAACTAATATTATACTAAGGCAAATTGTATTGTATTATCAATTAACTAAAACATCTAGAATTAAGTATCCCCACTAGCATGAATCAATGCAATTATGATTTTCCACCCCAATTAATCATATGCTACTCAAGAGGAAAGATGCGCCCTATAAAATACCAATAACCTCTCTCGAGTATTAATGGCTTCTCTAAAATACACTCAAGCCTATTTTCATGGTATCATGCAGTTCAGAGACATTAAACACAGCATCCTAACTTCCTAACAATCCGTTCTACCTATTTTCATGGAGAAGTTCATGTCCTTATTGGATAAATCACAACCATCTAAGTCCAACTTTCGATGATAAATAGATATTAGGTTCAAACAATACGCATAATCACGTCTGACATGTTATTGTTAATTAAGCACAACTCAATAAGCAAGAGCATACAACATAACTAAATTGGGGGGTTATGGAAAATCATACATCAATCATAACTAGGGTTCAACTTAACCCTAGATTAAATATCTACTCACTCATAATTAAATTAACAAAACACATAATATAATAAGAACACATAATAATAATATTAAGAACAGAGAAGAAAACCTTCAATCTTTCTCCAAGAAGAAAAGTACCAGATCCACTCCCTATGTATGTATCTATGTATATCTGTATATCTCTGTATATATGTCTCTCTCAGATCTGATGTTTATATACATATTCTCTAATATTTTAATGCTTTGAGAAAAGTACAATTACGTTTCCTAAACTGATTATGTTTTACAAGGAAAATTCGTAGCTGACTTTTCTTCAGTAAATCTGAGCCGTTCCTGAATTAATTTAATAATTGGACCACTTTAGAATAAAAGAGATTTCCATTATCTTCGCGTGGGCTGTTAAATCGTCCAATTCTGACTTCTAGAACTCAAGATATGACCCAAACAGTGAATTATGTGCAGGCAGCCCAACAAATCCGATTTTCCTTCTAATAAATCTCCAAATTAAGCTCTTTATTCTCCAATCCTTCCAAGTTTAGGATTTCTTTGCTTCCTACAATAAAACATTAAAATTTATTAAATAAAAATCCAATTAAATGTAAAATATAATAAATATGAGAAATAAAATCATATAAAATATTTATAAATATATACTCTATCAGTGTGTTTGGCCCTGTCCCATAGCATCAGAAAGTGATCCATAATAAGTAGGCATTTTCTCTTTCAAGAAAAGCCTGACCTCATCAGGAATAAAAGCATTTCCTTCAAAACCATTTGCCTTATCACTGTTGACTAAGGACTTAATATTGTTCTCTGTAATTCTACAAATTGGTAGAATCACATCATTCTCAAAAACAGCATTAGGACATAAGTGATTAAATATCAACTGTAAAAATCTAAGAAAACAGACAGAACCTAACTTATCTAATTTCCTATCACTTAAAGCTTTCAGAATAAATGAACCATAATCAAAAACAGTAGAGTATATAAGAGAATACCCTATTTTGAGTGATCCTGACGGTAGAGCATCAAAATTAGATGTCTTGTTCAGAAAGCAGCGACTAATGGTGTCAAAGAAATAGTTCCATTCCTTCTTCAGCTTTGTCCTAAAGAGATTTCCATATCTCTTAACTTCCCCATTGTAACCCAATTTTGTAACAAACTCAAAAAGAGTCGAGTCTGAAACATTATCAAGAACAGCATCACCAAGAACACTTGCAGGTTCTGTTAAAGAAAACTTCAATGGGCTTGAAGCTAGAAAATCATGTACAATGTGAAACTCAGAGGGCAGATCCTGATGATCCAAAATAGCTACAAAATTATTAGTGGCAAAAGTAACACCACTAATCACAGTCTGTTTGTTCATGAATGATGAAGACGCCATTAAAACAGAATAGAAAGCTTAAAAATTGAGATTTAGAAAATAGGGTTCTTGAGTACAGAGAGAGAGAGAGAGAAGATGAAAAACCGATGATGAGAGAGTAATCAGGAATTTAGAAAAACAAAAGTATTTTTTTAAAACAAAATATTACTCTCAATGACAGGTGACAAAATATGGTTTGTACAAAAATGATTAGTGGACAAATTACGTGCGTAATTAAACATAACTGCACCGCTTTTTATGTGTATCTATATGTATATATCTATCAGTGTGACACACGCGCGCAGACAGTTGTCCAATTAAAAACTCAAACGTTTCTCATCAGTAACTGACGAATAATCAGGCACAAATCTAGCAATGAAATATTGACCTGTACATCAGGATTGACCAGTTGACTTCCTGTCAGGATTGAGTCCTATCAGGATTTGATCAAAATTACATACCTTGCAGAATGACCATCAGGAATTGATAGTCATCAGGATTTCCTCTTTGTAGCTTTCCTCAGAAATTCTCAAAATTCATCATTCCAATTTCATTCACCAACTTGTTGAAATTAGCTTCAGGTAGTGGCTTGGTGAATATATCAGCTAGTTGTTGATCAGTAGTAACAAAGTGAAGTTCAATTGTTCCTTCCAGAACATGTTCTCTTATGAAATGATATCTAATACTGATGTGTTTAGTAAGAGAATGTTGAACTGGATTTCCTATCATTGCAATAGCACTTTGGTTATCACAATAAATAGGGATTTTTGAGTATGATAGGCCATAATCTAACAACTGATTTCTTATCCACATTATCTGAGCACAGCAACTTCCTGCAGCAATGTACTCAGCTTCTACAGTTGAAGTAGAAATTGACTTTTGCTTTTTACTGAACCAAGAGACTAATCTTCCACCCAAAAACTGATAGCTTCCTGAAGTACTTTTTCTGTCTATTTTGCATCCTGCAAAATCAGCATCTGAATAACCACACAAACCAAAATCTGATTCCCTTGCATACCAAAGTCCAAGAGAAGGAGTGCCTTTGAGATATCTGAAAATTCTTTTAACTGCAATCAGATGAGGTTCCCTAGGTTTTGCTTGAAATCTTACACACAGACAGGTTGCAAACATGATATCTGGTCTACTTGTAGTGATATACAATAAAGAGCCAATCATTCCTTTGTAGTGAGTTACATCTACCTCGGTACCTTGATCAGTATCAAGTTTGGTAGCTATAGCTATGGGAGTACTAGCAATAGCACAATCTTGCATGTTAAACCTTTTCAGTAAATTCTTTGTATATTTTGACTGATTGATAAAGATGCCATCATCAGTCTGTTTAACTTGAAGACCAAGAAAGTAACTCATTTCTCCCATCATGCTCATTTGATATCTTGACTGCATAAGCTTATAAAACTTTTCACACAACTTATTGTTTGTTGACCCAAAAATGATATCATCAACATAAATCTGAACTAAAAGAAAATCCTTACCATGATTCAAATAGAACAAAGTTTTATCAATAGTGCCTCTTTTGAATCCACTTTCCAGTAAGAATTGAGCTAGGGTTTCATACCAGGCTCTTGGAGCTTGCTTTAGTCCATAAAGTGCCTTATCCAATCTGTAGACATGATTTGGATATTTAGGATCAATGAAACCAGGAGGTTGTTCAACATATACCTCTTCCTCCAGTTCACCATTTAAGAAAGCACTTTTCACATCTATCTGGAAAACCTTGAATTTCTTATGAGCTGCATATGCCAGAAAGATCCTGATGGCCTCTAGTCTTGCAACAGGAGCAAAAGTTTCATCATAATCAATTCCTTCTTGTTGAGAATACCCCTTTGCAACTAGTCTTGCTTTGTTTCTGATAATTACACCATCTGAATCTGTCTTATTCTTGAAAATCCATTTTGTACCAACAATGGACCTATTCTTTGGTCTTGGTACCAGTTTTCAGACTTCATTCCTTTCAAATTCATTCAATTCTTCTTGCATTGCAGTAACCCAATCAGCATCTTTGAGTGCATCTTCAACTTTCTTTGGCTCCTCCTTTGACAGAAAGTTATTATATAGACATTCATTTTGAGTTGCACTTCTTGTCTGAACACCTGCATCAGGATCTCCAATTATCAAATCAGGAGTATGACTTGCAGTCCATTTCCTTGCTGGTGGTAAGTCATTTCTTGATGTAGATGCTCCCCCTGGATTAGTGTTATCTTAATTAGAAGAATTTGTTTCATTAGAAGCTCCCCTTGAATTATTGTTATTTCCTCCTGATGGATTATCAGGATTGTCACTTGAATCAGTATCTGAAGAATTTTGTCCTGATGATTGAGTTGACTCTGAATTTGTAGTAGATTGTTGTTGCTCCCCCTCAACATTAGCACTACTAGATGTATCACTATTATTTTCATCATCAGAATTAGCACCATCAGTATTTGGTGCTTCATCAGGATTTGGAGTATCATCAGGATTTGATGAGTCATCAGGATTTGGTGACTCATCAGTATCTGATGAATTGTCAGGATCTGATTCATTTTCTTCAGGTTCCTTGGTAGCTTCATTTTCAAAAACCAATCTATCATGTGAGTCTTCATTCAATCCAATTATCTTCTTGTCATCAAAAGATACGTGTATTGACTCCATGACAGTCCTTGTTCTCAAGTTAAAAACTCTGAAAGCTCTTGAGGCTGGATATCCAATAAAAATTCCTTCATCAGCCTTAGTTTCAAATTTTCCTAGATGTTCAGGATGAGTTCTGAGAACAAAACATTTACAGCCAAACACATGCAGATGCTTCAAACTTGGTTTCTTCTCCTTGAGCATTTGATATGGAGTTACACCATGTCTGTTTATCAATGTGAGATTCTGAGTATATCATGTTGTATTGACTGTTTCTGCCCAGAAATATGTAGGCAATTTAGCTTCTTCCAACATAGTTCTGCCAGCTTCAACAAGAGTTCTGTTTTTTCCTTTCAACTACTCCATTTTGCTGAAGTGTGCCAGGAGCAGAGAATTGTTGAATAATTCCTTTGTATTTGCAGAACTCTTCCATATTTGAATTCTTGAATTCAATACCATTATCACTCCTCAGAATCTTGACTTTGTACTTTGTGGATGTCTCAATCATTCTCACGTGATCCAACAGTATTTCAGAAGTTTCATCTTTTCTGTGCAGAAAATACACCCAGGTGAATCTAGAATATTCATCAACAATTACAAGAGTGTACCTTTTCTTACTGATGGACATAATGTTGACTGGTCCAAATAAATCAAGATGCAGCATGTGATATGGTTCTTCAATAGAGGATTCTGATTTACTCTTGAATGACGTCCTTCTTTGTTTAGCCTTTTGACAAGCATCACAGAGTCCATCAGGAGTATACAAAGCTTTAGGTAATCCTTTCACTAAGTCTTTCTTAACCAACTCATTGATATTGCTGAAGTTGAGATGAGAAAGCTTCTTATGCCAATTCCAACTTTCATCTACTGATGCTTTACTGATGAGACAAGTAGGGGAGCCATCAGTATTTGAGAGAATGTTGGCTTCATAAATGTTACCATGTCTGTAGCCAGTCAATGCTATATTTCCTGTTTCTTTGCTGACTACTTCACAATGTGTGGAATAGAAGTTGACATGATAACCTCTGTCAGTGATTTGAATAATACTCAACAGGTTGTGTTTTAGTCCCTTCACTAGAGCTACTTCTTCAATGATGATATTTCCGATGATTATATTGCCATATCCCAAAGTTTGTCCAATGTTGCCATCTCCATAAGACACAGTTGGGCCAGCTTTTTCCTCATATTCTGATAACAGGGCTTTGTTTCCAGTCATGTGCACAGAACATCCACTATCCATGACTAACACATTTTTCTTTTTACCCTGCAATCAGAATGTTAAAACATTAGTTAGAATGTTTAGGAACCCACACTTGTTGGGTTCCTTTTCCATGCATTTTATTAATTTTAGCAGCAGAAGACTTTCTGATTTTAGCAGTCCTGACAGGATTAACTCTATCAGGATTGGCTTTGTCAGTATCAGTATTAACAAAAGCATGCTTCATCTTGACATTCTTAATGCTACCAGAATTTGCACTATTATTAAACTTAGGTAATGGATCATAAAAGTTATAGTACAAATCATGGTATTCTTCACATGTGTAAATAGAATGTCATTTACTACCACAATGAAAACAGGAATTCTGTTGTTTATAAAATACTGATCTATTCCTAACATCAGACCTAGGAATTTCAGTTACCTTCTTTTTACTCTTTCTGCAATCAATAGCAAAATGATTAGAGTTACCACAGGTAAAGCAACATTTTCTGGGTGCATTTGGGACATATTTATAATCATTCTCTCTATTAATCCCAACTTTACCATTCCTATTTCTCTTGACAGTTGGTAGATTTTGTTTACCAATTGCATCACTAACTTTTTCCCTAAGTTGTTTCTGAGACAATAAACCTATATTTTTCTTTTCAGTTTTCTTGACAGGTTTAGACTTCACATAAGGAACTGAGTTTACAGAAGTAGATCCCTTTTCAAAAGTAGAATTGGGATCATTACCAAATACAAATTTAACAGGCTTAATCTTTGATTTGGTTGTGTCTATAACATGTCTATAGGTCATTGGACTTACTGTCTCATCTATAACAACTTTCTTTTTCATTTTCTTATCCTCATCTGACATATAACCTAGACACTCTTTCCAATTCTTAGAATTATTTATTTCATGAAATTTCCTTCTAGAGTCTGTCCAGGTTCTGATTTTCTCTTTAGCTTCCTCAAGTTCTTTTTCAAGAGAAGTACATTTAAGTTTCATCTCTGAATACATGTGTTTAGCATTGTCACATTCTATCTGTACTTTTTGCATATGAGAAAATTCAGTTTCTAAATGCTCATTCATTTTTCTAAGTTCAGACATCTCAGATAAGATTCTAGTATTTTCAGCAGTTTGACTTCTAAAGCTAATATGCAATGACTTTAGAAAATGTCTTAACTCAGAAGCATTATCAGTATCAAAATCAAAGACAGTATTTAGTACCTTATCATCAGGAATAGCAGTATCATCAGTATTGGCCATTAGGGCATAGTTGACCACCTCAGTATCAGATTCTGAGGAAGAGTCCATCCAATCATTGCTTGAAGTAATGAGTGTTTTAGCCTGCTTGTACTTAGTTGCAAAGTGCCCCATTCCATTACATTTGTAGCATCTAACCTTTGACTTGTCAAATTTGCCACTTTTGTTGTCCTTTTTATTATACTTGTCTTTGTCAGCATTGAAGGTCTTTTTCTGGAAGTTGCCTTGTCTTCTAGCCTTCCTGAACTTCATCGTCTTGAAGCCTCTGACTATCATAGCAACCATCTCTTCCATGTCTGAGTCAGAAGAATCATCATCAATATTGGCATCAGGATTACCATCAGTATCTGATGATGAGTCATCAGGATCTGACTCAACTATCCTTGATTTCCTTCTAGAGACCTCCACAGCTTTTCCTTTTGATTTAGCCTCTACATTCAAGGCAATACACTTTGCCTTGCTGCTTCTTTTATTCTTCCTTTGTTGAACCTCAAGATCATAGGTTCTCAGCATCCCATAAACTTCATAAGAGACACGGTGTTTAGATCATATTGATGTCTAATGATAGATGTTTGTGTATCCCATTCTTCTGGTAAAGCTCGTAGAAATTTGGTATTAGAATCTTCTGATACATACTCTTTGCCAACTAGAGATAGGTTGTTCAGGAGTGTCAGGAATCTATCATACATATCAGTAAGGCTCTCATCAGGTCTAGCATCAAATTGTTCATACTCTTGAATAAGTAGAGCCCTCATGTTCTTCTTGACAGAGGCAAATCCTTGGCATTGAGTTTCCAAAGTGTCCCAAATTTCTTTTGCAGACTTGCATGAAATCACCTTGTTTGACATGACAGCATCAAGACTGTTGTGAAGGATATTCTTTATCTTAGCATCTCTGAGAACGTCAGCTTTCTCTTCTGGAGTCCAATCTGTTTTCACCTTGACCGCATAGTGTTCTGGTACAGTATCTGTTTGTGGAATAAGTCTCGTAGGAATATACGGTCCATCACGAATCCTGTCCAAATAGTCAGGATCCATAGCCTCCAGGTACATCAGCCTTCCATGTTGGATATTCAGACTTCTTCAGGATGGGAATCTTCATGCTTTCATATTTTGTCGACATCTTAGATCGTATCTGATTCAAATTTAAATCAGTTTGCTCTGATACCAATTGTTGCCCAGTAAATAACAATTGTAGAAGGGGTGTTGAATACAATTGTTTAAGATTCTCGACTTATTAAAGTATATATCACAAATATGAAAGAATAATAACAGCTTTATTAAATCTGATATAAAACTGTTACAAACTCTCTCAAGAAATTCTGATGTTCTTGAGAGCTTCTAGGTTACAAGAATACTCGTGTATGTGATCGATATAAATCGAAACCTAAACTGTGTTTATATACTACACAGCTTCTCTATCAATTACATGATAAGTCCTAATCAATTACAAAGATTGAAACATATCCTAAATTGATAGCTTCATTACTATAAATAAGGAACCGACAAAATAAACTACCTTATTTAACTAGACTCCAAATATAACTCTAAGTAGAAATCATGATCAGCTTCCAGTCCTGATGATCAATCCTGATCCCAGTCCTGATGTAGATCCTGATGACAATCCTGATACTAACGCTTGATCAAATACTGATGACCATGCAATACTGATGACGTCAGTAATCCTGATCAGTTGAGTCTAGATCCTGACGATCATTGAATCCTGATCTAACATGGAATATCATTCAAATATAAAAATATTGACATCTATATGGTTGGATTGTCCAGAAGTATTTTTAAAAAAAAACACCAATCCAGGACGAAACACTAGTTATAATTACTATCAAATCACCGGTTGACTACTATAATATTAAACAAAATAAATTTATTTTTTTCTAATATTTTTGGAATATCACTCAAACATATAAATCTTGACATCCATACGGTTGGATCGTCGGTAAATATTTTCTAAAAAATCAAATTACAAATATGGGACCAAACACTAGTTAGAAGTATTAGTCAAATAACTAGTTGACTTTTAAAATCTCAAACCAAATAAATTTATTTTTTCTAATATTTTTGGAATATCACTCAAACATATAAAACTTGATATCCATACGGTTAGATCGTCCAGAAATATCTTTTAAAAAATCAAAACACCAATCTAGGACTAAATACTAGTTAGAATTAATAGTTAAATCACTAGTTGACTACTATAATCTCGAAACAAATAAATTTATTTTTTTCTAATATTTTTGGAATATCACTCAAACATATAAATCTTGACATCCATATGGTTGAATCATTAGTAAATATATTTTTTAAAATCAAAATACCAATATGGGACTAAACACTAGTTAGAAGTACTAGTCAAATAACTAGTTGACTATTATAATCACAAACCAAATAAATTTAATTTTTTCTAATATTTTTGGAATATCACTAAAACATATAAATCTTGATATTCATACGGTTAGATCGTCGAGAAATATTTTTCAAAAAATAAGAAATATCAATCCAGGACTAAACACTAATTAGAAGTAATAGTCAAATCACTAGTTGACTACTATAATCTTGAAACAAATAAATTTAGTTTTTCTAATATTTTTTGAATATCACTCAAACATATAAATCTTGAAATCCATACGGTTGGATCGTTAGTAAATATTTTTTTAAAAAAATCAAAATACCAATATGGGACTAAACACTAGTTAGAAGTACTAGTCAATAACTTGTTGACTATTATAATCTCAAACCAAATAAATTTATTTTTTTCTAATATTTTTGGAATATCACTCAAACATATAAATTTTGATATCCATACAGTTAGATCGTCGGGAAATATTTTTCAAAAAATCAAAAATATCAATCCGGAACTAAACACTAGCTAGAAGTAATAGTCAAATCACTAGTTGAATACTATAATCTCAGAACAAATAAATTTATGTTTCTCCCATTTTTTTGAATTATCACCCAAACATAAAAATCTTGACATCCATAGCTGGATCGTCGAGAAATATTTTTAAAAAAATTGGAACGACAATCATGGACTAAACACTAGTCAGTAATACTAATCAAATCATTAGTTGACTGCTATAAGCTTAAATCAAATTTTATTAATATTTTTTGAAAATCTTGACATCCATACAGCTAGATCGTCGAATTTTTTTTAAAAACAATTGGTGCACCGATCCTGAACTAAACACTAGTTAGAATTATTAGTCAAATCACTAGTTGACTGCTATAATCTTAAACCAAATTTTATTTATTTTATTTGAAAATTTTAGAATAGCACTCAAACATATAAATCTTGACATCTATACGACTGGATCATCGAGATTGTTTTAAAAACAATTGAAACACCAGTCCTAGATTAAGCACTAGTTGACTGTTATAATCTTAAACAAAAATTTATTTTTGTTTTTCCTAAATTTTTTGGAATATTACTCAAACATAAAAATCTTGACATCCAAACGGCTGGATCGTCGAAAAATATTTTTTAAAAAATTGCAACACCAATATTATGCTACTTTTTAGAAATATTGTGCTAACTTACGACGGAATATGTCATAAGTTATTGGACGCCAAAAATTTGGAAAATTTTGAATTTACCGCCATTTTGGGGGTGGGGAAATTGAATTTACCGCCAATTGGGGGGGGCATTGAATTTACCACCCCTAAAATTCTGTTACGACGGAAAAATCGTCGTATATTCATTTTAAATTTTGGGATATAATTTTATTTTTATTTCAACTAGATTTAGTGAGAATAAAATATTAATATATTTAACTTACGACGAAATACATATTCGTCGTAAGTTAAAAACGACATCATTCCACTATTTTTAAATTATTTGATGCTAGATTCGTAAGTTTTTCGTCATAAATGGCTAAATTTACGACGATGTTTTCAATCCGTCTTAAGTTTGGTACGTCCAGAGATTCTACTCATTAAATTTTTCACTAAATGACCAGATTTGTGTCTACTCACTAAAATGTACTACTGCAATTACTATTTGTTTACTGGTGCAATAGAAAAGGTTATATTTGTCATTTGAAAATATAAAGTAATGAAATTACTCATGATTAATTTAAAATTTTAAAAAAAATTAAAAATGAAACATTTTTAGAAATACCAATTATAAATGAGACATATTTGTAAATCAATTTTTAAAATGAGATATATAAATAAATAACCCTATATTTTTTTACTACATACAAAGTACGGTACCATACAATCCTAAAAAGTTTGTTGGAAAGTCTACATCTACATTATGTTATAAAACAATAAATTTATAGTTTCAAATAAGGTCAGTTTCAAAATTTAAAAATATAGCATATATAAGAATTTAAACGGAATGTCAACCATATTACATAATGGATAATCAAATTAATTCAGGTCACCAACTACGTACGGAATATTTATTTGTGATTTTTCAGATATTAAAACAAGGTATGAATTTATTTAAAAAAAAAACAAGGTACTAGTTAGTACGCAGATGCAGATAAATTTTGTATTTACAGTTGACATTTATTAATAGTGCATGCGGCACGAGCAATGCCTGTTAAGTACTCAACAGAACGTAAACTTATTCATTTCTTTAATTCGTCGGAGGAAATATATATAAGCAACGCTAGAGATGTTAAGGAAAGAAAATTCAAAACGTTATCGAATGATGTGATATCGTTTGATTAATTGAAATTCGTATATATAATTGACATATTTTAATTCGTGAATACAAATGATTAATATAATGAGAATCTCGTTTTATTTATATGAAAGCTACAAAATACTTAATTATTTGAGAAATTTTGAGAGAGTACGCTTGAGTCCTCTATATTTTTCGATATGTATTCATGACCCAGTTACGGATAACGAATCAGACTGATAATCGAATTGAATTTGATATTTTGGTGGTTTTGAAAAATTAGTGTAATGTTTAAATTAGTAATAATGTTTAGGGTTTACTTCTTTTTCGATGGATAAAATATGACGCAGCTAGGCACGAGCAAACAGAATTGCCAAAAGAATGAAGTTTCAGATATTCAGGAATTAGTCAATTTGGTGCATTGGCCAAAACATGCCTCCTTTGGTCAATGAACTCACGGTGCATGCCTCATGCCACTACTCTACATGCGACACCTTATTTCTTACCTTATCAGAGCACCAACTGGATATTAGAATACGGTAACAGATGAGATGGAGTTTTACTATAGAAGTCCAGGACCGGGGAGGTTCGACAAAAATAATCAATAGAAGTGGTTGGCTATATTTTTGACTAACAGTAATGTTCCATTGAAGTTGAGAGAATTTTACATATTCTCTAAATTTTTTATTTATGACATCTTATCTATACTTTTAACTAATGGTTATAGATAATTGGAGATGCTCTTGTAACCAATTCGATAAACTCGATAAAATTTAAGTTGCATCTTTATCTAATGTTCACCATCATCATATAACAAAACAAGCTTATACTTGCATCACTATCACTTAAGTTGCATATCAATTTCACCATAATATTACAAAACACCTCAAGTACACAGTTTTTCGTAAATGGGTATGTTAATAAATACAAGTGCAGTGTGAGACCAACCAAGTTCGGTATAAATTTCTCTATGTGCTTATAAATATGCAATGCCCGTTTTGATCTTGTTACACGACCAATAAATTTTGCTTAGGCATGGCCTAATTTCATATTTATTGCTTTCCGCAATGAGTTATTAACGATTGAAATTTGACAAGTAATTGCTTGTTTATTGATTTAGATGTGTAACAACCTCTGATCAGTAGGGAGAGGAAGCTTTCGGACCCCCTCTTTTCTTTGTAGCAAGATCTTATATTCTTCAACCCTTGTCAATTTTTTATAACAATTTAAATAACCACGCATCTAAAAATTTTAACGTGAGTAGTCATCATAATTAATGTTTAATAATATACAATCTATGTTGATATATTTCTCTAATACCTTAAAATTTTAGAAAAATTGGTAAAAACTCCGTTTAGAGGGTACCGGATTCACGATTTATACACGTACCAGTATGTTTCTCAGCATTCTGTACTTATCTATTATGATTTCAACTCATCTAAGAGCCCAATTAAAGTAGTAACAAACTGTAATTTTCTATGATAGTACTTGATCAAATGTCAAACTAAAAACAACTTCTTAATTGATAAACTATATGGGATCTCTGTACTGAATTCTGTACCACATGGAAGTACATTGTTTGTTTTTTATGTCAGAATGTTGCTACATTGTTCTATATATACTGAAGTTCCTACTTATCCCAAAGTACAACTACTCATTAACTAATCTGATCAGTACAACTTAAGTGACTATTCAGAAGCTTCAATGGCTACTAAACTCATTAAGCTTATCTCCATCTTCTTCATTCTCATTTCCATCTTCTCAACTCTAGTTGTTTCCGAATCATCGGAATGCGAAGATGAAAGTCAGGACAAGTGCAACAACAAGCAAAAAGCGTTGCCTCTAAAAATCATTGCCATTTTTTCTATTCTGATCACTAGCATGATTGGAGTGTCATTGCCACTTCTCACACGTTCTGTTCCGGCTTTAAGTCCAGATAGAAGCCTATTTGTGATCGTCAAGGCGTTTGCAGCCGGGATTATTTTAGGAACCGGATTCATGCACGTGTTACCCGATTCATTTGACATGTTAAGATCGAGTTGTTTGTCTGACAATCCGTGGCACAAGTTTCCATTTAGTGGATTTCTTGCAATGTTGTCTGCCATTGTAACTCTTATGGTGGACTCAATGGCAACAAGCTTTTACGTAAGGAGAAACAGTGTTGGGATTAAACCAGAGACTCAAATCGAAGGCGGTGATCAAGAGATGGCAGTGACCACTGGACATCTTCATGCACACCATCACGGACACCTCCCTCAGCCTAAAGAGGGAGTTGAAAATTCACAACTTCTACGATATCGGGTGGTTGCTATGGTAATTTTGTGACACTGGAGAATAATTTGTATTACAATTAATCGATTCTTACGAATACATAACTAAATTTTGGTATATTTCGTATGGCTTTCAAAATAAAATTATGACAGGTACTGGAGTTGGGGATAGTTGTACATTCAGTGGTAATAGGGCTTTCATTAGGAGCCTCGAATAATACATGCACAATAAAGCCACTTGTGGCTGCACTCTGTTTCCATCAAATGTTTGAAGGAATGGGTCTTGGTGGTTGCATCCTTCAGGTAAATCAACCTTCTAAGTATTTCTTTAGTCGAATTTTTGAAATTCTTGGTACTTGAAGAAATGATTGATAGCCTACTAGCAAAGTTCGTTATTTTTTTCATCCATTATTTCCAATCCCCCAATCCCTATCCTGTATACTCAGCTTATTAAAATAATATCGAGATTCAGATTTCAGTAGAGACAAGTGTGCGTGAGTATTTAAATTTTTACAGTTAACTATTATCTGATTGAAAACATAAATTTTCATCAAGTCACCTAAATGAACTCGCAAACTTAAACTCTACCAACTAAATTTTCATCCTCAAAAACAGGCCGAATACAAGTTTGTGAAGAAGAGTTTAATGGTATTCTTCTTCTCGATAACAACTCCGTTAGGCATTGCAATAGGACTGGCAATGTCTACCACGTACAAAGAAAACAGTCCGAGTGCACTGATCACCGTCGGACTATTGAACGCATCATCAGCCGGACTTTTGATATACATGGCACTGGTAGATTTGCTTGCAGCAGACTTTATGGGACCAAAGTTGCAAGGTAGCATCAAGCTCCAGCTTAAAGCCTATGTTGCAGTTTTTCTGGGTGCTGGTGGCATGTCACTTATGGCCAAATGGGCTTAAATTGAGAAGTTAAAATTCATAGATGCCATGTTTACTTTCAGCTTTCCATCAGTGTTTATTTCTGCACTCTGTATACCAAGTGCCAAAATGTACCAAAAGGTCCAAAATCAAGTTGTTAGGCAAATGTATGTTATAAAAATAAAAGAATTTGGTACTTATTCTGTCTGTGACTATTTTTGTTGAAGCCCGACACATTTTACAAGAAAAAATTGAAAGCCCATGGCCCATGATTACAAAACCAGGGAGGAGTAAAAGTTTTGAAAGCCCAAGCTCGAAAGGTGAAAGAAAAGTAGCACTCCTCCGTCTCATCCAATTCTATACATCGACGACCGAACTCGACACGCATTTTAAAACTTCAATAAAGTATACGAGAAAAAATTGTATAAAAATGAGTGGGGACGGAGGAAGTAATAAACTTTTCATGTACTTCCAAATTTTTTTTATTTTAATGAATATTTTAGACTAACTTTACTTTATGGATTAGATTAGTTAGCAAATGATTGACTCTGAACTGTAATGCCCCAAAAACTGCACATGTTGCTCGTAATTGCAGACCACGCCAGATGATAATACAAAGAAATTAAGATTAGAATATTACTGCCATCTATTCTCTAATTGGTTGGTAGGTTTATTCTCCCTAATCACTTTGACTTTAGAATTTGTATTTATGTTATCCTCAACATTTTTTAATTTATGTTTATAGGAGTATGATTGAATTGATAACTTTGTAATCAGACATCGTTAGGTGCTTAGCATCTAGATAAATATACAATAAAAACAATGCCAAGGAATTTTTTTATTACAAATCCAAGAAAAGAAAGGAAAAGTATATGAAAATGCTATATACAATAAAAAAAATTCTAAAAAAATTATCAAATACTTTTTTGTCATTGTAAAATTGGTAACTTTTTTAATAATAATATATGATCTCACGTGCATACATATACGTCTATAAATGAAAACGTGCTAAATATCATGACATATCATTCGATAAAAAAATTTGGATATCTAGCAATTCCCTGATATATTACCATCACAAGTCCACTAAGGCACTAACTCACGAGTGCAGCCATTCAGTGGACATTACATTAGGAGAATTTTCAAAGTAGAGCATTTGTGATTGAGATAAAATTTCAAATGAATGAGATAATTAACCCACCAATTTATTTTCTTCACAGGAAAGTGGACACGTTATATTCCTTGTCTCTGAAATATTCGTGATAATATTGGTTGGAGATGCTTGAATTCATATCCATAAAAATCGAAGTTTGTGATGATGATTGAGGAACTCAATGCGATGGTTGGCCATCAGATTTCACAATGACGTTTATGAGGCAATACCTTCGAGTAAATTTTATTGCAAATAAATTGTTTACTGGTGGTTGACCTTGTATTCTTCCACGACTGCAAACAACATTTCTTCACGTTTGTTTCACGCTATTCTAACCCGAAAAATGTTAGAGAACCTAAAATATTGTTCCAAAAAATCTCCCAAAATTCCAAATTCAATCATTTTTATTAAGGAATGTGTCACAGTTATTATTATCGCAATTAGTTGGAATAGGCTAAGATAGGGGTGAGCAAAAAACCGAATTAAAACCGAAACCGAACCGAAACCGATAAAAACTGAACTGTAAAATATCGAAACCGAGTTGCAACCGAACTGAAACCGAAAATTAAAAAACCGAACCGTTCTTGAGGTTTCGGTTTCGGTTTTAGGTCCAAACCGAACCGAAAAAAACCGAACCGATCCGATTAATAAAAATAAAGAAATAAATATATTATATATTCTATTAGACCAATTTTTATGAGTAGTGGGAGTACATTAATAAAGATCGTGACATTCCTTTTAATAATTATACTATTTTGTTCTTGTTTTTGAAGTTTTAATTTGTAATAGTTGATTAATAAATGTAGTTTAATAAACTTTTATATCTAGGTGTTTTATATGTTACTTTATTTTTGGATGTGACGATTTTTCTTGGCTTTCGTGGAAAAACTCTTTACTTATACAAAGACTTCAGATAGACTCGAGATTGTTGAATTTCTAACATTGTCTTATATACATTTCAAAGCAAATATTTTTGAAGATCATGTTAAATTTTCATTATTCTCGGATCATGTTGGACTTAAATAATTTATTATGAAAACTTTGTATGTTTATTTTGGACGAAAAAATAATTTTTAACTTTGCAAGCTTAAAAATTCGAAGTCATTTTATTTATTTTGTTATGTTTATTTGAGGCGGTTTTAAAACCGAAACCGAACCGATTGTAACCGATCCGATCATTTTAAAACCGAAACCGAACCGATGGTTTCGGTTACGGTTTCAGTTTTCGATTTTAAAAACTGAGAATATGCGGTTTCGGTTTCGATTTTAGCCTAAAACCGAACCGATCCGACCCGCGCTCACCCCTAGGCTAAGAGCATCTCCAACGGTGTTTTGTAAAATAATCGGCTAAATATTGATTATGTAAAATTTGCTGAACCTATAAGATATTATATTCAATGGGATTGGCTATATTGATTAGTTATATTTTAAAAATAGTATGTTATTATTATTCTAAGTTATTATAAATATAATATAATATTTTAATATGATAATAGCTGACGTGTAATTTTGTTACAGGTGGTTCAACATATATAGCCAACGTGGGAGGTTGGCTATATTTTTAGTCAAGGGTAATATTCCATTGGAGAGACCAAATCTATGTATATAATAATTCCTGAACAATTTTATAGAGATAAGAAGGTAATTTTACTTCCAAAAATAATTTCAGAAAAAGTCATGTCACCATTGTCATAGTTGAATTCATCAAGGGGTCGTTTGGTTCGAGCTTTTCTGGTATCAGGTATGGGTTTCGTTCATTCCACCCCATAATCTTTTTTAAACTCATTCCTCAAACCCTCAAGGTATGGATTTTTGATACCCTAGGGGGAGGTGGGTATGAGGGAGGGGTATGGGTATCATGTTCTTTCTATTATTTTCACATCTTTTTAAACAACTAAATGTAAATTTTAATACAAAAATAAATCAATAAATTTAAAACATATTTAAAAATATAATTAAATTAATATTTTAAATTAATTAAATTAGTCAATTAAAATTACCATAAATAAAATATATTCATTCCAGCACTGAACCAAACACATGATATCAGAAATGATACCTCAACCACATACCACATTAACCCAATTCCTATTACAACCTAATACCACTTTACGAACCAAACGACACCTAATGTTATTAGTTAATTATGGTTCTCACATGACATTGTAAAAATCATACCTTTTATTGTTTTCTTCACTAATTATGATCAATTTTGAAATCAAATTTTGAACTACAACAAATAAATTGAGTTATGTGCATTACCATATTTACATTTGGCAAAAAAAAATAGATCTCCAAAAAAATTATATTCTTTTCTTTTATCTTCTCAATTTAGTTTCTTTTCTTTCAACACCGTCAAATCAAGATTTATTTTTGATATTAATAAAATTCAAAATGAATTTATTTTATTTTATTTTTTAATCTCATTATACGTTTTTCTATAAATCAATGATATATGTATGTGTAAGATTATACTACGACGATGAAAATTTCTTAATTTTAAATTTTTAATTCTTAATCATATATTTTTTATTATATTTAATTGGTACATCAATCAGATGACAAGATATAAATATTTATTACTTAAATTATCTATTCATAACAAAATTATGTTAAAGGAGAAAATAAATCATCTTGAATTTTTTTTTGACAAAAAAATCAAAATAAAATTTTGAATAATTTATCAAATTAACCAAGATTTTTTAATACTTAAATAGGGAGTTTTGAAAATAATTATATTTATTTATAAATATAACTTTCTTTCTTCGATAAAATACCCATTTTTATCGTCATAAAAAATAAAATAAAAATACTCAAATCAAATTTTATATTAAGGGTCCTATATCCATCTACTAATAAATTACTTTTGTTTTATCCAAAAGAAAGATAGTCATTGACTTAATTAAGTTAAACAATTTAAATCAAGATTTACAAAGTTAAATTTTTTTCAAATATCTTCCAAACACATCTTATATCTTTTTAGTTGAAGCTCAATATTGTCATGAACTATTTTAATTCTGAGTGCAAGTAAAAACATATCCGAATTCAAAATCTTAAATATATTTTATAAAAAAAAATCTAAAAATTTTAATACTTTTATTAATATTACACCCATCTTCTCCTAACAGCAATTAAACTAAAGGTCAAATGTTGTAAGTCGAGAGATTAATTTATTGTGATAAAAAACAAAATTTATGAGACAAATTTTTACCTATAAATTATAATTATAGATTTAATCATTAAATAAATCAAAAGGATATGATATGGATATAAATAAATCATTAATATATTCTCTATAATTTATACTAGTCTATAACCCGTGCAAGACACGGACCTTAAAAAATAATAAACTAAAAATTTTAATGAGAAAGGAAAATATTAAAATAAAAGTAAAAATTAATATGATAAATTATAAAATGAGAAACTTAAATATTAGTTGGAACGTAAAAAACATATTAAAAAATACAAATGGGGCTGATGAAGATAAATGAGGTATTAGTAATATTATTTTATAATAAAATAATATTAATAATAAGGACATATAGAAAATCTAACATGTTTTAATTAAAAAAAAAAGTAATTATCCGTGATATTTTTAGAAGTGTTTTAATTATATTAATTGTATTTATTAAAAAAATACGTTGACATATAAAAATAAGTAAGTTTTTTTTAAAAAGGACAAATCGGAAAGCTAACTTGTTTAAATTAAAAAAAGTAACTACCTATAATATTTTTAGATGTATTTTAATTATATTAATTGTATTTGTTAAAAAGATATGTTCACTTGTTAAAATAGGTAAATTTTTTTAAATAATTAAAAGTATTAAAATAAGTTTTAAAATATATAAGTAAGGGTTGCACTTGATATTTTTGGGAAAAAGAGATTTTAGTGATAACAAATATAAAAGGTAATATATTTTAATTTAAAGGTAATTGCCCGTGATATTTTTGGAAAAGAAATAGATTTTGCTAGAAAAAAAATGTTTTAATTATAAACGACAATCAGCTAGTTAATATTTTATATTATTTTATTATTTATTAAATAGAGTATTAAAATAAATTTTAAAATAAATAAGTAAGGATTGCACCTCATATTTTTGGAAAATAGAGATTTTAATGATAACAAATATAAAATATATTATGTTTTAATTTAAAGGTAATTGTCGTAATATTTTTGGAAAAGAAGTAGATTTTTTTAATTATAAAAGGCAATCAGTTAGTTACTATTTTTATATTATTTATTAAATAGAGTTTAAAAATAGGTTTTAAAATAAATAAGTAAGGATTGCACCTCATATTTTTGTAGATTTTGTTAGAAAAAAATATATTTTAATTATAAAAGCCAATTATCTAGTTACTATTTTGGTAACTTGACAATAATACAATTCCATAAAAGATTTGATTTGTAGTAGCTTTCGTTATTCTAAAAAAGAAGAAGTATATTTGTAATAGTGTATCCTAAATTTAAATAAATTAGATCCCACATTTCCATTTTTTTTATTAGATTTCAATATTATTTGATTTTTATGTAGTAAAATATAGTGAAATATTAATGTAGAATAAAATTTTCCCGAATTTTGATTATATTATTAATTTATTAATTAGAAAAAGTACCGAAAACCAAAAACTAAACGAAAACCGAAAACCAAAATTTTAATGTTTCGGCTTTAATAATACTAGCTTAAAACCCGTGCGATGCACAGATTGTTAATTGTTATTTTATTATTATATTTTTAATATTTTATTAATTGCATTTGTTAAAAAAATAAGTAGACATGTTAAAATAGCTAAATACTTTTAATTAATTAAAAACATTAAAACATATTTTAAAATAAATAAGTAAGGGTTTGCCCGTTATATTTTTGGAAAATGAGGGGGTTTAGTAAGAAAAAATAAAAAATGTAACATATATTTAGTTTAAAAAGGTAAATGCCCGTGATATTTTTGGAAAATGAGGTTTTAAAATTTAATAATTAAAAGCATTTAAATTCGTTTTAAAATAAATAAGTAAAGGGTTTCTTTGATACTTTTGGGAAAAAAATGATTTTTAGTGAGAAAAATAGAAAAAGTAAATTGAGAAAGACAATTTCCCGTGATATATTTAGAAAAGAAGGGACTTTGTTAGAAAAAATCTATAATGTGTTTTAGAGTAATTAGTTATAAATAGGTATTTGATTATTTATATTTTAATATTTTTAGTGATTGCATTTGTTAAGGAAAATAAGTATACATGTTAAATAGGTAAACTTTTAAAAAATAATTATAATATTATAGGTTTAAAAATAAACTAGCTTAAAACCCGTGCGATGCACAGATTGTTATTAATAATAATAATTTTTTATTATTTATGTTTTAATATTCTATTAATTTACATTTTCTAAAAAAAATATAAGTAGGCGTTTTAAACTTTTTAAAATAATTAAAAGTATTAAAATAGATTTTAAAATAAATTAATAACTGTTTACCCGTGATATTTTTGGAAAATGAGTGGTATTAGTAAGGAAAAATAAAAAAAGTAACATGTTTTAGCTGAAAATGTAAGTGCCCGTAATTAAAAGTATTTAAATAGGTTTCAAAATAAATCAATAAGACTTTGCCCGAGATATTTTTGAAAAATGAGGGGTTTAGTATGGAAAATAGAAAAAGTAACATGTTTTAGTTGAAAAAGGAAATTGCTCGTGATTTTTTAGAAAAAGTGAGGAAATTGCCCGTGATTTTTTAGAAAAAGTGAGGATTTCGTTAGGAAAAATAGAAAAGGTGATGTATTTTAGCTGAAAAGTTAGTTGGTTATAAAAATGTTATTATTTAATAATAATTTCTTTAGAAAACGAAAAAATAGAAAAAAATAACACGTTTCAGCTAAAAAAGTGCTCATAATTAAAAGTATTAAAATAGATTTTAAAATAAATAAGTAAGGGTTTGCCCGTGATATTTTTGGAAAATGATGGGTTTGAATAAGGAAAAATTGAAATAATAACATGTTTTTGTTAAAAAAGATAATCACCCATATTTTTTTTAGAAAAAGAGAGAATTTTGTTAAAAAAAATAATAAAATGGTAATGTACTTTAGCTGAAAAGGTAATGTATTTTATTATTTATATTTTATTAATTGCATTTATTAAAAACAATTAAGTAGATGTGTTAAACATTTTTAAACAATTAAAAAATTTAAAATAAATAAGTAACGGTTTGCCCGTGATATTTAGGAAAAAGATGGGGTTTAGTAAGAAAAATAGAAAGTAACATGTTTTCGTTGAATTTTAAAATATAAAAGTAACGATTTACCCCTGATATTTTTGAAAAAAAAGGATTTTAATAAGAAAAATAGAAAAAGTGACATGTTTTAGTTGAAAAAGACAATTGTCAATTAAAAGTATTAAAATAGATTTTAAAGTAAATAAGTAAAGTTTTGTCCGTGATATAATTTGGAAAAGAATGGATTTTACTAATGAAAATAGAAAATATAACATGTTTTAGCTGAAATAGGTAATTGCCCGTGATTTTTCTAGAAAAAGAGGGGAAATGTAATTGCCAATTAAAAGTATTAAAATAGGTTTTAAAATAAATAAGTAAGGGTTTGCTCATAATATATTTGGAAAATGAGGGATTTTAGCAAGAGAAATAGAAAAAGTAACATGTTTTAGCTGAAAAGGAAATTGTCCGTGATTGTTTTAGAAAAAAATGGTAATGTATTTTAACCAAAAGAGTAACTGATTATAATAATTAAATAAATAATTAAATAAGGCAAGTACCGTACCAAAAAAACCGATACCAAAACTTTCAATGTTTCGTCCAAAAAAACAGGTACCAAAACTTTCAATGTTTCGTCTTTAATAATATAGTATAGATAAATGGATAGATTTATAATATTAGTATTTTATGTTATTAAATGGAATAGCCCGTGATATTTTTGAGGTTTTAGTTAAGAGAAATATTAGTTAGAAAATATAAAAAAATACGTTTTGGGAAAATAACTAATCGGTTAGTCATTAATAATTATAATATTATTATTTTATTTTATTAAAAAGAACTATTCCTGATATTTTTGGAAAATGAGAGGTGTTATTTATGAAAAATAGAAAATTAGAAATTTTAGTTAGAAAATATAAAAAAGAATATACACTTTGGCTAAAAATGGTAATAGGTTAATTATTAGCAATTATAACTTTATTATGTTATTTTATTTAATGAAATTGTCTACGATATTTTTGGAAAATGAGATGTTTTAGTTAGGAAAAATAGAGAAGATATTCTATATAATAATTTTAATATTTTATCTAACGGTATTTTTGGAAAATGAAATGTTTTAGTTAGGAAAAATAGAAAAGATATTCTATATAATAATTTTAATATTTTATCTAACGGTTCTCATCGATTTGATCAGAAATATCTAACGGCTACGAATGAAGTGACCAGACTACAAAAAATTTCAGAACCAGACTACAAAACTTTCAATGTTTCGTCTTTAATATAATAGTATAGATAACTAAAGGTTTGTCCGTGATATTTTTGGAAAATGAGGGGTTTTAGTAAAGAAAAATAGAAAAACTAACATGTTTTAGTTAAAAAAGGTAATTGCCATGTTTGAAAAAGTAGGGGAATTTGTTAGAAAAAATAATGTATTTTACGAAAAAAGGTAATTGGTTATAAATAGGTAATATTATTATTTAATAATATATTTCTATAAATAAGTAAAGTTAATTAAGTAAAAACACGAAATACATGGCAATTAAGTAAAATCACAACGTAAACCAACCAAACTTTTAATGTTTCGTCTATTATATAATAGTATTGATAGTATAGATTTAAGATTTATAATTTAAATTTTTAACTAAGGGGTAGTTATAATAGGAGATGCTCTAATTACATTAAAAGTTAAAACTGTAACGCATGTATAGACTAAAGAAAAAACTCTGAAATCAACACATATACTTACCAAAAATAACCCTGAATCAAAATTTTAAAATTATGTAATACCAACCGGCTCACACAAACATATGTGCGTCAATAATATGATTATTACAGTACCTGGTAATTTCAGATTTCTAGACTGTCATTTTCTTTTTTGATATTTTTAAAGCTTATATTCCTTTTTGATTTTTTTTTAATAATTAAACTTAGAATAATCTACGTATTTCAAAAACATTTTCAAATAAAATTTTCGAATGATGCGTCATGACTGACGTGATATTTGAAATTTTTTAATTGGTTAAATATATGTGAATGGAGAAATTTCATCATAATTTTATTGAATTAGTACCAATCAGATTCTAACTGATATTTAGGGGATAAATTTGGGAACTTTAGCATTTTTTTAAATTTATATACCTTAAAAATGAATATATATTCTTAACAAATCTGAAAATCGAAATAAAACTGGGACGACAAGATATAAATCCTATATTCCTTTTTCATTTTTGGATAAATCGAAATCGTCAAAAATTATTTTTCTTACCTTATCCAACAGCCTGAACGAGGAATACGGTCACCACAAATTTCTCCTTTGAAGTAGAAATATACAACTTAGATTATTTTATATCAAAATTATATCTTCTATTCATTTTTCTATTAAAGAACAAATAACGTTTTATTGAAGTTGAAAAAGAGGTACGCTATATTTGCGTAGGGATATTTAAGAAAAATTAATGTCTTACACCGGTTTTAAATCTATACTTTTTATTAATAAAATAAATAATATTTAAATGACGCGCAATAGTAACAAACTAGTCGACTAAGCCGCGCTTCGCAGCGGCCCTATAAATGTTTTGTAAAATTTTAAATATTAACTATTTAAGAAAAAATATATAAAATGTATACTATTATATAATAACCACTTCATTGAAAATTTTGGTTTTCAGGTTTCGGTATTCTGGTTTTCGGTCATTTTAATATTTTATTAATTACATTTGTTTTTAATAATTTATTAATATTAATATTTTAATATCGAATCATGCTCGATCCGTAGTTTGCACGGGTTATCAACTAGCAGGGGAAAAATTAAAAATTAAGTGAAGGGATGTAAAATAATTTCATTTCATTCATGTTTGTGCTTACGGGTATTTAATAAAGAAGAAACAAGCAAAAATGAATACAAATTTAGCCAATTTTCGCTTAAAAAATAGAATGAAAATATTTTAATTTTTCACCACTTACTTTCCTCAATCTTAAAAATTCGAAAACAGGGCGTAAGAGCATTTCCGATGGCTAAAATAATAAAAAATACTTACTATGTAAAATTTGTAGGTGGTTCAACAAATATGATCAATCTATTGAGGTTGACTAACTTTTTGCTAACAGTTTTATATCATTGAAGTTGTAATTTTTTTACATAATATCTATAAATATTATTTATGACATGCTAAATAATATTTTAGCTAAGGATTTTACCCATTGAAGATGCTCTAATGTAATAACTCTTCTATTTTAATTAGTTTTTAAAACATTTTAGTATAAACCAATCTAGGCCATTACAGATTGATTAGGAAATGATCCTTGTTTACATAATTGAATGCCCTCGTACTCAAGATTTTAACATAAAAGATGGTGGTAAAAATAGAAACAATAAATGCTTAAACTAGGCAACTAAAGACACTGTACAGACACAAGTAGCAAGTGTCAGATTAAAGGGCTTGTTTATATTCTTTTGTGGTAGACAATTTTCACAGAGCCCTCCTGAAAAAAGAATGAGAGAATCAGATCAACTTATTCCACATAATAATAGGTAATGGAACCTTCATCCTCCTCCCTCTTCTTTCTTTTGCTTATCTACATGTATCTCTTTATTTTTTATTTATGTATTATATATGCTTGTATTATATAATTGAGTAACATCTTTACATGGGTTCTTGGTTTGACTTTGAATTTTGCAAGAAACTTGACTTGCATTTATGAAAATTGAAAAAGATTTTTGTGGGTTGGAAAAAGATTGAATTTTTAGCTGTTTTGTTGTCTTATATGTGGTTCTTGTGAATGCAGGTGGATAAAGTTTTGAACTTTAGATCCATTTCTTATGTGGGGTTTGTTTGATTTGATGGTATAGCTCTAGCTGATGGTTTAGTATTGTTTTCTTTATTGATTGTAGTATTGTAGTTTGAGATCTTGTTTTTCGAAAAAAATTGGAGTTTTAGGTGTTCTGGTTGGTGGGTGTTTGTGAGGAATTTGTTTGAGGAAGTGTAGATGACTTTGTGCTGTTTTTGCAACTTATTGGCTGTGGTGTAAGAGAACTCTGATCTTTTTTTCGTAGTTTCAAGTTGGATGCTAATTGGTTTTGGTGTCTTTTGGAACCAACCACTTTTGTTAAGATATTGGACTTAGTTGGTTGTTGTACTAGTAAGGTTTCCTATAAATGGAGGGAGAAGCTGTTCTTGGTAGCAGGAGATTTGAGAAGTTGAAGTTTGATGACGAGGAGGAAGAGTTTCGGAGTTGTTGTGAAGATGAAGATGAATTAAATGAGAGGGAAGTTGTAGTCGATGAAACATCAAAAGATGATCTTGATGAATTTTCGGTCAAGATGTATTTCAAGGGTATATCGATAACTGAGCCTGGAGATTCTAGCTCTTCCGGGATTTCGGGTATTGGAGTGTATATGGAAAGATCATCATGTTTTCCTGTTATTCAATTGCAGAAAAAGCTGGAGTTCTTTGTTGAGGAATCTGTGGCTGATTATTTAGCTTTGATGGATGGCTTATCTGAGGCTATCCAGAATGATGTCAGGCGTGTACAAGCTTTCATAGGCTCTAAAATCCTATTTGATCAGGTAAAATATGTAAGGAGGAATGTAGTTATGCTATTTCTTTCTGCGGCTTGTGAATTGTGATCTTTTTAGAAATTGATTTTTTAAGTAATGTGTTTCATTTGAGTAAACAAAGTCTTATTTCCCTCATTTTTAAGTATACACCTTTACATTATCCACGAACAGGTTAAGTAATCAAGTCTAAGGCCTCATTTGTTTTCTTTGGTGTTCCAATTTGGAAACTATTACTGCACAATTTTATAGTTTTTTTAGGTAAGAAGTGCAAATTGTCCTTGTTCAGCTCCATACCTATTGCCAAAGGAATTATTAGGCACTTTGACTTCTTCTAGAGTGTAGCCCATTGATTACATATTTGTTTATCTGGTTGTAAAGCAGACAGTAAACTCAAATCTTAGTGTATTATGTTAAACTATGAACTTTCTTGGCAGTAACTGACTTACTCTACCTCTCTGAATTTTAGTAGCTGTAAGCAGTAAATGCTATGTGTCTAATTTGACTCTCTATCATCAGATCACAAGTGACAGTATTCTTGAGAATCCACTTCTTGTAGCATTGAGACAAAGAATCTTAGAACATGCTAGCACTCTGGATTCCTTTGATCTTAAGTATGTTCCTGATATTGATCTGACGAGGCCACTTCAGTTAGCCAAAGTCGCAATTGGTGTTATATCTTTTCCCTCCACAGGAGTTGAATCAGTAGATAACTGTTCAATATGTTGCGAGGAAAGGCTTTCTACGATGATGATGACAATAAAATGTTCCCACAGGTTCTGTTCCAATTGTATGAAAACCTATGTTGAAGAGAAACTGCAGTCTTCTCAGGTTCCCATTAAATGTCCACAGTTGGGATGCAAGTATAATATCTCTACCAGTGAATGTAGATCTTTTCTTCCTGTTACATCATATGAATTCTTTGAGAGAGCTCATATAAATTTTATTGAAGCTAATGTTGTCGGGTCAGACAAAGTTTACTGTCCCTATTCAAATTGTTCCGCTTTACTTGATCGTCATGAATGTTTGTCGGCAAGGGCGAGTTCATCATACCAGTCAGACAGCAGTTGTTTAGAGTGTCCAGCATGTCAGCAATTTATCTGTGTGGATTGTGGGGTCCCTTGGCATTCTTCAATGACATGTGAAGAATATCAAAACCTCCCTTTAGAGGAGAGGGACACAGGTGATGTCACTTCGCATCGGCTGGCTCAAAATAAAAGGTGGAGGCAGTGCCAGCAATGCCAGAGAATGATCGAGCTTACACATGGTTGCTACCATATGACCTGCTGGTAAGATCATTTCCATCTAAATCTCATTCTCTCTGTTTTGTGATCCCATTCTGTTATGTCTGTGATGCAATTCTGGAGATTTGTTTTACTATCATTTCTTAAGCTTATGCTTTTTTCAGATGTATAAGATATATTGCTTACATGAATTTTATAGGTTCCCTTTACATTTCCATTCTTTTTATTGAACCAACAAATTTTCTAATTTTTCCTCCTTCCCAATCACACTTCTTAAGAGATTTAGGAGAAATTTCCTTTATATTCACCCATTTTCAGCCTTAATGCTTAGTTTCCATCTCCATCTGGACGATCCAGCCTTGTCCGTCTAGGTTGCACCTCCAATATATAATCTCACGGTGACTTCTTGGAGAAGAAATTGTAGCAATTTTTGTGTGGGAGGGAGTAGGAGTAGCACATTCCCAAGATATCTCAGTTGTTAATTCGTGAAGACATATGATGAATGATTTTCCCTACCTATACAATCACAGGGCAAATTGAGATGGAATAGAAAAAATAAAGAATTGCAGATATTGTAATTTGTACGCGGAGTTAGTACTAGGTAACTGTAATTTGACTAATGTCTATTTAAGCAATAGCTTTCTTATTAAAGCTGTCCGATAAATGCTAAATTATACAGTTGACAAGCATAGCTTATGTTAGCTGATAATTTATTGAAATGTCCATTTAATACAGGTGCCTATAATCAATTATATTTGTACTTTCATTAACATTCTAATTATACAAATATGAGTGAATAGTTTGTATATGTAACCTCTCTCTACATACATCTTGTGTGAAATTCTTCAAGAATCTAAACACAGTCTAAATTCATTAATGTTTTGTTTATGCAGGTGTGGCCATGAGTTCTGCTATTCTTGTGGCGCTGAGTACGGAGACTCAGGACAGACTTGTCAATGTACGTTCTGGGATGAAGAACAGTATACCGGGGATGTCATCACACACCCTTCTCAAGAATTTGAACAATGGGCATGGGACTCTTTTGGTTCTTTATCAACAATGGTGGATGCATACTCAGAGCAAGAGAGATCACAACTGGCACTTATCCAGAGGTTCCTTGCTGGTGGTCTCAGTTCGGGTGAGCACCAACCACACCAGTCTCCCCCACGCCGTACAGACTCATATGGTGATTCCATGAAGGACCTGCATCAGCTGCCCTGGCTAGAGCGGTTTGTGTCCGTAATTAGTGATAACTTCTATGACGAACATATCCAGTGAAGCAACACGGTTTCAATAATTTGAAAGAGAACTGTTCTCAGCTTCGCAGGACAAAATGGCAAATGCCAGATTGCAGATTCGTCACTTCATTTTTATTATTTTATCGCTGTGCAAAGCAGGCAATATGAAATTGTTTCTTTCCATTTTTGGAAGACTTGTTAGCCTCATACCCTGTGGTCAATTTAAAGTCCTTGAGATCCCACCATCAAAGGCTTTCTTCTCGAAAGTAAATGGGGGCAAGGAAGAGGAAATTGTTAAGAACAAGAATTTTAACAATTCATACGTTGACCAGCATTTGATGTTATTAAAACAAAATATTTATGTCTGAAGCATATGTTGTTCTGTTTTATTGCTGTGTGTGCTTCTCACCAACTCCATATATGATTTCTGTTATCGAGGGGTATTTGCAATTTACAACAGTTACCTGATCATAATTTTTATCGTCTTCGTATGGTACAAGAAAAGGAGTTTGAAATGCCATTGATGACACAGGTCAGAACTCTATAGCAAGACATCTTGTCATGGTAGTGTTGCAAAAAAGACATTTTTATGTCAGTGAGGAAGTGTTGACAGTTCCAAATTACTACTGGTTATCATGTTGGCTAGTGATCTTTAAGCTGAAATACAGAAACCCTTTTCTTGATGGCTAGCAGGCCAAGTGCTAATAAATTTAAGGTTTCCTTCGAAAATGAATCAAATAAATTAACTTGAAATGTTTCAAATGCCTTGTGATTTCATTCTATTAAAAATAGAAAAAAACGCAACAGGTCTCGGATGCAACTGCACTTAACTTCTCAACTCAGAAGGCTAAACTTTCTCATGATTTTGTGATAATATCAATGTACCTTGATTGTTTTCAAAGTAATGGAAGAATAGGTGCTCACTGGTCACTGCTCTCTCCTCATTTGGCTCATATTACTACCTGATATGGTAAGGGAGATGTGATCATTAGTAAACAGGTCAAAGACTATAGTGCCTTGGATGAAAAACGACCTAAGTATTCATATTTGTTGCGTCTTCAAGAGTGACCTACACACTCCAGAAAAAAAAATTGCATGCTATGCCTAAATTGCCTATCGATAATGCTAAAGTGATTTCTTTTTCTGGAAATACCTTTTCTACCATGCCAAACAACTTCTTGCACAGTTATCTAATTTAATTCAGAAAGAAACATATACATCGACAATCATGTTTGAACTAATTTAGCAGGAGATGTCATTAGAACCGTAACCAATGGCTTTAAGGCTTCGAGCAGACATGTTTGTCATCCACTGTCGAGGACCTTTGGATTCTCCCAGTATATTATAGGCATAAGAAGGCCACCTTACATTGATGCTGCATGGTCTTGAAACACCAGTTCTAATCATTCTCTGAGTTCTATCAAGCACTACTAGGCTTGAAAATGTTGAAAAACTATTTCCTGCAAAAACACTGGCCCTTGAGCAAACTTCGTAGTCAATTGCTGACTGAATGAGATACGGATGCTTCTTGTAAATATCCACCACACCCAATTTCTTCTTCTCAAAAGGAAGCAACCCTTCCTCCCAGCCATTTAAAATTGACTTATCTTCAAGAAGACTATCAGCAAGGTATACAACTATTGGTGTTTTCAATCCCGCAATGTTCCCAACTCTCTCCATAATCTCCTCCTTACTACTACAGATTTCACTTACATTTGATCTCAACTCTTGTTTCTTACAGTGTATCATCCAGTCTTTCTCTATTCTCATGTGAACAGCTACATAGGGAATTGGTTGTAACAATGAAGTAACTGTATTTACTTCATTATGTGAAACCCGGGCTTTTTTAATTGATTCCCTTCCTAAGCTGATTCAAATCTCTCTCAATTGTCCACTTCCCTTTTGAAGCTCGGTTATGTCACTTCCATTTAACAGATCTGAATAATGGCCTAATTGAACAAAGCCATTGCAAAGCATATTAAAACGATCAAATTTGAAAACCTTATCAAATGAAATGGGCTTTAAAAGATCTGTTTCTTTATAAAACAACGAAGCACTCAAACTTGGCATCAAAAGAGTCCTAATTCAGCATCCTAGCAGTTAAACAAGCTCTTGCAAAAGCAATCTTCTGATTATTTAAACCCCATACAATCTGCGGAACCTCTAAAAATTTCATCTTCCTGATTCCATATTCTGACTTCAATGATAAAGTATAGTTCCGGACAACAAAATTGTTCTCCATAATCGTGTTAAATCCAGTTAACGATAGTAATGCAATCGTACTAAAAGCCAAAGTAGTGATTACCAAAGCCAGACATTTGCATGCAGCAGAATTCAAATGCATCCCAAATAACCCGAAAATGCCTCACAATACTGATAAATTCTTTAAAATACAAGCAATCTTCAAACTTCAGCTCATAAATTTTTCAAGTTACTCTCTTCTTAACAGAACTATGAAATTGTACAGTACATTTAATAAAACCTGATTTGCACTAGTTTTTCTTACCTCATAACAATTTAAGAAATCAACATATAACTGTATGTACTCTATCTCTGCAATTTGTTTAAAAGTATTTGGCTGAAGGAGTTTGCCCAGATCAACTTTCCAAACCAATGCATTACCTGAAGAGTTTAACTATCTTTAATATAAACTAGCTTGTAACCCGTGCCAAGCACGGCCGAGCATGAGTCGACATTAAAATATTAGTATTAATAAATTATTAATAAATATTATTTAAAAATGTATTTCTCGAGAATTGAATGATAAAAATATATAATAAATAAATAACTATTTAATTATGTAGTTATAGACAATCGAACTGTGCATAAAGCTAAAGAAATTAAAGCAAATAAATAAATCTTGTATGATTATGTAGTTGCGAGAAATCGAACCCGGGTTAAGTGATAACCAAATTTGGTACTTTGGTACTTTGGTACTTTAGTACCGCGCGTCATTTTCACATTGTTTTGCTTATTAATAAAGAGTATAGATTTCGTTGAGTTGTCCGAGATTTCTTGTTTGCTCTGTTTAATGCGGAGCGCTCCCAACCTGTACAAACTACACATCAAGGTGAGCTACTTAACAGTTCAACTCATTCTGTATCACTAAAGTTATTGTTTGACAAATTCAGAATATTTTTCACTATCATCAGGCTGGCTTTACAAAAGATGCAGTCCAAGTGAATCTGAAGGATTATTTAGTAGAAGACTGCACTATGGATCACCTTGAAATTGTGACTTTCAATTTTCTCAAAGGTTTTAGAGCGGAGTTGGAGCTAGTCAAGTTTATACTTGCTCGCTCTCTGTTGCTAAAAACAACGTTCCTTCCCCGTGTTGGAGTCATTAAAAAGGATGTAGCGCTTCTGATAGAAGAAGAGATACTGCAGTACCTTAAAGCTTCGTCAAGAGTGCAAATCAGACACTTGGAACACGATGTTTATTTTTAATGTGTTGGAGGTTTAAGCAAATGCTGCTCTAGAAGTGCACCCTTGTATAATTGTATTACTGAATTACTAGTAAAAGGAACCAAAATATAACATACGGTGAATCAAACCATTAAGTGAAGGAGAATTTAAGATATTACCATAATGCATACGGCAATTGGTATAGAGCTGCTGAAGTTTACTTCTGGAAAATTCAGATATTACCATAATACATACGGCAATTGGTATAGAGCTGTTGAAGGTACTTCTTTTCTTATGTAACGTAACTTCAGCAGAGACAGAGAGGGCAAGGCAACCAAGGAAGAAATTAAAATTGCAGAAATATATTTAGAATTTTTTAAAAAAATATTTCTTGTGTGTGTCTGTGTTGGTGGTAGCAAGTCACAATGTACTAAACTGCAACTTCATTGTGTATTTGTTCAGTGTTAAGACAATAAATTTATGTCATATGTATTGATGCCATACCAGGAACATGTGACACTTTAGAAAAACTTCCTAAGATGATATAAAAACCAACATCAAGAATGACCTAAACACTCCAGAAAAATATTTGCATGTGATGCCTAAGTTTTACGGCTGTAAACAAACTCAGTCGAGTCGAGTTTTTCATTGACAAGTACGAGTTTGAGTTTTTATGTTGAGCCAAACTCGGTAAGTTTATCAATCAAATTTTATTGTTCAAACTAGAGTTCATTAACACGAAAGTCTAGTTGGAGTTGTTCACGAAGATTTCGAGTCGATTCGAACTGAACCCGAGTCGAGTTCGAGTCCGTAAAAAAATATTCGAACTAATTTTATGATTTATGAATATTCAAATCTAGTTTAAGTTTTTGACTGTTAAATTGAACTTTTAATTTGTTCTTACTTCTTAGTTTCAAATTTAATTAATTATTTTATAAACTTTGGGGTTTCTATTGATGATGCTTAACTGATTAATTCTCTCAGTAATTTCCAGGCATAATCAGAAGTTTCTAAGTGAATACAACTCGAGACTACACTAGTTAGAGAATGGCAGAATGTACCAAAAGGAAGTTTGGTGATATTCGGATTGATAGAATTAGTATGCTTCCCAGGCAAATACAAGAAAGCATTCTATGTTTTCTACCAATACGAGATGCGGTGAGAACTAGTATCTTGTCACAATGTAGGAGGCATTGTTGGACTACGATTCCGCTTCTAAATTTTGATTATCAGTTCTTTATTGACATGATGGTTAAATCACGTTCATATGAAGTGGACGAGAAGAAATTTGTGAGTGCCATATATGGAGTTCTATTACTTGACAATGGTCAACTCATTTTGGATCGCTATAGTTATTGTTTGACAACTTCAGAATATTTTTCGCTATCAGGAGGCTCGCTTTCATAAAAGACCGCGTCGAAGTAAATCTGAAGGATTATTCAGTTGAAGATTGAAACGAATAAGAAGAAAGAGTGGCAATTTGAATAAGTAAGATCTGGAGAGTTTCTGTAAGACTCTGGAGAACCCTAAAGTACGAAGCGTCAAGTGAATATAATGCAATTAAACCTTAAGCCTAAAGTGTATACGAATGTAACAATATAATTAAGCAGCTTAATTTAGAGAACTATCTTCCAGCCTCGAGCTAGGTTATGCTGTTAATAACGGACAGAACATCTTCAACTATCCCATGAAAACACTACTGAGACCAACCAAAGCTTATAAAACTAGAACCCTTAATGCACTGCACTCCCTATATATCAATCTCCATCCATCCCATCCTTTGGCATTGGCTCAACATTGATAACTTGAGGGAGCAGATCACTCTCATAGATAGCCACATAACGTGCATCAGCTGATCCCAGGCCCATATCAAGCCTCCAGATATTTGGGATTCTACCAAAAGGTTCCTCGATTACAACCATCTGAGAAAAGTTTGATGCACCATGCTCCGCGAAGTATATTGCCAGCTCGTTACAGTTCCTATCACACACCTTCACATCCATATCAAAGCTGCTAATCTCACTTACTAGTCTAGAATTATTCGACCCAAGATTGTAGAATTTTCCATCTCTGCAGCGCACTCCCTGTTTTGCCAACGAGTCAGCAACAGTGTTTAAAACTCTACTAATCAACTTGAAACTAAAATTTTGTTGCTTGATCAATAATTTATCATGCTCGTCAGTTGAAAAATAACTCCGGCAGTCAGCTTTGATCAACACTAACACCACTGCATTTAGAATAAATAGAATTGCTTTAAACTCAGCTTCCACAGGACTATCAACTAACACAGGGCCTGAAAACACAAAAATAAGTTTGTCTTTCCCATCTCAGATATATACACCAACACCAGCCTTTTCTTTATCCACAAAAAAAGACCCATCCATGAAGACCAACAGAACACATTTAGAAGATGATGTCAGAGAATGACTAATATCAAAAATTTTAATGTTTCGTATTGAATAATATAATATAATAAAGTCTTTTTCGATGGTCACCCGGAGAAATTCTATCCTTTCATATTTTACTTCAAAAATGAAGTAATTATTCTCCAAAATTCAACTCCAAATTTAAAGAGTCATACCATTTATTTGAAGATATTAATAATTGCTCTCACAGTTTTTTATTTTTATTTTTATCTCTACTTTTATATATTTCATTACTGTATAGAAATACAGTATACTCCCTTTGTCCCATTGGCTTAGGGACACATAGATCAAGAAAATGTATAAAAAATGAGTAAAGTTAGATGAAAAGTGGGTAAGAGGTGGAACGTATCAATATTTAATAATAGATTTGAGATAGTAGAGGAAAATAGTGGGTGTAATAGTGTTTTAAATTATTATAAAATAGAGATAGTGGAGAAAATAGTGGGTGTAATAGTGTTTTATCTATTTTTCTAGAGCTCCTGAATTTTAATTCAATAAAATTAAATTTTCTTATTTAAATTCGAATTTATAGGATACAGGAAATATCAATTGCCTTTTAAAAAAGGAAAACCCCAGGAGCTCCAGAATCGTCCGAAATCTATTTATCTATTTTTTTAGAGCTCCTGAATTTTAATTCAATAAAATTAAATTTCCTTATTTAAATTCGAATTTATAGGATAGAGAAAATATCAATTGTCTTTTAAATATTTACTAATAGAGGAAACTAAATTTTCTTTATATATATATATATATATATATATATATTGAGATCCTGAATTTCAATTCAATAAAATTAAATTTTTTTATTTGATATAATATGTAAAATAAATATCACAAAATCAACTACTACCGTGAGAAGAAGATGAGAAGAGAGTGAGAAGGATCTAGAGAGATCTAGGACCAGGAGGAAGTAAAGTGAAGGAAGCAAAGAAAGCAGTTTCGTCATCTTTTAGGAATAAAAAAAGGTGATGAAAAGGAAATTTTTTTGTATAAATTCAAAGAAAGTGGGGTCACAAAGTACAGTTTGTTAGCTCTCGATTCTAATTTTCACTTTATTAAAAATTTAGACGACATAAAAGTTGAAATTTATACAAACTATTATACAATATTCTTCATTTCAACCGAACAAAAAATTGTGTATTTTAGTCAATTTTATGATATTGCCTATATATTGAATCTTTAGTTAAACTAGTTACTTTTCAACTAAAACATGTTACTTTTTCTATTTACTTTACTAAAATCCCTCATTTCCCAAATATATCACGAGCAAACCCTTACTTATTTATTTTAAAATATATTTTAATACTTTTAATTGATAATTACATTTCCTCTCTTTTTCTAGAAAAATCACGGGCAATTACCTTTTTCTCCTAAAACATGTTATATTTTCTATTTTCCTTACTAAAATCTCTACTTTTCCAATTATATCACGGGAAACCCTTGCTTATTTACTTTAAAATCTATTTTAATAATTTTAATTAACAATTATCTTTTTCAACTAAAACATGTCACCTTTTGTATTTTTCTTACTAAAATCCCTCTTTTTTCAAAAATATCACGGACAAATCGTTACTTTTATATTTTAAAATTCAACGAAAACATGTTACTTTCTATTTTTCTTACTAAAACCGCTCTTTTTCCAAAATATCACGGGCAAACCGTTACTTATTTATTTTAAAATCTATTTTAATACTTTTAATTATTTAAAAATATTTAACACGCCTACTTATTTTTTTAACAAATGCAATTAATAAAATATAAATAATAAAATTAACAATTATTAAAAATAATTTGTGCATCGCACGGGTTTTAAGATATATTATTAAAGACGAAACATTAAAAGTTTGGTAGTCGGATGGACGGACGGTCGGTACCTAGTGATTTTATTTAATTGCCCTTACTTATTTTTTTTAAAAAAAAATATCACTAAATAATAACATTATTTATAACCAATTACCATTTTAGTTAAAATACATTACTTTTTTTTTATTTTTTTTCTAACAAAATCTTCTCTTTTTCTAAAAAAAAACACGGGCAGTTATCTTTTTTAACAAAAACATGTCACTCTTTCTATTTTTTCTTACCAAAACCCCTCATTTTCCAAAAATTTCACGGGCAAACCATTACTTATTTATTTTAAAAATCTATTTTTTTATTTTAATAATTAAAAGTATTAAAATCTATTTTAATACTTTTAATTATGAGCACTTTTTCAGCTGAAACATGTTACTTTTTCAATTTTTTTCATTTTCTAAAGAAATTATTATTAAATAATAACATTTTTATAACCAACTATTTTTCAGCTAAAATACATTACTTTTTCTATTTTTTCTAACAAAATCCTCTATTTTTCTAAAAACAATCACTGGCAATTGTCATTTTCAACTAAAACATGTTACTATTTCTATTTTTCCTTACTAAAAACCCTCATTTTCCAAAAATATCCCGGGCAAATCCCTACTTATTTATTTTGAAACCTATTTAAATACTTTTAATTACGGGCACTTACCTTTTCAGATAAAACATGTTACTTTTTCTATTTTTCCTTACTAAGACCCATATATTTCCAAAAATATCACGGATAAACAATTATTAATTTATTTTAATACTTTTAATTATTTAAAAAAGTTTAACACGCCTACTTATTTTTTTAGCAAATGCAAATTAATAAAATATTAAAACATAAATAATAAAAATAATAATTATTAATAATAATTCGTGCATCGCACGGTTTTAAGCTAGTAACATTAAAATACAATACCTTATAAGTACCATTAATTTTAATAATTATTTATTGATATCAAAACAGACAATAAATTTAGCTAACCCATTTAAGTTGAGTCTTTTTTTTAATAAATCTTTATACACGTACATAAACATTAGTAACACACTACTATGAATTTAGGAGTAATAATTTAGGAAATTAAGATAAAAAAAAATAAAGAAGTTAGAAAATAAAAGAACTGAAAATGATATTGTTGGAACCAGATATAAAAATAAGTTATTAATTGATTTGTAGTAGTGTATAAATATGTGTGCGGAGATTTACTCTTTTTTTGTCGGGATTTAAGTCGAGAAGATGACGAAAGAGATAAATATATGAAGTCTACGGATGAGCTTATCAAGTCAACAATAGGAAGTCACGATCACGACTAGTACAAAAATAAGACGCAGCAGTTACGCATCACTATCCAACATACAGTGTGTAATAGGAGTAGACAATTAGACCCCATTATATTTACGTAAACAACTCTAATAAGAAAACAGATATGTCAAATCAAATTAATATTTTAACTTTCTCGAATATTTGGTCAACATTTAATATTCCCGTAAATTAATAAAGTGAAAATTAGAATTGAGAGCTAACAAACTGTGCTTTGTGACCCCACTTTCTTTTAAATTATACAAAAAAGTTTCCTTTTCATCACCTTTTTTTATTCCTAAAAGATGACGAAACTGCTTTCTTTGCTTCCTTCACTTTACTTCCTCCTAGATCTCTCTAGATCCTTCTCACTCTCTTCTCATCTTCTCACGGCAGTAGTATATTTTGTGATATTTATTTTACATATTTTTACTAAAAATTTAAGAAAAATGTTAGAATCTCTAAATTAATTCCCGATATCATTCCCAAAAATTGATGTATCAGCTATATAATTAAAAAAAATTCTAATATTAATATAAAACTCCGCATGTATATTATAATTCGATACCACATCATGAGTCCATGACTTAACAAAGACTAGCTGCTATAGTACTGTGTGAATCTTAGCCACAAAGCAAGGAATAAAGGGATATCTTCGTCATTTTCGTTACCTAGTTTCCTTCCTTCTTCCTAAAATCCTCTCGATCCTTCTCAAACGAAATATAGCTCATTTTACATTTTAGTCCTTTTCAACAAAAATATTTGCTCTTCACCTTATTTGTTTTGATAATTGACATTACTATTTAGAGTGAATTGTTTTGGGGACATGAATGTATTTATTTTTAATATGTTACGGGATTTAAGTTCGGAAAAATAGTATCCAACTTGATTGAACAACATCTCGAATATGATATTTCCTCTGTCCTATTCATTTTTATATAATTTTTATTTTAGGATGTTCTTCTTATTTCTATAAATTTCAAAAATTATAATTTTTAATAATATAAAACACAATTACATCTACTACTTTTTAAATACGATAACTTATACATTATATAAGTGATTTAGTAAAAGATGATAAGTCAGTGACCCAAATGTGAAAAGGTGAATACTATGATATACTTTTGGTTTAACTTAGAGATGTTGTATAGGTATTTTGGATCTAGTAGTGACAACCAGTACCGTATAATTCGTAACCTCCACGGAAGAAAGGCAAAGTGGTCAGGGTTAGTTTGGTCCTTTTATTTACCCCCGACTGTCTGTTTCCTATATAAGTATAACTAGTTTGTGAACAAACTTCATCGTACACTTAAAAAGCACACTTAGCATTTGTAATACAGAGAGACTGAGAGAGAGAGATTGTAAGCAAAAATGGATCAGAGATCTGGTAATAACAATTATGGTCGTGGTGGTGGAAGAGGTTCTGGTGGACGTGGTCGTGGCGGGGGTAGAGGTGGGCCCCAGATGGGGTACCAGCAAGGTGGAAGAGGAGGTGATGGCGGGAGAGGTGGGGCCCAAATGGGTTACCAGCAAGGTGGTAGAGGAGGTGATGGGGGGAGAGGTGGGCCCCAAATGGGTTACCAGCAAGGTGGAAGAGGAAGTGATGGGGGTAGAGGTGGGCCCCAAATGGGGTACAATCAGCCACCGGTTCGGCCTCAGGGTGGGCCGCAGCAGGGAATGATGAACCCAAGACCGGTTCAGGGTGGACAGCAACAGGGGAATGTGGCGCCTCGTCCGGTTCAGGCTTCGGGGCCTCGTCCGGTTCAGGCTTGGGGGCCTCGTCCGGTTCAAGGTGGGGTGAACCCAAGACCGGCTCAAGCTTGGGGAATTAGGCCGGTTCAGAGTGTGATGAACCAGCCTCCGGTTCAGGTGAACCGGCCGGTTCAAGGATTGGCTCAGCAACCGCTGCAGTTTGGTGCAGTTGAAGCTGCTCATGAAGAAGTTCTTGTGTCTGGTATGTATCTATATCTCTCCCAATTTATTAAATTTAATTATTTTTTTTGTGTACTCCAAGATTTGATTTATTTGTGTGTGGGTGATTAAAGCAAGTACCTTTTTCATTTTACAAGATTTTCTTTTAGATATTGATGATTATTATCTTTAATTTGATGTAATATTTATCTTTTTAATGAAAATACCATGATGATCAAGTTTTGTTTTAAGTGGGGTGTCATGGATGACATGTGTTATAAATTTAAAATGATGTTTTAGGTTGAGGCTCAACAATATGAAGAGTGTGGATGTAGAAAATATTAGTTAAGTATATTTGAGGTTATGCTCCAAAGAACCATTTGTAAAACTTATGCTCCAATTAATTGTCAAAGAGGATATTGTAGATGATAATTTCTGTTTGATATGAATTTACACTACTTTAGAAAGTATATTCATCAAAGTTTTATTTGTTTATTACTGAAATAGTTTCTGTAGTATACTTTGATTTATTTTCTAGGCTGATATTGCTTTTATTAAATTTCCAAAAATTATTAAAAAGAAATTTATACTCATTCTCTTGTATGTTTGTTTCTTGGTTGTATTTGAGTTTTACTCCTATGACGTTCAATTTAGAAACAGGGATAACTTTCTTGTACAGTAACATGTGAAGACATTGTCTCGACGATACAATTAGATCAAGTTTTAATTTAAAATATGCATTTGCTAGTGTTTGTTTGTTTGGTATGTCATTTTTTGGTAGTAAGATCTTTGATGTAGAACTTCAATTCTGTGTTTGCCAGCTAATTGTCACATTCATGTGTTTTAATCTACTAGAAATTAAGTCTCTGTACTTATTTCTGATATCGGAATAACACTTTTCTTTTAGGTGCATGAACTTAAGGTCATTGATAAACTAATGCCGGACTTCAAATTGTTTTCTTTTTCTATTATTTCAGATATGAAGTCGTTACAAATCTCAGAGGACAATCCGTCCCCTGCTCTTGCTACAAGTCCGGGAAACAAGCTTCTGCCAATGAAACGTCCTGATAGAGGGGGCAGAGTTGTTGTGAGGTCAACCCGGCTTCTTGTCAATCATTTTCCTGTGACTTTCAATCCGCACAGCATAATTAAGCACTATGATGTGGACGTCAAGCTGGATGTTGCTCCAGGGAGTAGGTTGAAAAGAGTTCCAAAATCTGACTTTAGGTCAATCAGAGATAAGTTATTTTCTGATAGGGCTGACATACTGCCAATGGACAAAACTGCATATGACGGCGAGAAGAGCATTTTCAGTGCAGTTGACCTGCCTACAGGGTCTTACAAGGTCGAGTTGTCTGATGGGGAAGACGCAAGAAGTCGCACATATACATTTACTATCACTCTTGTAAATGAGCTCAAACTTTCTAAACTAAAGGATTACTTGTGTGGAAACCTCATACAAAAGCCTTCTGAAGTACTAAATGGCATGGAGTTGGTAATGAAGGAGAATCCATCCAGGCAGAGGATCTGTTTTGGTCGAAACACCTACTCCAGGGATTACGGAAGAGAGGATGACCTAACGGGGGGTCTTGCAGCAAGTAAAGGCTTTCAACAAAGTTTGAAAACCACATCCCAGGGACTGGCCATGTGCCTGGACTACTCGGTTTTAGCATTTCGTAAGCCATTGCCAGTTTTAGACTTCCTTACAGAGCACCTGGGTATCCGAAGGATAAATGATATTAACAATTGTAAACGAGATGTGCTAAGAGCATTGAAGGGATTGAAGGTTACCGTAACTCATCGTCGTACTAAACAGAAATTCACTGTAGCAGGATTAACGACGGAAAGTACTCGGAACTTAACATTCCTTCTTGAGGATCTGGAGGGAAATGATCCTCCTCGTGAAGTTACTTTGTTAAATTATTTCCAGGAGAAATATGGTATGGATATCAAATACAAAGATATCCCCAGCCTAAATGTGGGGAAAGGTAAACGGCAAAACTATGTGCCTATGGAGTTCTGTGTCTTGTTTGAAGGACAAAAGTTTCAAAAGGAAGATTTAGATACAACAGGTGCCATGTTGTTGAAGAAGATATCAGTTGCTTCTCCACTGGATAGAAAGAACAACATCTGTAGAATGATAAGGGCTGGAGATGCACCTTGTGGGTATGTTAATCTATATGTTTTTAAAAAATTTATTTTTGTTTCATCCAGTTGATTGCTTTGTAGTAATTTCCTTCCAGTATTTATTCTGGCAAAAAAATTCACGATAAGTTTTTTACTCCCTTTTCTGATGTCTGTGTACCTGCTTACTTGCAGTGGGGATGTTGTGAAAAATTTCGAACTTGGTGTTGAAAAAAACATGACATCAGTAACTGGTCGTGTCATTGGGCCTCCTGATTTGAAGCTTTCAACTCCAAGTGGTCAGACGAAAGTGATTAAAGTCGACAAGGAGAAATGCCAATGGAACCTTGTGAGCAATTCTGTGGCGGATGGAAAATCACTTGACCGATGGGCTTTGCTAGATTTCAGCTCAGAACATCGCCAAAAGAAGCTGAATGTAGGCAAATTTGTTTCGAGTCTTAAAAACCGATGTGGAAAGTTAGGGATGCGTACAGAAGACCCTCTCACATATAAACCCACCAATATGCTGGCATTTACAGATGTCAACCAGATTAGAGATCTTCTCAGTGGAGTAGTTAAGGAGGCTAGTAGATATAGCAGTAGCCGATTACAATTGGTTATTTGTGTAATGGCTGGAAAAGATCCCGGTTACAAGTATCTCAAATGGGTTTCAGAGACCCAGATTGGGGTGGTAACTCAATGTTGCTTGTCAGAACGTGTGAATGAAGGAAAGGATCAATATCTGGCAAATCTTGCCATGAAGATTAATGCTAAGATTGGAGGAAGCAATGTAGAGCTCATCGAACGGCTTCCCCTCTTGGGAGGTGAAGATCCTGTTATGTTTATTGGTGCTGATGTGAATCATCCTGGTGCTATGAATGCGAGTTGTCCATCAATAGCAGCAGTAGTGGGTTCTGTCAATTGGCCTGCAGCTACTCGCTATGCTGCACGTGTTTGTCCCCAAAATCATCGTAAGGAAAAAATAGTGAATTTTGGAGGGATGTGCCTGGATTTGGTTAATACTTTTGCTAAGCTTAACAAAGTAAAACCAAAGAAAATTGTGGTTTTTCGTGATGGAGTAAGTGACAGCCAGTTTGATATGGTTCTAAACGAGGAGTTGCGTGATCTTAAAACAGCTATATATGAGGAGCACTATAAGCCCACAATTACTCTCGTCGTAGCTCAAAAGCGTCATCATACACGTCTTTTTCTCGAGGATCAAGGAGGAGATGGGCGTCGCAACATCTCCCCAGGGACAGTTGTGGACACCGTCGTTGTGCACCCATTTGAGTTTGATTTCTACCTATGCAGCCACTATGGACAACTTGGAACAAGCAAGCCAACTCACTACTATGTTCTTTCTGATGACCATAATTTCACATCTGATCAGCTGCAGAAGCTCATATACCAGATGTGCTTCACCTTTGCACGATGCACTAAACCTGTCTCCCTCATACCACCAGTTTACTATGCCGATCTTGTTGCTGGTAGGGGAAGGTTGTTTCAGGAGGTGATGCTGGAGATGCAGCCCCCCCCTTCAACAATGTCATCAAAATCTTTTGCATCATCAGCCTCAGCCTCTTCTACTGCTTCGTTGGATGATTCCTTCTACAAGCTTCATGCAGACCTTGAAGATGACATGTTCTTTATCTGAAGTCCTCATCATCAAGTGTGACCCTCTGATTTCCTATGCCATGCATAGTGGTCTAGGAAATCCCTGAACGCAGGTCTCCTTTCCTATCTTTGCTAGAAAAGGGGTTTGTGCGTGAATCTAATGGGTTTTCATTATAGTTTGTTTTGCTACTTTAATTTAAGAAGTTTGTGTTGGTGTAACGTTTCTTGTTTACTCGGTATTTACATCAGACGGTTTCTTGCCTCGCAAATAAATTGCAGGCATGGCACTGCTGAGTGCTGACCGAGTATTGTTTAATCTTTTGTTTGTGTCAGACCTTCTGTTGAAGTCTATAATGTCCCTGTGCTATTTACAAGTTATTCAGTATCGAAGTATTCCCTGTTTTTGTGTTGATTCACTTGTTGAAGTCGAGTTTCATCTTCTTTCTTTGCTATTATAATACAAGTACAGACATTCATCAATATGGATGAACTGATTGTGTGGTATAATACAGTAATTATCGTTTGAGGTGATGGTCTGATGTAAATTTAGTAACATACGGAAAAGAATATTCTGCGGAAGTCGATGGAAAAGTTTCTTGCAAGCAGGTGAGGATGCATCATAAGCAGTGTTATAGAAGTTGCGGATTCTGGCGATATAATATGTTACTCTTTCTATATTTGCGGAGAAAGAGATTTTCAGATGAGATATAGGGACGGTGGCCGGTGGGAGGGAGGACGGGGAGTAGTTGTTGTGTAGAAAGAATGTCTGTGCGTAAGTGGGTGAATTTGGAGAAACTGTACTCTCTAATCTCTGTGGTGTTGGGGGCACCAATCTATGGACAAATAACAATAGCCAGGCAATTCAAACTTCACCTCTTTTTACTTCACCTTTAATCAGTATTTTCATTTTGGTGACTTGTTTATTTATTTATGTTAGTTTAGATATTACTCCATAATAGTCACAATATTAAATTGTTTTTTGAAAGGGATCTTATATTGTGTTTGTATAGAAAAATAAATTAAGATCAACATATAAAATAATACTACAATATACTCATTTGATTAATTTCCGATTCACAGGGTCCGTAAAATATGAAATTAGATGATTATATGTTCACTAGATGAGTTTTTGGCCAAACAAATCCTGGCATGAAAGCCCTTTCTTGTGACCTTAGGCAGTGCTTAAAACGTTTATGCTGCCCCTTTGAGCTTTTCACTTCCCCTGTTGGCTGTTCATGATGAATGTTTGCAGCTTGTCAATGTGTGATGCTCTCGTATTACTTTTTGTAGGAAATTTCTAACATTTCTTACTTTTTCGAACACATGGTGGCTTTTGTGGTTTTGCGGCAGCTGGTTGGGATGGGACCTCTAGCTGTTGCTTGTCATACTTACATTTATCTTACTTTCCAAGAACTTTGGGAATTTACTTTGGCTACAAGTGTAATGGTAAATTATTATCATCCTCTGCAGCTAGTTCACGAGGTCCCGCTGCAGTGTGTGGAACTATATATCTTGACGATGGTTCTTGTAGGAGTGGAGCTGCAATTTATTTTTGCTTGTTTATGTAGTTGTAATCTGTTTCTGGAAGTTACCGGTATCTGCATGGATATGGAGCCTGATCATGTTGTATATTAAAATGGTGTGTCCTACGATTCAAATCATGAAGCTGCATGTTGTATGATGTTCCGGATTTGCACAAGGATACTAGTGAAAGTCTGGAACCCAATATGGAGAGTGGCAACGATGAGAAAGTAATAACAGAAGCTTAGGATTCTGAAGAGAAGGACTGCACTGCTGAAGTCTTTGTTAAAATTCCAAAGCCTTGAAAGATGAAGAGAAGGAGAACCAAAATGTGCCAAGCTCAAAAGATGAGATCAATAAACTAGACAATATAGCATAAACAATTTCTGTTGATTTTATATATTGATGGCTAAGCTGTACATACTTCTGACTTTACTTACCAACTGATCAAGTTCAGATTTCTTGTTTGAAAAGAACTTTGTGTTAACTGGAAGATGAAAGTAATGTGATCAATGGGGGTTGGGTTTCATTTGGCCCTTATTCGTTTTTATCTGTTGTCGAAAATTGATTGCTATCAGTTGGGAGAAATGATCTATATATTCACTTCAATGTAGCTTTCTCTTAATTTTACAACATGAAAACTAGATACACACGACACAACAAAACAAAGTGTAAAAACTTTGCATCAATCTAAAATTCGTAGTCAAATGCTAAAACTTGTCTTCCACTTTGTGAAGCCGTCCTGTTAAGCACAGGATATCGTTGCCTCGAACTTCGTGTGCTGATCATAAAGAGTTCACTTGCTGTCCATGTAACTCGAGAAAGGTCCCCAAGGTTAGTCATCAGCTCTTTGTCCAGTAATGAAATTTTCGATACAAAGTCTGTGAAAAAGGTAAAAAAGAAAATTAGTGCGAAGGATTGTGTTCTTCAATTCTCTTAACTTAATTCTGGTTCCTCTCAATCAGTCTGAGATAAAAAGATTGTGTTTTGTTACCTGAGCATTTGGACAGATTGAACAATGAATATGAGGCAAGGATTCTATCCTCAAGTGCATTGTCATAATGCAAAGATTTTATCAGTTCTGGAACTAGGATTGTACAAAATGCTGACTGAAGATTTTCATCAACAATAGAGTGGAGAAAGCTGCTCATCCAGGCAATTGTCACAAGGCTAGCTCGTGCTAAACATGGGATGCTCCTAGCTGTCGACTCTGAAAGAGCAGCCACAAATTTCTTGTTTCGACTGGTGAGCAAGGCTACTGCTGTTTTTCTTTGCCAAATTTCTGTCGCGGAGTCCTCATCATCCTAAAATGTATATACCAAAAGAATATATTTATGACGATCTTCCATTGTTACCCATTTAGTCATTCAATAGTAAGATAATCCAATGAGTTATGAGTGTTGAAAAGATTATTACTTTTGTTAATTTGTAGCAGAACTTACCAAGTGTATGACTTCATCTCCGACATTATCCCTCCCACTGAATGATCCCCTCAAGCTCTCATCAAATCCTGCTTCTTTCAAAAGCCAATTTTCTGTTGTTGGCCCTCCGGTATGAGAAAATCGTCCTCCCAGTATTAAGAGAGTTCTTGCTAATTGCTCTTGTACCTTTTCATTAGTATGACTTTCTAAAGCTGCAGTTATTGCTTCAATTGCCTCTTCTCTATATATGCTACACTTCAAAGGGTCTCCCTGCAACAGAACTGTTAATTTAATAAGGATCTTTGTAAGCACACCCAAGTTTTTTAATTTATTTAAGAAAGGCAACTTAGGATTACCAAAAGGTCAAGCTGTAAGATGATGGTGGCAATCATTGGGCGTTGTTCTGGTTGTGCTTTCTGGAGATAAATCAACAAGATCTGCATGGTATTTAAGCTGCTCCATCCGTTCATCAGTTCGTTTAAGAACTTTGTTACACTAGTCCTGTCAAATTCACAAGATCAAAACAAGTTAAGTTACCAAAAAAAACTGTACATAGGCTAACACTTAGTACAGGGAGTACAAAAACATGTGCATTACTTCATAAAAATAAGAACTGTACCTTTGAAGGCATAGTAATTCAGTCAGCAAAGCAAATGCATGGTTATTGTAATCAATGTTCTTTTCTAGGACGAGGGAGATGACAGATTCCTTATTCAAATTTAAAGCTAAGTAGTGCCTACAGCTTCCATCAGCACGGATACAACAACATATCATAGCACCAGCATTACACTTTTCAGATGCATCCCCGATTTCCATCCTTTTGGCTAGTAAGCTCAATCCTCCTAGTGCTACAACTTGTCTAGCATTCTCCCAGTTCTTGTCTTCATCAAAACCGGTAAGTAGTTGGTCTAGCAAGTAATATGCAGCCTCTTGAGGACTGCATCGGACATCGAATAATGTCTGCATTTGATCCCCAAACTCTAACACCCGAAGTACTAATGGAACCCACTCAGTAGATATCAAATGTTTTGCCTTTGGCTTCACTAAGTAGAGCAGTGTGGCAGCTTTTAGAAACAGACTACTACTTTTAAATAATTTGGTGAAGATGTCAAGCTCTGGGTCAGCATTGAGTATAATCTGTCCATTCTTTTCGTTTCTCGTCACAAAATCTGCCAACATTGAGATCGTTAGTTCCAGTATTTCATCATTATTCGAACCAAACAGAACCTCAATCATTCCTTCAATGACCGGTGCCTTTGATAATGCAGTTTCCACAACTATATCTCCATGTGAGTGAAGCCAGGCTGTGGTCATAACATGTATAGCCATTTCACAGTCACTTAAGTTATCTGACGAGGAAATGGTCTTAATAGCTTTACTTAGATCACTTGAAGGATTGATTTTTGCATTAACTATTCTTTTTGAAGAGCCGGTGTTGCTGTGCCCCGAGTCCTCTGTTGGTTCCACCCCGCATATAAGAAACCTCAAATAGTCTACCTTCTGTGTCTCAGGTTGCCATAACACTTGATCCTCGGGTATTCTGCAACTCTGGTTTGACAAACTGTTACGAGAAACATTTCTATTCTGTCGTAGGGAGAAGAAAACTTCAAAGTTTAGGCGAACTCTATCCAAATATGTAGTAGATGTTTCTATGTAAATTTCTTGGATAAAAGTTAAGAATCACTTACATCGTTATAAATGCTCAACTTGCTATGTTCTTCATCGAAACTAACTTTATTCCTTTCATCCAAATCCCAGGTACTCATTAAGGCGCCTTTTGTTTCGTCAGTGTCAGTGGATTTATGCTCAAGCGTAGGGCCGAAAACAGCTCTATATCTTTAATAATTGACATAAGCATGAGAACAATCATACAAATGTGCGAAATTTTTAAAAAGTAGACTACTAACTAAATAATCAAGTTTGTACTTACAGAGATTTATTGATTGAGGAATGTGAAGTTAAAGAATCTGAGGATGTTCTTCTTGAACGACCAAAACTCGGCCTTGAAGGCAAAGGCACAGAAGGAATAGAAGGAGCTTGAGCACCAGTTTTTAACCAATCCTTGTAGTAAACAGCAAACTGAATAGTCCCCATATCCATTTGATCATTATAAAGCTTACTCAAAATTTTAATCTTCTTCTCTTTGTCTCTATAATCCGAATCCGTGATCAAATCAAACTCTTCACCGTACCATACCTTGAGATGCAGGAGGTGAGGTAGAAAGAAATGTTCCCACAATTCAGGAAGCAAGTGCTCCCGAGCAAGAAAGGGTGAATCACAGAAAACTTGCAGCAGATGCCTTGCTGAAATTCGATCATTTTTCTCGAGTTTATAAACAACTGACAAGTATAACTGAGCACAGGCTGAAAGATGTGAATTAGGAGTTCCTGAAGTTGTACCATTTCTCGAACTCTTAGAGTTCAAAGATGCAACAACTGTCAAAAGACTAATAGAATTTCTCAGCAACTTCATTCTCAATTCTTTTTTCGTCCCTGAACTTTCCACCAATCTTTCAATACTCTCAATTCCCAGCTCAATATCTGCAAATATTGATCCATTATCAGAATCCTTCTTTTTTCTTACAAAACAAGAATAACATCTTTGTCGTAAGGTTCTTCTAAACTCTTCATCTCTCAAGTACTGCCCAACATATCCACTTAATATCGAAATCACAGCTCTCACCGCAACTTCATCAAGTGCAGGCTCATCAGTTTTCCTTCTAACACCCTCTGTTACAGACCTTGTAACTGATTTACCAGACTCTGACTCACCTCTTTTCGACGAAAATATGGATGACCCTTTCCTGGAAATGGCCTTATCATTCTTGTTCTTGGAAAAATCGATACTTTTAAGGTCATGACATATGTAAATAGGCAAGGCAATGGCTTCCTCTGATGCAGTCCTTCCCCTGTAACCAACTTTCTTATGGTTTTTAACAAACTTAGTATCAGTAAAACCTTCCTCAGAGAGCAAGTGTTGTAAAGATGCCATGTTTTTAGGACAATGTAGAAGAAAAATGGAGAATGTAGAAAGGCTTATCTGACATTCTGGCAAGACAAATGAGACTATAATAAGATAACAAAAGTCATAGTTGTGAGGGAAGAATGAGTGGAAATATGTGATGGAAGAAACACACAAAGAAGTGAAGACAAGAAGAGTTGGCCTGACTTTTTTTCATTGAAATATTAAATACGGAGTTTTTTTCTTTCTAATTTTTAATAAATGTGCATTAAATTTTAAAAAATTGTTTTTTTTTTAAATCTGTTGCATAGAAATAATAATGTATCAGTAAATAATATATAAAAATTAGTCAAGAGGGAAAATATACTAAAAAAGGAAAATAAATAAATTAGTAACTGCTCATTCCCGCCAATATTTGTCTGGTAGTACATAAACTAAAGAAACAAGACATTCTCTGCAATGTTTAGATCTTGTTACACTATCCAAAATAATTAAATAATAATTTTAGTAATGAATGAAAATAAAAGGTTGGTTTTATTATTTTTATAATGTAAGAGCATCTCCAACGAAGTTGCTTAAAATCGTTAACTAAAATGATATAAAATACTGATTATGTAAAATTTGCTGAAGAAAAATTTACGTATTTTTAAAAAAAAATTATTTATGACATTTCACCTATACTTTTAGCTAAAGATGGTTAACGATCGGAGACGATCCAAGAGATAGAATTATTGGCTAAACTGGCAAGACTAAAGTTAAGAAATATGGTTAGTTTGGTCAAGCAAGTTTCTATTAGTTCACGGGCTTATGTTATGTGTGAAAGGAGTGAAACATATTAAAGTTAGGGAATGATTTCGACATTTTTGTCGAACAAAGAAGTTGCATGTCCGATATAGGAGGGCCTTTCTAAATTGGCGATGCATTGAATTTAATTCATAGATTTAAAAGGAAATAATGGAACCTATACTACTTTCTTTCTTCTAGGCTTTACAATCCATGTTCTATATATTTTGCAAATTTTGAATTTATGAAAATCGGGTAATTATGTAGGTGGGAGTTTACATTATTTGTTGAAAAAATGATATGGTATCAAATTGATTATCAAAATATTTTCAAAATATATTGATTTGTTATATTAAATAAATAAGCACCTACATTCACATCAATTAAAAAAATTTAAAATTGTCATATTAGTCATGACATGTCATTTGAAAATAATTTTTTGTACCTAATTTTGTGTTTCTAGTATTACTTTTATTTATTTGCACATATTTTAAATTGGGTAAAAAGGATCTAAAATTATTTTTAGCAAATTTTCCTAAAGATAACTATAGAAAAATACTTTGTTTAGTCTTGAACACTCAAATTTAACATTAAATTATGACTTTAATTATGTTTAACACCATCTATATCACTTTTAATTGTGTTCTAAGTGAATTTATAGGTTAAAAATATAAGAATTGTGATATTTATGTATAGAATGTTACGTGCATTCATAAAATATTTAATTCTTATATGGAAAGTGTTTATAAATAACATAAACATATAGATATTTTAATTAAAAATTAGAGTAAAATAAGTGTGGGAGGCTTGTAGAAGCCTAAATTAGATTCCGTTTACCCTTTTAAATTAGATTATAATAATTTAAATAATTTACGTATCATGTAATATTTGTTAGTAATGGGATTATGGGATATCACCATTGCAGCTGCAAGAAGTTTAGAGAACCAATTTACTCCCCACAAAAATGCCATGTAAGGCTTCTTGCACACCTGCAATTATTTCGATACCAAAAAAATAAAAAAAGAGATATCTAATTAATTTATTATAAAATATTAGTCAAGACCAGAATTTTTAGGCTGTGTTTTATTTGGAGAGAATGAAATGAATAAGGAATGAAATGAAAATTGTAAATAAAAATTTACGGAGAAAGAAAGATGTTAGGTCAAATAGTGAATAAAATATGAGCCAGAATTTTTTTTTTATGACGAAGATTGTAAAGAAAATGATGAACACAAAGAATGAAGCATCCCTTCTAAAATATGGGCAATAAATTTTTAATTTAAATTATTTGAAAATTAATGAAACAAAGAATAAACATTTTCCCTAGTCTCCTTCAAATTAGAGTACAAATTTCATTCTATATTCTCCCTTGTTTCATTCCGTGAACACACCCTTAGAATTGAGAAGAAAAAAAAGATTCTTAAGTTTTTTAAGAACCTCTAAAAATTACTCTTGTCCCTCTCATTTTTTTTATAATTTTTTTACACTATTTAGCACGTATTTTAAATCTTCTATAAAATATAGTTTTATAACTTATTTTTAAAATTTTCTTTTTCTAAATAAAAATTTAAACATTATATTTTTATTCAAAAGAAATTTTTTTTAAAATAATTTATCGAAATATATTTTATAAAAGACTTAAAATACGTATTCAATCCTCATCCCATAAATAATTGAGGGGACGGAGGGAGTATTACTTTAGCTCTAACTTCAAACCAACCAACTAAATCAAACATATTCTATGTATCGTGCTCAACGAGAGGGAAGAAAAAACTTATCCTCCGATTGAAGATGCTCTAAGTTCACCCTTAGAGCATCTCCAATGGTACCAACCCCTTAGCTAAATCAATCTACATGGCATCTATGTGTCACTATTTGGAGAATATGTAAAAAAATTAACACTCCAACCATGTAACCCCTTAGCAATAAATATAGATAATCATATTTGGTTGGCTATATTTGTCGAACCAGCAAAACCCTTAGGTATAATTTACATTATCATAATTATACACAACACCATTGGAGTACTAATCACACCCCTTAGCTAAAATTTTACATTATTCCTATTTTATCAAATTTTAGCCAACCATTTTAAATATCACCATTGAAGATGCTCTAACCTCTCTATTCATGAATGAAAGATTACGCAAAAATATTATGCTTTTTCCTTTTGTCGATTGATGTACAGTAAGTAACTAAGATTGCAACATTAAATTAATAATAATATAGGAATCCTTTTTATTTTGAGCTGCCCCGAAAAGTAGGGCTGATCATTCGGTTAAAAACCGAATCAAATTAGAAAAATCAAAAATCCGAAATGTCATTTTCTGAAACCGAACCGAACCAAAATTTCACTAAAACTGAACCAAAATAATTCAGTTTTTCGGTTCGGTTTTAAAAAAACCAAAAATTCAAAATAATTTTTTAAAAAATTATTAATTATTATTAAATAATAACATCATTTATAACCAATTAGCTTTTTAGATAAAATACATGATTTTTTCTATTTTTTCAAACAAAATCCCCATTTTCTCTATAAAAAAATCACGAGCAGACACTATTTTTTAACTACAACATATTAATTTTTCTATTTTTCATTTCTACGATACTTTTTTTTTCAAAAATATCATGGACAAATCCTTACTTATTTATATTAATACTTATTAAAACATAAAAATAATATTTATTACAAACAATCCGTGCATCACACGAGTTTTAAGCTAGTACATATATAATTTTTAAAAACATATAATTAAATTTCGGTTTTTAACCGAAACAATATTCTGAAAACCAAACCGAACCGATTTTATTTCGGTTTAATCCAAAAAACCAAAATAACCGAAATATTGAAAAAAAATCAATCCAAACCGAACCGAAATATTTCGGTTTGGTTCGGTTTTTCGGTTTCGGTTAAGTTTTTCTCAGCCCTACTAAAAAGGACTTGGTTGTATGAGAGTGATGGCTGCATAACGTGGTGGGCTGTCTCCGCATAGGCCTATCAATATTATTAAACCTACATAAAAATTTTACAAATTTTAGGACGTCGATCCAACAAGAACAAGGCCCACTACGTGGAGTATGTGCATGTGACCTAACAATTTACTCCCATTTTTTTTAAATATTTTATTGCATTTTGCTAGGCGTCAAGTGTTATGGTCCTAGTCACGTAAAGCAATGTAATTAAAGTAGAAGGAATAATTTTATGAATTAAATAATCGAATGTAGGTGACAAACTCCATGTTGATATCGTTCATGTCAACTGTTCTTGTCTCCCTCCTCCTTCCCCCTCCTCTTATATGATTGTCAGATTGTGTACATCTTTCTCTTCACACCTTTCTCTAGGTGTAATGGTGTCAATATGGCCCTCCCACAATCTAACACAGCAATCTTCCTCAATTTCGTGGAAATGCATCCCCCGAATCTCATTTTGCAGCCCACACAAAATCCTTATATCAATAACTCCGATAACACTGTCTGTAAATTGTTATTGGGTCTATCTCAATCACGAATATGATCGAGTTG